>JAUTDP010000012.1:1800000-2354150 GCA_033439795.1 Sordaria brevicollis | reverse complement strand
TTTTACAAAACCAATGCTGACAGAATCGTGACTCCAGGCGCCAAACTCAAGTCCATCCACCGCGGCGTCAAAGAATGCGAAAAGGCCATCAAGAAGTGCCCCCTCCGCACCGCCGCCAGCCCTCCCGCCGACGCTCCCGGCCTCGTCATCATCGCCGGCGACATCTCGCCCATGGACGTGATCATGCACTTCCCCATCCTGTGCGAGGAGCACGGCGTCCCTTACCTCTACATCCGCTCCCGCGCCGACTTGGGCGTTGCCGCTTGCACCAAGCGCGCCACCTCCGTCGTCATGCTCAAGCCTGAGGGCAAGAAGTCCACTGGCAAGGATGCTAAGAAGGATGATGGCGAGGACAAGAAGGTCGACCCGGCCGAGTACCTCGAGGCTTACAAGGAGCTGGTCAAGACGGCGCAAAAACAGTGGAACGTCCAGGTCGAGCCGTGGGTCAAGGGCACGCACCCGATGCAGATCGAGGCTAGGTCTAAGGGCTCTGCTTAAGTCGTCAGACTGAAAAGCGGAACAACGAAATGTTGAAAAAAGACTTGCGGCGATACATTTCTTGATACTGCAGAAACATGATGACCTGGCGCTTCTAGTGTCGGTATAGTTGTGTGACTGCTTGTCAACAGAGTGGTCGTGGCATATATGCTTTTTGCTCAGACAACCGGACCGTTCTCTTTTTGTTGTCGGGGAGAGGAAGTTTGACAACCTTCCTAACTAAACTTCCTAAGATCTCCTTGGGAGTTTTGGGAAACCCGTGGGAAACGATGAAGACCTCTCTTTTCATTCGTTGAACCAGCTGGCAGCTGGTCTTGAGGGCTAGTGGAGAGGCACAAGCAGAGTTGGCAACTCTAATCACATCATTGTCATCATCCTGGTCTTCCCCGTGTTACTTCGAGACCAGTCCCTGTCCTCCTCTTCGACAACAAAGAAACGGTCGGATAATCGACCACCATCACCTCCGCATTGGTCACTCTATCCGGGCAACTCGGTTTGTTTTCATCTTCTGGGCTATTGTCTAAGCTATAGATAAGAGAGAAGCATCGATGGACATGTTTGGTCTATCCTGGTTTCGGTATATGGATTTTTCTGGCGCTGGCTACACTTTTGTTGTCATTAAAAATCTGGAAGGCGTTATGTGGGGTAAACAACAATTGTATTTTTTGTACGGTATATATAACATGATGAGAAAGGAATGCCATTCATCTGTCTCATGTTCGGTTGCACTCACACTTCTTCCAAGGTTTAACTCGTTGCTGTGATGCCTCTTTCCATCGCACACCCAAGGTCACGGCCATCTTTTGGCAACATTAACTTAACAGCAAGCGCTTCCAGTCACAAGTCACAAGAGCAATCACCACCAAGATCACAAGCAAGTGTGCGGACAGAACAATGAGGTATCACAGCATCTTCCATCCATCTCAGGAATGCCGATATGCTAATAGCTTTGATACAAGTACAGAGGGTACTAGAGAGAATAAGAAAAAGGAAACCCAGGAACAAACGCTCACACTCCAAATTGTAGGTGCGATCAAGTTCCCATTATCATTAACTTCATTAAACCATCCCAGGACTCAAAAAGAGAATCCTTTACTCGGCACGCCAGCTCGTCCGGCCGAGGTTAGGGGAGCCGGAAGTGGCAGAGGCGCTATTTGACCAAAAGTTAGCCATCAGCTCCAACAAGACTGCCACCCATATTATACAGGACATAGCAAATGGGGAGAGTTTACTTGAGGGTGTACCCACTACTCAAAAGGGTTGGTGCGCGTTCCCCACCAGGTCAAGAAGACGGAAAGGCCGACGGTCTCAAAGAGCTTAGCAAGAACGTTGATGCCGACAGTCTCGAAGGCGCGCTTCTCGACAAAGAGCTCAGAGATGAAACCGGGGGCAGAGGTGGCGGCGAAGATGAGACCGCCGAGGTAGGCGGCGCCGCGGTAGCTGAGGGTGCCGGTGGCGTTGATGAGGGCGCCGATGCCGTACGACTGGAGGGCGGAACCAACGAGGGAAGAACCCCAGGCCATGACGGCCGAGGTGGCCTCGCGCGACTTGACGAACTCCTCCTTGCTGTTGGAGATCTTGGCGCGCTGGTAGGTCTGGCCGAACAAGGGGGTCATGATGGCCAGCTCGGTGGTGTGGTTGAAGATGGTGCCGAGGGCGATGGCCGAGGGCTTGACGGGGGGGAGATCTGTTGGTGGTGAGTTAGCATCATGGTTGTTGACGATACTCATTCATGGAGAGTGGTGATGTTGCTGTTGCGGTGGTGGTGGTTCATGCTTCGGTTCATCCCTATTTCGTTCGCAATGTTTGTGCTGTGCTGTGCTGTGTGCTGCGTGCTATGTGTTGTCGGGTGTCGTTTGACGTGCAGCATCCCGTGGTCCGCCCCGCTCGAGTCCCCCTACGTCATAGGCTGAGTGCCGCGCGCCATTTCTCATAGCAACCGCAAACCCAATCTTGGTAAGCAAAGTTGATTGTCGAGGATAGCGAGGAATCAGGGGGAACTAGAGATGCTAGTCCTATTTGTCGAGATACTCGATTGCGTTGTCGTTGTTGTCGTGTTGAGATGATGAAGCCCGAAGCAATGAACCACCTACACACGCAAATGCAGGGCAAGGTGAGATTGACAAGAACCAGGAGGGTTACTAACAGTGAAGAGACATGATGGCGATTGGTGTTATGTGATAGGTTATAAAGTGGTAGTAGTTGTAGTAGTTCGTTTGGATATTATCGTCGTCGTGGTTTTTTCTCGTTAGAGAAGATGTCGTCGTTGTATTGATGGATTGGAGAAAAAGCAGAAGGATGTGAGATGATGGAGGGGGGAAGCAGATGGTTATGTACTTTGTGAGTGAAGGTACGGGAAGGAATGGATCTGGGCCAACTGCTTGGTTGCTGCCAGGGCGAGATCATTCATTCGCTAGTCTGCTTCCCCTTTGTGCGTCACGATTTTCTGGCCTGGCAGTCCTGGTAGTCAACCAAGCAACCCAGGGAAAAAAAAACATGGAGAAAAGCAAGCAACCATCCATGAGCTCACACGAATCCAGCCGGCCAGTCAACCATTCAGTCAAGCTGAGTGAACAGGCAACGCAACGAACACTATGGAACTCCCGTTGTCTCTGTAATTTCTTCTCTTTTTCGACCATTCAATTCTATTCAGTGATTCTAATTGGTCCCTGCTCCAATCTTTCATCGTATAATTGCAACTGGTACAGACCCAAACACCCATAACATCATCGCTCCGTCGAGCTGCTTCAGTTCCTTCCCCAGACTTGCATCTTTGTTGACGACTTGACGTCCCTGCACTATGATGTCACCACCCATTTGTGGAAGTGTGAGCGCCTTTCCCAATGCGGAATAGTTTGTATAGAACGTGCCCCACCTTTCTTCGTAACCTCAGCATTGACATTCCCCCAATCCGCCGCGGACGCCGCCGTCAAGGTTGCTGACAGGACATTGACCACGATCTTCGAGTCTCGGTCTGGATTTGTTCATTTGCTGATGAAGGAAGTGAGGGGTTATTACAACTGTCAGCTGGTAGGAAATTGGGGACGAAATTGAAATGGTGAAACAAAGGAGCAGGAATGCATGATTTCAACCGCTGAGAAATGGACATCAGATCGTTTCCGATTTGCTTTCCATTTAGGTACTATGCCGACTTGACTTCCCGTTGAGCCGTTACTTGCCCCTCTCTTACTTCGTGTCCGGGTCAGTTGTTGTTTACTTCTTCCGTTGGCCCATGTTTCTGTCCTCGGTCGGTGACATTTCCCAATTCCCCAAACCTTCCGAAGCTGAACAGGAATTGTCCGTTTCTGACGCTCTGAAGTGGATTCTTTAACATTCAAGCAAGCTGAAGTTGAGGCTGTGCTTCGCTTCCAAGGTCAAGGCAAATTGGATTTTGTAGGGTTTAGTTGACATCGTGATCGTGTTTCAGCCCGGAAGCGATGGAGTTTCTTCCCCTCTTGAGGTGAGTTTCCACAGTGACGTCTGTTCCCCCCTCGAATTGGGATAGGTGAGCTGTGCTGTACCTGAATTCTTGACCGGGGTGGGGCAACGCCCTCCTGTCTCCAGGCCCTGTCACCAACCACGCCGGCTATGCACCAGGAATAGCATCATACCAGCCACGGTTATAATATCTTGGCCTGAAGTCTTCGAGATCTGGATCTAGGAATTCAACAAAACCACATGGGTGGAACCACCGATTCTAGACTCTCGTTTTTCGCTTCTTCCCTTCCTCCTCTGTACATATGCAATCAGAGCGCAAGGAAAGCAGTCCGAGGGTGCGAAAGGGGTGTCTTTCTCAGATACAATCAAGATCCTCAACGGTTTATGCAAAGAATCTCTCGCGGGGACAGAACAGACGATCTCTAGGGAGCGAGCGAGTCGAGTGGTTGAGAAGGGTCTTGTAAGAAGGTGGGTAGGGGACCGTTGAGTTTCCTACTTACTGTAGACTCGAATTGCCATCTTCTTTGCTGTTGACTGCAAGAAGCCAACGATATCATGAACGCCTGACAGTAGCAAGCATAAAGCGGAGATATGTATCCGTGATCCTTCGCTGATCCTCATCTCTCATCTTTAATATTCGTCGTATAATAACACTTCACGATATGTAGTTATATATCTTCACCCCTCATGCTCTTTGTCTCACTCTCTCCGTTTCTTTACACGTATCCCCACCATTTCATACACATCAAAAAAGTCAAAAAACAAGCAAATAATGTAGCAAAAAACAAAAGTATCATCAAGCAGTATGCTGCCCATCCTCTCCATCTCTCAAGGCCAGCAGAGCCCTGACGTCCGACACGTACTGCAGACCTTCGAGGAAGGGTATCAAGTACATGAGGTCTTGGTCGGTCGGGTCGCTGATCCAGCCTTGTATGGGTATTGCATTGTCTGGTTTTGTCTTCTGTTAGCATCCATCCCCTCAATTTCACCCAAACACAGCGACAAAAACTCACCCTGATGAAACATATAACTCAACGGGCTATTATCCAATATCATGACCTTGCTCAGATCCGGCTCCACCGAGCTCAGATCCTTGATAAACGCCCCGTGCCTGAACGTGCAATGCTGTCGGTAATACCGCGCCGAAAAGTACTTGCGGTCGCTCTCCAGCCAGTCGATCACAGGGTCCGCATATTCTTGCACCGAGGCTGTAAACACCACCAGGTTGTACCACTTGCTGACGCGCCTCAGAAACTCGTCGCAGTGCGGCCGCTTGTGCACGTAGTAAAGAATGGGATGCTGCGGGCCGATGGTCTGTTGCCCGCCCACGCCCACATAAGTCGTGTTCAGTCGCACTTCGACCATGTGGCCCGACGACATCCGGCCGCCTTTGGACATGGAGTGGATCAGCGTCTCGTCGAGGTCGAGGATAAGCGTCTTTTGGTGCTTCAGGTTGGCCGGGTCCACAGTGCTGATCTTGTAGGAAGGCTGGCGCTTGGGAATCAGAGGCCTCGGCGGCGCGGGCGTCTTGGGGTACTTGGTTAAGGCACCGACGGGCGAGGTGGGAGACTTGAGCTGAGCCGAGATGTCGTTTCCGGGGACGCTAAGGTTCTGCTGGCCCGAGCCGCCATTGCCGTCGCTATTAGTGGTTGATCGACCCGAGGCGGAGGACCGTTCCTTTCGCTGCTTGCGCTGTCGGAGGGAGTCGGCGTCCGAGTGAAGCTTGATTCTTATGGAGCGTCGTGCCGGTGCGATTTCTTCAGAGTCTTGGGATGATTTCGTTTTGAGACGTCTTCCGCTGCCGTTACTGCCCCTCCGACTTTCTGTTTCCGATTCGGACTCGGAGGAGAGCCCTGACGATGACGAGCCGCTAGAACGGAGGCGATTCTTTCGTGACTTGCGCACGCTCCCCCCACTGCTTGTTCCGTCCAGGTTGGCATCCGAGAGGGCAGCTGCCTCGTGATAGTCCACCGCCATTTCCTTCGCATTTCCTCCATATCGTCCGAACAGTTTCCGTAGTTGTTTGGTGGGCGCAAAGTTGCCCTCGGAATCGTAGAGCAGGGCAACCAAGTAAAGGCCCGGCGCAGCGATGGTCATGAGCAGCCAACGTATAGACTCGACAATGGCAAAGGCGAAGTGCTTCGGGTAAGCCGTCCACGTATTGGGCGACTCGGGCTCGCCTTGGGCTAGCAGAGGGGTCTTTTCGTCGGCATCGTAGTCCTGTCCATCGTATTCCCCTTGCGCGGCTGTATCCTTGCTCTCGGGTTCTTCTGACAGTGTGTTGTTCTTGTTGGCTAGTCCCAACAGTTCTTCGTTGCTGCGCGACCCATGGTTGCTGCCGTCCTCCTCCTTGTTGTTAAGATGGTGGGCTAGGCTGAGTGCGCTTATGGAGTTCGATCGAGACGGGGTCGGGCTGGACGTCGGTGATACTCGGGCCGAGATGATGTTTAGGGAGTTCATCTTGCCAGCGCGGGGAAAGCCATGAAGGACGCCAATGCGAACCGCGCCCAGTGGCAGTTGCAGGTCTGTGACGGCGACAGCGACGATGCCTCTGGGGTTGTTTATTCGAGCAAAGATGGATGATGCAGGATGGTCAATTCTTTGACTGCGCGGCGGCCCCTAAAAGGAAAATCGTCGGACGTTGGTTGGGATTGAGGCGGGCTTTGGGGTGCAGCCTGCAGAGTAACGGAGGGGCGTTTGTTGCCCGGCCGAGGTATGGTGTTGCGCGCAGCGAACCGAAAGGTGCTTGTTCGGTTGTGCTTCTGTAAACTGAACCGAGTGTTGATGGTTGTTGGAGATGGAACTGAAGCAAACCCCAAAAGAGAGTCAAGAGAGCGGGCGCTGCGCTGGAAGAGAGAAACGAACGGTTATGTGGATATGGCTTGTTCCCGTTAGGTTTGTATGATTTGTTGGCCGATGATCCGGTTGGGGAACTTTTTGGGGAACTGATCGAGAAGCAGCGAGCTAGGCCGGTCGGAATCTGGAGACGGCACTGGAGACGCGGGACCGAGATGGAGACAGGAGACCTGCAGCGGGAGTTGAAGATGGGAGATGGGGAAAGAGCCAATATCGTTGACCGCGTTTAAAACCCGTCGACTCTTTCTGTCCGAAGGTGTTTCCCCTTCTCCTTGAAACACTTTGAAGAGATAAAGTCCAATTCAGGTCGCAAAAATATGTTGCCCTGTCAGCGCGGCGTAGAAAGGTGGTGAGATGGGACAAGTTCAGTTAGATATGTCCGAGGCCCGCCCAGATTTCCGCTCTATGTCTAGACTTGGGTTGGTTGGCTGGCTACCCTCTATATTCAATAATACGAACGGAACACCCTTTTCGGTATAATTGATATAGAGACGAGAAAAAAAAGGAAAGGGTGGTGACCGCCCAATTGGTTCCCAAAAAGATTGATCTCACAGGCAAGACACGGACAGTCAACGACCCCGGTTTATAGCCCATAGCTGTATGAAGCCACCAAATGCAAGCACTTCCATCCCCGGTCTGAAGGCTGCTTTTGCTAACGCCTCTCTATACCGGGGTTTGAGTTGATGGTGAAGAGGTCTCGTCGAAATATTTTCATCTCTTCTCCTATAATTGAGTGGCGCGGCGCCCCGGGGTTCACAAACAACAATTCAATCCGTCGCCAACACAACGGCACGCTAGCCGGACGAGGATGACTTATTTGGTAGCGAGACAATGGCGGCGGCTCAGCGGCTTTGGTTCACCAAAATATGGGCAACCTCGAAAATCTAGCCCGGGGCCCTCAACAAATGCCATTCCCATCCACTGATTCAATTCACGTGTTCGAGATTGACTGACAGAGTTCAAGCAGGAAATCCGATGGGGAGCACATCTCGATGCGGCCGTGGCCCGGGCATGGCGGGCATGGAGGGCGGGGTTCCACACCGGCCACCACAAGTTGTCAACACAACAGAAACAGAACAACCACTCAACATTGGAGATGGGGCAACATGGGGTCTCCTTGGTTGAGTTTTTGTTTTCCTGGGGAATAAAAGACGCCAATCGAATGAGCATGAGGATTCTTTTTTCTTCCCTATATGAGTTTGTACGCTCACACTTTTCTTGACTACCTTCGGGTCAAAAAAATTGAAGTAGAAAAAATGTCATGACACAATTTCACATGCTCGCCCTTTTCCCCCCCTCTCGCTCGCCTCAACCCTCTACCCATGCAACCATGTTACAAGACCCCGTCATAAATGCTACTTTAACTTTCTTGTCGTTCGACTCTCGCAAATAGCGAGGGTTTTGTTATCGCTATGATAACACATTTTTACTCAGCGGGAATGATTTAGACTCTGTAACGATCAGAAAAGGGGGCTTTTCGTATTGTTTTGATTTACCCCTGAATGCTGCTTTAGTTCAATGGTGGTTGGGCTGATAGTGCGTTTTGGACTTTTTCTTCACCGACCATATGATTTTTCTACGAGTTCTGGAAGATGCAGCTAAATGTTGCTAACGGGGACCATTGAAATGCCAATAAAAGTGAATGACTAACTTCCACTTATACCTACTTGGGATGGTAACCTGGATATGATGATGAAGGCGGTCTGGATTTTGGGCTTAGTCTATAGTCCGGATTTGCGTAGCAAATGGCTGAACCTCACCTGTTTCTGCTTGAATACTTCGTGGTGATGAGGTAGTACATGTGCTTTTGTCCTCTGTCAAATTTGTTCCGAATTCGGATGAAAGGCATTGGATATCGGGTTGCTCAAAGGCTTGCCGTCAGGACCTCAAGAGGTGCGGAAGCTAGAGGTTGGATTTCTACAGACCTATTCATCGCCAGGGCGGCAACACTCAATGGCAAAGACAGTCGGATTTGAACCAGCACACTTCCTTTGACGGGCCCGATGATACGTCATAACGCGTGACGAGGCTACAGGTTCAGCCTTTTGCCGATTGGAAAGGTTCTACTGGCAAGACAGACAAGATAAACCAGGTGGATGGCCTCTTGATAATGACCGGCTCATTTGATTTCCCCAGGTCTTCCCCGTAGGAGCTGGTACATAGGGTGAGGGGGTTGCTGCCCACCTCGCCAGCAGAATGCTCGATGAGAAGTTCCAAATGTTGGCAAACCAAGAGAAATGGTCAGGAGGCGTCCGGAAGGTGAAGGTTGTAAGGTTGATATCACATGCGATTTTCGAGTCGGCCACGAGCATGAGAGCATTCGGAGGTCTCATCCGCCGTATAAATCCAAACCCAGCACAGCCGATGCCCAAAAACAGGTCCATGTCTTGTCTATG
The DNA here is from genome assembly GCA_033439795.1 of Sordaria brevicollis. Classification (NCBI taxonomy): domain Eukaryota; kingdom Fungi; phylum Ascomycota; class Sordariomycetes; order Sordariales; family Sordariaceae; genus Sordaria; species Sordaria brevicollis. The sequence continues at coordinate 2,344,962 of JAUTDP010000012.1, read as the reverse complement.
TCGACTCCGAATTGCGAACTGTGTAAGGATAATGATGGTGATATACAGGTTAGTCTATTGAGCACCAGTATTCCCGTCTGTCGGGAACTGCGCCCTCGTTCCAACGCGCCCTAGTAGTATCTTTGTCTTCGTCTAGAAGTCCATCGCTTACTCCTCCTGGCCGCCGAACTCAGCACGACCTGCCTTCGAGTTGAGGTACTCGTTCCTAACCGACAAAGTACCCTGTTAGAATGTTGCACTTCTTCTTTCCCGCAAAACAGTTCGTCCAATCCCTCCTTGGCCACCTCGTGATCGAAATCCCTCGGGGCTGCGGCGGATGGTGGTGGTGGTGATAGTAGTGGCAAAACGTACCGCTCGACAGCCCAGTTCATGATGTAGTAACCAGCGACAAGAGAGGGGGCCCAGTAGAGGAACTGGGAGCTGAAGCGACGGAAGGTGTTGAAGACGGCGTCGTGGGCGGTGCCGGCAAGGGGGTTCTGGCGGTTGGGGGAGATACCGTAGGAGATGATGCCCTTCTGCTTCATGCCACCTATTCGTCGGGAAAGAGAGAAAAGGTTAGATCGTCTTGGTCTTATGTCTCGGGGTCGTCATATCGGTTTGTCGTCGAGGGGTTCGGCATGCGGGCGGACGGGCGGTAGGGTGCGTGATAAGCGGTCATCAAGGTTCTTCTCCTTCCTCCTCCTCCTCCTCCTCCTTCTTCGTGGTCGGCCATATCTCGTTTCCCAACATGTCTTCCCCATTTCCATCCCATCCCGGTATTTCCCGTTCGTTGAAGAGTCGCCGTAGTGTTTTTGGATCGGTGCATCGTCAATTGTAAAAGAGGTTACTCACCAAAGTTACCCCAGCCACCAAGGAAACTATACAGACATGCATGTTAGCTAACATTCACAACTGGGGCGGAGGGTGGACGCCGGCGCAAAGGGAAAAGGGCGCATCGCCGGCACGCAGCTCTGTGCCAAGTTCCCGGGGCCTATATTTCTCGAAATCTACAACAACTTTTGGGAAAAGGACTGACTGGTTGTGCTTGCCGAGGGGGGCACCGCCGCCGCCGCCGAGGAGAGTCTGAGTGGGACGCATTTTGATATATGTGTGGTTGTCGCGAAACGCGCTATGGACGGGGTATCAATTGGGTCGTGGGTGAGGACGTAGTCGTCGTAAAGGTTCGGGAAGAGCTTCGCGCGGCGTTGGACCGGGTTTGACGAAGTTCGAAATCAGTCGACAGTGAGTGGTTGGCAGTTGCCAAGTGCCATGGAGCCGTCACTGGCAGTCGGAATCCCGAGTGCTGGAAACCCAAAGGGGTTTAGCGCAGAGATGTACCTGTGTCATGTACCTTTTTCTCTCTTTGAGCCTCCTTCCGACCTGCCCGCCTCTAAGCAAGGTGCACGGGCCACCAGTCGATGAACCTCACTGAACTCCAAGCACTGCTGCACTGAAAGCGCCGCGCAAGACATGCGGGGAGCTTGGGAGCTGGGCCTGGTCCGGGCGGCATGGCACTCCACTTTTTGCAGAAGCTCCATCCATCGCAAGAGGAACGACTGCGAGCTGCTGCAACTGCCTGGGGGAGCACCACCACGATCCACGGTCCACGACGTAGTTGCAATATCCCATACACCAGCCCACCTTCCATCTGGTAACCCCGGAAACGACGACGACGACGACATCCACGAACATTCCCGAGTTGCCGGACTTTTTCAACCTCTCGCCACCACTTTCACCTCACCGTCGGCCGAGTTCGATTTCATCATCCACATAAACAGACAAGACATTCACAATGGCGGCAAGAGGCTTGGACGCTCTCACCAAGTTCGCCATCCCGGCAACTGTTGGTGTGGCTCTTCTCCAGAACTCCATCTACGACGTCAAGGGTGGTTCGCGGGCGGTTATCTTCGACAGAGTTTCCGGTGTGAAGGAGACGGTTGTCAACGAGGGCACACACTTTTTGATCCCATGGCTGCAGAAGGCCATCGTCTTTGACGTTCGCACCAAGCCTCGCATCATCCCTACCACCACCGGCTCCAAGGATTTGCAGATGGTCAGCTTGACGCTCAGAGTTCTGCACCGTCCCGAGGTGCAGGCTCTGCCCAAGATCTACCAGGTGCGTTTAGAAGAGGACCAGTTTCGTCCGATGACAGACAGCTTACTAACCGACCTTTAAACAGAACCTCGGCCAAGATTACGACGAGCGTGTCCTCCCCTCCATCGGCAACGAAGTCCTCAAGTCCATCGTCGCCCAGTTTGACGCCGCCGAGCTTATTACCCAGCGTGAGGCCGTCTCGCAGCGCATCCGCGCCGACCTCGTCAAGCGCGCCGCCGAGTTCAACATTGCGCTCGAGGACGTTTCCATCACCCACATGACCTTCGGCAAGGAGTTCACCAAGGCCGTCGAGCAGAAACAGATTGCGCAGCAGGACGCCGAACGTGCGCGCTTCATTGTCGAGCGCGCCGAGCAGGAGCGCCAGGCCAACGTCATCCGCGCCGAGGGTGAGGCTGAGAGTGCAGAGACCATCAGCAAGGCCATTGCCAAGGCTGGCGATGGCTTGATCCAGATCAGAAAGATTGAGGCGTCCAGGGAGATCGCGCAGGTTCTGGCTTCCAACCCCAACGTGGCGTACCTGCCCGGTGGTGGCAAGGGGACGAACCTGTTGATGAACGTTGGCAGGCCATAAATGCAAGGATATGTGTAGTTGGAGAAAGGGATGGTTCTACTGAAGAAAGAGAATCACCAGGATACCTAAGGCTATAAGGGGTAAAGGAAGGTAATGAACAAAATCTGGAACTGTACTATTACGATATGAGCATTGTGTATCTTCCCCGCTTAGGCAACTTGTTACAATAGGAGCATGCTTGAACTTGTCTTTGTCACACGGAAGGAAACACCTGGGTTGATGACGGATAGAATGGTGAAGGGACATGCTGGGAACATAACACTTTGACTGTGGGCAAGACGCTGGCCAAGATGCCTGTCCCCTCCTTGAAATGTCAAGCTTAACCTCCGAGTGAAGCTACATATAGCTAGCAAACTGTTGGAGTTCTAGGACTGTGAGACGTGATCATGAAAGGTGGAAAAGGTACCCCAGACCAGACCTTCAACAACGCCAGGGATGCATGGATGTTTTAGCGGCGCTTCGGTGGACCAATGACCGAATGCAGGGGCCTCAGCTTCCGCCTCATGTTTCCCGTTTCTTGGCTTCAACCTCGAATTGTCTTTAACCTCACCTCAACAACAAACTGGACACTCCAAACACGCAAAAGTCTTGAATTTCAAAGAGGAGAAATCTCGGGTTCCCACCTTCTTTGGACTTTCCAGTCTTTGTATATGGTTCTCTCATCACCGTTGGCGTATGTGTTGCCCTCTTCAATCTTCCCCTTGTATGCCTTTCATCCCTACTCTCAACCGCAAACCAACTCCAAAGACTTCACTCGTATTGTCGTGTTGTGTTGTTAAAACCCAACGGCCCATACCTTTGCCGTTGGACTCGCTTGAAACCGAGTTTTGAGAAGAGCTGGATGCTCCTTTCACCTTTTTCACCTACCTCTTCTAAAAGAAAAACCTTGTCCAAGTCCCATTCTGACCTTTTGCAGTTCCTTCGAATCCAACGATTGCCTATCTAGACGATCCCTCAGTGAACACGTTGTTGGAAAAGATTAAATTCCACTTGTTTTCATCGACGTTGTCAACCGACAAAAGCAAGACCGAAGCAATCATACGACAAGTACTCGGGACCAGATTTCTGGTCTGGCAACGTTAAACGGGCTATAAGGTGAAGCAGCGAGTGAGTGCTACAGGTCGAGCCTTCTTGTTTGCCCAAAACCTTCTCGTCCAGTCCGCTTCACTCCTTGAAAGTTTCATCCAAACTGGAAGCTCCCGCCCCTTTTGTCCAACCAACACCACCTAGCATTCAAGAGCTTAAAACATATTTTACCCATCAGATTTTCTTTGGGAGTGACTGACGAGAGTCACCCACCACATCCTTCCCCCAAGTGGAAATCTCTTCATCTCTCTCCTCTCAGTCTTCAAGCCTTTTCCCGTCAAAAGTCTTCACCATAACCCGCCTTCAGAGACTCACGCGCGAGGTCGCTAATAGACTCTCAAGATCTCGTCATCTTGCGGTTCTATTGCCCTCAAGACCGCACCCTCGCTCCATCAGCAACATATCCGTCCAGCTTGCGAAAAAGCGTGAGGCCTGGCCAACTCGCACGCAAACCATGGAGACGGTTTTACAGAATTTGAGGTCGATCCCTTGCCCGGATGGCGACAGGTGCACCAAGCCCGACTGTGCCTTTAAACACAGCTGGAACCAGAAGCCGGCTGCCCCGGCAACGGCACCGGCAACGGCAACGACAACGACAACGGCGGCCAAACACGACAGCCCAGACGAAGATGGCAATCCGCGAAAGCGTCGCAAGTTGTCAACGGAGGAACCTACCCAGAGCACCGTATCAACAGCGACGGAGCCCGAGAAGCCAAACCCGGAGCCTGTGACGGCCAAGAAACCTGTGTCGCCCCCGCCATTGGGTCGGAAGCCAACCGTTTTGTCTGTTCAGTCGGCTCCGTCTGCCGCTCCTACAACCCCAGCAACCAAATCAGCAACTACCTCGTCACAAACTGATTCAACACCCAAAAATACAGCCGAGAAGAAGGTTCCCGTCCGGAAAGCAGAAGCCCCTCGGAAGATCGAGACTCTCAACCCGCGCATGCTCAAGGGTGTGGCTCCTGCTACTTTCGAGTTTCGCTTCAGGGCATTGACCATGCTACACGAACAATTCGTCCGTCTGAACAAGGAGGTGGAAAAGGCTGCTGGCAAAGATGCGGAAAGCAAGAAGCTCGTGCTCACCACGCAAGAGCTAATATGGCTTTCTCTGGACAAAGAGGAGAAGCTCGCGATGGAGAACCCGTCCGTCTATAACATGGTCATCAAGAACACCATCATGGGCTACAAGAAGATGAAGCCCGAGCAATGGAAGGCCGAGCGTCTTGCCGAGATCAAGAAGGAGGAGGAACGCAAGGCCGCTGCGACCGATGCCACGTCTAAGAAGCAGGCCCTTCTTGGTCCCCCTAGGGAGATTAACACAGGCCTTACACCGAAAGAAGAGGTCGCCTTCCTACCGTATATGCTCACCTCCATCTCCGAACTCGCTCAGCACGGCTACGTCCCCAAGCCGCCATCGGAGGAGGAAATCAAGAAGGCGCGCGAGGGCGTCGAGGCCGCCATGGGCTGGGAAACATGCGACCGCTGCACCCAGCGTTTCCAAGTCTTCCCCGGCCGTCGCGAAGAAGACGGCGCCCTCACCACCGGCGGTCCCTGCACTTACCACTGGGGCAAGCTCCTCTACCCCGAGCGCAACCCGAACAGCGCCAGCACCGGTCAACAAGAACGGACCTACCGCTGTTGCAAGCAGACAGCCGGCGACTCAACTGGCTGCACAAGCTCTGCTAACCACGTCTTCGTCGTCAAATCTCCCGCCCGTCTAGCGACCATCGTGCCCTTCATGGAAACCCCCGTAAACCCTTCCGTGCCCGAGGATCGCGCCGTCTGCTTCGACTGCGAGATGTGCTACACAGTCCACGGCCTCGAACTAGTCCGCGTGACAGCCGTCGACTGGCCCAACGGGAAAGAACTCCTCGACATTTTGGTCCGACCAATGGGCGAGATCCTCGATCTTAACTCTCGTTTTTCGGGAGTCTGGCCAGAGGACATCGCCAACGCCGAGGCATGGAAACCCGTCGCTCCTCTCGATCCTTCTTCTTCCTCCTCCTCCTCCTCCCTTCCCACGCCCCCCGCGCCACAACCAGGCCAGCGCAAAATCCTCAAAATGGTCCCCTCCCTCTCCGTCGCCCGCGACCTACTATTCAGTCTCATCTCCCCCACCACCCCCCTCATAGGTCACGGCCTAGAAAACGATCTCAACGCCATGCGCATTTGTCATCCCACTCTCATCGACACCGTCTTGCTTTTCCCCCACAAGAGATTACTTCCTTATCGTCACGGTCTGAAAATGTTAATGGAGCGGTATCTCAACAAGGCTATCCAAGTTGAGCCAGATGCAGATGATGGGGTAGCGGGTGGGAAGTTACTGGGCCATGACAGCGCGGAAGATGCGAGGGCGGCGGGGGAGTTGGTGAGGTATCAGGTTGAGAAGAGGTGGGCGAGGATGAGGAGGGAGGGGTGGACTTTGGTGAATGGGGTGTTTGTGGCGCCGGTGTCTATGGGTGTTAAGGGTGCTAAGAGCCCTGGTTCTGGTGTGAAAGGTGAGGATGGGAAAGAGGAAGAGGGAAAGGGTAAGTTGACGGTTGAGGGGATTGAGGCCGAAGGTAGTATGGGGGCTACGGTTGCTGAGGTGCAGGAGACCAAGACCAAAAGGAAGACGAGGGATGGAACGGAGGAGGGGGAGTTGGTTGAGGTTTAGAAGGCCTTGACTGTGGATGGGAATAGGATGGTTGAGGGAGGAATTGAAGCGGTGGTTGAGGTAAAGGAGATGAAGAACACGAGGGGTGATGGAACGGAAGAAGAGGAGGAAGAGTTAGGTGAGGCTTAGAAGTGCCTTATGTCGTAACTCATGGGGTAGTGCTCAAGGAGAGGTGGTTTAGCATTTGCTCATGGCTGCTATCTGCTGCTTGGAGTATAGACTTCGATGGGTGCAAGGTTATAGGATTCTTCAAGTGACAGGCATATAGAGCGGGAACTTGGCTAGTAGAAAAAAGCTATCCTCTTTCACTGATACTCATGTTTTGGACTACATCCTATTGCTCCATTGTGATATTCATATCTTGATATTCTTTATCGTTCTATTCTTCCGTCCAAGCCCTTGTGTGCTGTCGCCCCTTGGTTTAGCTATAACTGGATGTAAAGAACTCGTAAGGGCAGGTGATCGTTACATTCATGGCTCTTCTCTTAACTCCTTGGCGGAAAATGATACGCAACCAGGCTTTCCTGTAGTAGTACAGTTTATATAGGCATTGAGCGGAGTTAGGTCTCATATACAATTCATACACTCATTCAACGTACATCAACACTACACGACTACTACCATCTAAACAACCCCTTTCCGTCCTTCTCTGTTCAAAACCCAGGATAAAGTCTATTTTGCCCATTTCTAGTTTTATAGGTAGTCTTTTCTCCAACGGTCTTCATCACCTCCACTACTCCCTCACTCAACACTCAAAGGGATGCATCCGCGGGTCCTAAGAACGCGCCTGTTGCCAGTCGCAAACCCTCAACCAAACCAGGCTCGTCCACCTTTTTCTGCGTTTCCTTTCGCTTCCATCCTTCCCAGTCTCCAGAAAAGCAAAGTCTGGGCATCAAGTATGTCGAAGGTTCCGGGTTCCAGATTGACGAGATTTTTTGCGCGCATCCACTTTATTGACTTTGGTATCTTCGGTTTTCCATTTCCTAGCAGTAGGGCGTGTCCTAGCTTCCAAAATCGAATCGTTTCGGCCGGTTCCACCCACCACAGGTCTGAAAACCCCTTCCCCTTCCTTTTCCTCCCTTTTCCCCCACTGTTCCTTCCCCTAAGCAAGCCGATTAAGTGACGCGCTTAGTTCTTGACAATGGTAAGGGTGTCGAGAGCGGCCTTCTCGGCGGCCTCGGCCTCGATCTGGTCGATGAGGGGGCGGAGGTAGGGGACGTCCTCCTCCTGGGTGGTCCACTCGTTCTTGGGCAGGAGCTTGTGGGTGAGGGAGAGCTGGGTGGCGCGGCGGATGCGGTAGATGCGGTCGTACGACTCCTTGGGGGTCAGGCGCTTGAGGGCGGCGAGGACGGTCTCGTTCTCCTCGGAGATGAGGTCGTCGGCGCTGTTGGGGTATGGGAGTTAGTCATTGGGCGTGTCGCATAAGTGATTGAGTGTAGGTGGCCCATCTCGAGGAGGAGGAGGAGGAGGTAGGAGGAAGATATCGGTCGGCGGGGAGGTAGGGAAGCCATTAAGGCAGAGCCGGGTCGAGGAGAGATATATGGCTGGGTGTAGGACGAGATGCGATGATGGTCGACATAGGTAGACATCTCAAGCTAGGTCTACGTCACATGGGTCCCGGACCGGACCAGACCAAACCACAGGCTGGCCATCGAAGTATAAACAAAGACAACAAGAACTCACCGGAGACCCATCTGACGGTAGCCGGCGGCATTGGTGTACCAAGAAGCAACGGGCTTGAGCATCTTGGAGAGCCAGCCGCGCTTAGCGACGGCCTGAGCAAGAGAAGGGGCAGACATGGTGATGGATGTTGAGGATGGATGTGGTCGACCGGGGGTTAGGTTAGTCGGTGATAGAGTCGTCTACTCTCTTGTCGTCAAAGCACAAGCTTGAAACACCAAGGTCAAAGATTCAAGATCGCAAGCAGCAGAGAGGTCGGAACAAGCGAGAGCTAACAAATTGCCGCGACCCGCAAATCAGCACTCCCGCGAAAGTCAGCCACGGCAGCCAGCCGGGGGCACTGGCAGTGCGGAAGAGCGCACTGTCCACTTTCCGATTGGCACTGCTTGTGAGTTTAACAGAAGCTCCGGGTGCTCCGTGCACTCTCAACTTTGAGCTTCAGTCCCGTCTCTCCGGGAAAAGCCGTGTCTGAGGGGTGTGATTTGTTGATGCCTCAAAGCTCAGGCCCTCTAGAAGGATAGGAACAGACCAAAAAGATCTTGGCAAGGGTTTGGGTTAACCGTTGGTTCTTACTTCTTGCTCTTATCAAAGATGCCAAGCCAGAAATGAGGTAATGGGCCGTGGTGGGTCTTGAATTGGAGCCGACGCCCAGGGCCACTGCCGCTCTTTTTCGCGACGGGCGACGGGCTGGCTGGCTTTGTGACAAAACCGCAAGCTCCCGCTGTGGCAGTGGAAGCCCCAGGGTAGGTGAGGTTACTTCGTGACGGGCACTGGCGTTCTGCTTTGCTGCAGTGAAACTGGATCTCGACTGATATCATCTCTTTTTCCATATTCTGGGGTTCTTGTGTTCTTTTCATCTGGACTCCTTGAGACTCTTGGGAGCCGACAAACACATGATTGTCTGAACACTTTTCAAACACTTTTGCCCGTCTGAAGCAAAACACGTGCCATCTCCGCAATGAACCCTTTTTTCGACTCTCCATTATGTTCATGACTCGGATGGGAAATTCGAGGCAACACCCAGCGCATCCGGAATTGCTCTTGTTGGAGTCTCATAACGGCAGTCACGGGTACTCTACTCCTGTAGCTGTTTGGCACCTCAGTGGACAATCAGTGAGGTGACATAATTGGTAACCATAATTGGCATCCGCGTCCCCCGCCGTCATTGCCGTTGGTTTGCTGCTTCTAGTTACTCCTTCTGTACATACCTCTAGTTCAAGATACATATCTACATGATACCATCTCCATCCTCGGCCTCAGTCCGGCATTAGTTTCGCACACAAGGAAGTTGCTGTTCTGAGAATAAGAAGATTGTAGCTTCCACTTTTGTTGAGAACCACCACCACCTTCCATCTCTTCCTTTTGCCAAGAAACCCTTTCTTTGATAGAGACGGGACTTCTCCCCCACACTCAACGAACTAGCTCTTTGCTAAGCAGCCTGCTCGTGTGCTCGAATACGACGAAATCCGGTCTCCAATTGCGAAAAAGAGACTTCCTCCAACTTTCAGAATCCAAGGATCAGCGCCAGGGCCTCTTTTCTACGCAAAAATCCGGCTGCCCCGAGCCTCACGGACGAACGGTGATATTGCTGAATACTCGTGTTATCAACACCTCGGTCTTCGACTCAGTCACAGTCTCCCCCCAAGCGAAGCCTCTTCCCCGCACCCGCGCTAGTACGGCTTGTTGCAATTCCCCCAAGCCGGGAACATCAGGAACAAGAAAGAGAATCACAAGCCAAACACTCTAGCAACAAATTCGGAAATCACAGTCACACTTCCATCCTCTTTTCCGACACTACGGCGGCATCACGAGTCACCGATTGCCCCGGGGTCTCTGAGTTACTGCGACCAGCAGAGACCCCTCGACCAACAACAAAGAAGACGCATCAATCCACCGTCTCTACCCGCTCCCCTGCGTCGTCTCGATTCTCAAGCAGCAGTCCCAGTTCCGACGACTCGAGTCGAGAGGAGGGTAGCGGCATGTCTAATCTAGAAACCCAACACCACATCTCCCACTCTGCACCAGATTCCGCGAGTTCGGCAGCAGAATATGGAGTGCGCTCCTTGACAGGCGCTAGGCCACCCGCCACGCTTGTTGCGCCCGCCAACTCGGTGACCGAAGAGCTCGAGACAACAACAGCTGGGCACGACATAACAAAGGAAAAGACAGCAGACACAGCGCCGGCCGACCCAATGCAAGACCCCAACCGGATAACGGGCCTCGAAAGATGGGCGGTTCACGCTTCGGATTCGCAGTTCAATGCGCTCGCCGGCGCAGTGGGAGGCTTCATGTCGGGCGTGGTGACCTGTCCGCTGGACGTCATTAAGACCAAGTTGCAAGCGCAGGGCGCGAATCAACGTGTGGGCCAGCCCAGGATGTACAATGGCTTGATAGGCACGGCAAACGTAATATGGAAGCATGAGGGTATTCGCGGCATGTATAGGGGTTTGGGTCCCATAATTATGGGCTACTTGCCTACTTGGGCCGTCTGGTTTACGGTCTACAACAAGAGCAAGCTATGGCTAGGCGAATATTCTGGTATGTATTCACCGTCTATACGGCTGCGAGGAGGCACAATGCTAACATATGCGACAGACCAGCAGGTTGTGGTAAACTTTGGCTCATCCATCATTGCTGGCGGCAGCAGTACCATTGCGACAAACCCAATATGGGTCATTAAGACGAGACTGATGTCCCAATCAGCATCGCACGACGGTTCCCAGCTCTCGCTTCACCCCCGGGAGTCCAACACCCCCACGGTCCGCCCGTCGATGCACTCCCCTTGGCACTACAAGTCCACGTTCGATGCCGCGCGCAAGATGTACACCACCGAGGGCATCCTCTCCTTTTACTCCGGATTGACACCTGCCCTTCTGGGTCTTACTCACGTGGCTGTCCAATTCCCCGCCTACGAGTTCCTCAAGACCAAGTTTACTGGACAGGGCATGGGCGGTGCAGCCAGCGACCAGAACGGCAAGCAAAGCTTTCTGGGAACCTTTGCCGCCTCCGTCCTCTCCAAGATTCTCGCCAGCAGCGCGACATATCCCCACGAGGTCATTAGGACGAGGCTGCAAACACAGCGCAAGCCGATTCCGGGACAGGAGCACTTGCAGGGTTTGGGAATTGCGTCCAAGAACGGCGGTGCTGAGGCGAAGCAGCTGGCTACATCAGCGCCCAAGTACAGAGGCGTTATCAGCACCTTCAAGACGATCCTTAAGGAGGAGGGTTGGAGGGCGTTTTACGCTGGTATGGGAACCAACATGATGAGGGCTGTCCCCGCGGCAACCGTCACCATGCTTACGTACGAGTACGTGATGGACAACCTGAAGCAGGCGAGGAAGCAAGGAAAGGAGAAGCTGGCCAGGGTAGCGGAGGTTACGGCCGTGAAGCCCGAGCCTCTCGAGAAACCTGAAAGGCCCGAGATTTCCAGCAGCTAGAGCCATACACTGGTTTCAAAGGATACTCGCATGTCTTGAGACCTTTTGGTAAGAGAAAAGTTGGATATACATATGTAGTTTTACATATAGCGCGAAGCGAACATACACATACACGCACATGGAGACGGGGAAAGCGGAACGGGAAACTGGCGCGGCAAAGGCAAGATAGGATCGATCACATCACATTGCGATACCCCGGAAGGGCGGTACTGGTACTCGGGATTCTTCATCATCATATATATATACATTTGGTATAACCGGTATAGCGAGCATATATAGTCTTATGTTAAGCATACTTTTGCTTGATCTAGTTCTTGCTGTCAGAGATAGCTTGTGGTGCTCACCGGGATAGCGAATCCTCGGTCGTCTAGGAGTGTAATCAACCATCTTGTCCCTTTCTACACCATCTAAATATGAAACTCTTGATGCAAAAGACTACTCAATCAAACTGCAAACGTACATTGTTGCGGTCTCAGGAAGCAGGAGTGTTGAAGAAGGCTCTCGTTACTCGGCCCCCCAGCCGGCAACCGGGAAAGACGCTCGGTCCACCTATGGCAGTCCTATAGTACGATAGTGACAGTGGTAGCGGAAGAAACCTCGAACGATACAACAACCTGAAGCCAAAAACATCACCTCATCACTCGCCGATATACCAACAACGCGCACACCCAAGATCTTCTTGTTCTCATTAAACAATTGTGGTTTTCTCTCCATCGATAAAATAAAAGATATTCAATCGCCAAAACATTGACCACTGCCCAAAATGAAGACATCAAGAAACATCAACCCCAAGGTTAGCCGATCCATAGTCCATTCCGGATCTACGATGGCCGATGATGGCAACGACGAGGACACTCCCGCTTACATTTTCATGGAAACAACTACAGACCGTAATGGCGCCTCTGGCAGCCTTTACCATGGCTTGGGTCTTGTTTGCGTATACCAGACACTCGATTCAGGCTGCTAAGGTTAATGCTGTATGTCTTTCTTCTCTTCCACTCCTTTAACACTTCCATGCCTGCTGCGGGGAGAAACGGGACTATATCGCCGCTTGCTTCAGTTTAACACGGCTTTCAAACACCAAGCAAAGCCCTAGTTTCTTTTTCCACAATAAACTTGCCATTTACGCAGTTCATTCATTCTCTCTACTCTGTTTTTTTGCTCTGCGGTTTCATATGGCAGAGATGTTCCTTACTAACCAAACCGCTGACTGACTTTCATGACACTATAGAAAATGACAAGAGAACAAATCCACCAACGACAGCAGCAACACGATCAGGAGTACAATAACGTGAGGCAGGATAAGTAACCAGCTAGCTAGCTAGCTAGTGGTTATATGGAAAATCAACAACGCAAGGGATGGGATCATTGCCGTTAAACAAAAGGTCATAAACAGGAAAAAAAACATCAGCAGGAATACACAGAAACCAGGACGGGAGTGTGGTATATACATATCAAGATCAAGGTCGTTATCCTTTCAGGGCATGCATAGCCTGCCTAACTGGTTGATATTGTCTCCCATGCAAGTGTCTGATTCACAGACAATCCAGTGATCTCTCTCTTTGTCCCGCGTTATCTTTGGCTAACCTTGCCTTCCTCTCTTTCTATGCCTCCTTAGCCCCTTTCTCCTTATCCTGTCGACTTCATCCTTCGGCTGGCTCATCCCCCAATTCCACTTGCCGCTCACCCCTCACTTCTTCTTCTTGGTTAAGACAAATGTGGTCGTGACCGACCATGCCCAAACATGCACTGCCATCTCAACCACCGGTTCTCTCTCTCTCTTTGCCGTTGGGCTACTCCTCGTCCGTGGTCTCAAGCCTTGGACCGGGATTGGGCCGGGATTGGTCCAGGGTTCGGGATCAGGAGAGGATCTCAGCGGCGCAGAGACGAAAGGAAGAAGACTAGAAGGGCCGGAAGAAGAGCTTCTGGAGAGTTCATCTGAGGGTCCGGGGATGGGAAAAGGACCACGAGGAACCAAGAGGAGATTGATCTTTCCTGTTCCTTTTGGTGCTTCATCTCTGGTCCTATGATACTTACTGGTCCCGCCTAGGTATACCCAGTGCACCATGTCGAACCGGTTGGAAGGCGGCAAATTGTCCGGGTCTGGTGTCAAATATGGCGTACATGTACGAAAGACCCCCCATCGAAATCCAATCTGATAAGCTTTTTGACGACGTCGGTACGGAAGCCTTGCCGATGAATCGGCATCGTGGCTGACAACATCGAGTGCCCAATGGATGTCTTGAGCGAGAAGCTGGAGCAGGCGGGACCAAGATCATATTGAGGCACATGGCCTTGTCGTCTTCTGTTCCGGCGGTTTCTATGGCCCGCTCTTCGGCCCGGACCGGCCAGGGCAGGAACTCCGCTCGGTCAGGTCCCGTTTCTCTCGCCCGGGCGGCTCAGATTTACCATGCTCATGGTGCCTTTGCATCCATCGAGCCGTGATATCCTTCGTTCCCAGCATCGCGATTTCGCCTTCATCACCATCCCTTCCTCCTTCTCCTCATCGGCCCCCTCCTCTCAGCTGGCCAAGAGATAGTTGGTACTCTCAAACTGATCCGTTGGCGTTTTCAACGGTCGATTGGATGGCTATCAGGGGGGGGGTTCCATTGCTTTTTTGCGGTTGGTTTCGTCGTCGTGTTTCTAAATATACGACCCTGCCATAGCCACCACCACCAATCTTGGCCTCGAAGATCTCGTAGAAAGAAGGGAGAAACGTAAGTCCAGCCAGCACACACAATCTCCCTTTTGCACTGCACGGGAGAGATAGTACCTATCCATCTGATGTAGAACGAAGAGATTGGAGAGGCTGTAAGAGAGAGCGCATATCTGGAGATGGACAGGAAGTTTGGATGAAATGAGGTATGTGAACAAACGGATTTGGGTAGATAACACTTCCAATTAGTTTGTAATGTATCCAGAAATTATTTCACCGCAGTCTTCATCTCTTTTCCTGGATATCAGACGAAACGACCTGGCCGAAAAAGACTAATTCTGGACGCAGCTGCTCACCAGGAGCCACTTTGCTATCGAACAATGGCGTAGGTATGCATCCCTTTGTCTGTTCATAAAGTTATTACATCGTTGTTGCTGCGGGTTTTGGGTTGCCTTGATGATAGAGACATTTGAATACAGGAAAGAACAGCCTGCCAGCATGGTTCACCTGCCGCGGGCTTGTTCGATGAAGCGTTGGTGGATGACTGCCCACCCCTTCGGTCAGATCCTGCGTGCTCATCTTGGAGATTAGGTCCCCGTCCGTTGTGTTTTGGGTTGACTCCGAGCTCGGCAAAAAGCCGAGGCTCGCGCGAGCGCTGAAGAGTTTGGGCAAATTGCTCGCGTGCGTTGACGTTCTTCTTCACGACTCTGCCAGTAAGTCTCGTACTCGGTCGAGATTGGTCTGGGCTGGTCGTCCGTGCTACTATGATCGGTATCATGCGGCCGCCGTCCGGGAGCAAGAACTTCTGGTGGTAGATAATGAATGATTTATTAGGAGAAGAATCCGTCTCTGAAGGGGACGGATCCGTCTGTCACTATCATACACCACACAAGGCTGTGTCGGGATGCCTAGAGGCGGAACCGTCAAGCTCATCCCAGTGTGCCTTGTCCTGGTGGGGAATCCGTCTCGTAACATCTCCCGGGGGCATGGGAGATAGTGACAAGACGGACGTTGGCTGTGGGCTCTGATGGGAAGAGCCAAACTTGAAGGACTTACTCGGACGTGCCCATTATCGAATTATCCTTTGACGAAAGGACAAAACCCGAATGTATAAGGAAACCACCCTGCCCCACCCCCCCTCGTGGTCAGCAACTCAACGGCCCTCCGTGTCCGCGGTGCACCGCCAGTCTCATCGAAGTCGCCAGCCAAGTCAACGAATTTTCCGTTTCGCCATCTCGAATTTGTATTCCCCTACACTTTTGGTCGGCTTTTCGGGTAGGGTCTAGGATGCCCTCAAGAGCGAATACCTCAACAAGAGGTGCGAGTACAAGACTACCGAGAAGGGTTACCTGCTGACCGAGGGCAAATTTCCTTATATTCCCGAGCCCAGCGTGTTGGCGGCGGTGGTTATCATGTACCACGCCGCCCGCAAGAACAAGAAGGAGGACGATGACGAGGGTTTCGTTCTCCCGGCCCTGTTTGACGAATGCAAGGACTGGGAGATCCAGGATTACATCGCTGGCAACAAACCGGAGAAGTCATCAAAGATGTACCGCTACCGCATCTTTGACGCCAACTGGAGGGCCAAGTATATGGAGGACCCTTTCTTTTGCTGCCTGGTGTCATTGGACAACCGCAATTCCAAAAAAAACATCTGCAAGACTTCCAACAGGCTGCGGCCTCTTTTTTGGAATCTTGGGTTTCCCTGACTCTGGAGATCGGTGATCCCCGAGACTTCTCGGAGGATGAGTTGGACGCCGTCGGGCTTCGGACTCCTGTTTCCGCCCCCTTCCAAGTTTCCCCTTCTTCCCTCGACTTCTGGCGGGGGAACCTCTCCGCAGAGCAGCTCCAGGCGGTTTTTGTCGGTTTCAGGCTCCATAGTGATCAAAAACGGTGGCGATCTGTCCGCGTCCAAAACGTCGCTCCCTGTGTTTTCGTAGATTGGCTGACGCCAGTCAGGAAGGCCAGTGCCACCACGGTAGACTTGGTTGGTTTTATTCAATCAAGAGTCTTTTCAGTCAGGCTACACAACAGCAACTAGAGGAGATAACTTCTGCCGATGAACAACAGCGCATTGCACGGCTCAAAGACTGTAGCTTCACGAACTCGATCATTGAACGTGCGAAGGAAGCCCTGGCCAATGCGCCAAACATCTCGGCTCAAGATAATGCAAACAATGAGAACATCGACATGGGTACTAGTCTGTTCAAAGTTCCATTGGGGGGGGGGGGGGCCGGGGGCAGATGGGTCTTCTGGGTCTCCTCAGCCGATCCTTTTATAACTCCGGAGCATATACAACAAGCCCTCACGCAGAGATCAGTTATCTATCTCATTGACCTTGGTACACTCGAGTGTCCAAAGTTCTAAAAATATTGGGATGAAAGTATCACCACAGCCTACTATCGAGAAGTGTCCATCCCATATTTCATCCCAGACACATGTCATTTTCCCATCGACATCTCGCAAACGGGATGAAATCCGAAATAAAGTGTTGTTGAAGCTTTGAGCCTCTCAAACTTTCTTCCTTCAAGACCAACCATTAAGCGGGCAACGAATGGGTGGTGTGGTGATCTAATCGTTGAAACTTGATCGACTTTCTTCCACACCGCCTGTCGTCAGGACTCGCCGTGGAGACATAACCATATGGTTGAAACTCCCGGTTAAGGGCACGCACGGGAAATGGCTCGTCTTCACAGACGGGCGGGACGGCCACTTCGCGACTTTCGAGGATACCGATAGCCTCCCATCGTGCTGTCCTGCGGCTGATCGTCGCCTTTCACCTGGCTCTCCCCGTGCCCGTGGCGCGGCAGTTATGGGCCGCCCTTCCACTCAACCACTTCAACCTTGTTTGGACCTTCTACCAGCCGACAAATTCCCAAATCATCCACGAACACCGGTTAAGATCGATCGCAAGAGACCTTCAAACCAAATTTGGGACTGTTTTCACAGCCGTCCCAAACCAAAAAAGGGTGGACATACGACCTACAGGAAGAAACAGCTTCCAACACGGCAAGCAGCATTGAAGTAGGATACTGCAAGCTTTCCTCCCCAACCCAGACCAAAAGGCAAGAAACCAGTTGTTGACACCCATTGGCACCTTACATCTCTTGGTCCGGTCCTTCAGCGGGTTGCTTTACACATTCGCTGTCTCTTCCGTCAGATTCGTCGATGCTTAGGTTTTCCCGCTCAGGCCCGCGGCACCTTCATGCCATGAAGTTCGTGCCCGGCGGGCCATCTTTCGCCGCGACTCCTCCCCGGTCTCCGACCCGACAAACCGGCCTGAACAGCCACCAAAACGCCATTAGAGGCGGCAAAACCCACCTTTGGCCCTTCTGCGGCAATCATCTTCACCCGTGGGACTCGGAGAAGTCCCAGAGGCCTTGACCAAGGCACTTGACGTTCAAGCCTTCCGACCACCAGACCACCAAATTCGTCTCATGTGCAACTCGCACTATGGTGCGACGGCTCAAAAGGCCGGCTTTGCCGTCGCTCATCCGAAAAGGACCTTTCCCTCCTTTCCCTTTTGTCCGATGAAACCGTTGGACGCCCGACGGGGCTGGCCTGCTACCCAATCGACAACAAGACCAAGAATTCCGTTGAAAGAGGAGAGGAGGGGAGGATGCCGCGGGCCATGCAGCAGCAGCAACCAGACACCCAAGCACTTCATGAAGCCGGATCTGATCCAGGCTTTCCAAAGCTATGAACCAGGCAGGACGATATGCGGGAGTCATTTCCAGCAGTCCCAGTCCCAGCCGGCGACTTTCGTAGTCCGAGGCTCTCACATCACATGAGCAAGCTATCAGGCGCCAGATGGAAGGAGATGGAAAGGTCGGCTGAAGAAAGTTGGAGACTGCTCATGCGCGCGGATGTGGACGCTGTCTGGTGCTGATTCGCGTGGTGATGGCCAGAGTCAGGGCGAAGCTACTTAAAAGATTAAGAAGCGCGGCTCGAGTTCGGTTGGTTTCCACTTGATGTTTTGGTCTGATATTGAAGTTGATACCGAGTGGTTATTGCGGATGAAATGGCATTGGGAAGCACTAGAGATGAGCTGGGAGACAACGATATATCGACTTCGAGATGAAACGGTGATTAAATGAAGACTGAGTTCAGACTGAGGAGATGGTGATACTAGACTCACGACGGCAGAAGTAAGTAGAATCTGAGCGGAGGGCCAAGGAGCGGAATGAAGGGTTTTGAAGAGTAGTGAAAGGCGTTGAGAAGTGGACGGTAGGGGGATTATTATTCTCACAGAGGAGTGTTGGAATTCTAACGAGGCATAGTTAATTCTTTAGAAGGGGTTTGCTTGTCTCTCCAAGGTGCAAGAAGCTTGATATTTCATCGACTTGCTCACAACAACACAGCGCCATACTTCTCTCCTCTACTTATACACCCCGGCCTCAAACTTCTCTAAATCATAAAACCTCGGAACGATCTTATTCCCGTTAAAGATGCGACCCTCAAGTGCGTTGACAGCCTGTTGTTTTTTCAGTTAGCATCTGTCCTTCCATATCACCCGTTCAGTAGGAAAAGAGTACTCACCCTCAGCGCAGAAACCCCATCAGTAAACCTGATAAACACCCTCCTGTCCCCCAACTCCACAAATAACCTCATCACCCTTCCATACTTCTCTCCGCACTCCGTACCAATCTCTTCGTACAGATCTCCTGCTTCCACCTCCTGCCTCAGCTCTTCGTCCGTCATGCCGTCGAGCATGTGATCTAGCACAATCACTTCGCTCATCTTGCCAAACTTGCCTCCATCTTCTTCCTTGCCAGCAGATGAAGAGCCAGCAGCAGGTTTCCCACCAATGATCTTTCCCCTCCCACCAGGCTCAGCCCAGCCACCGCCTTCAGCATCGGAGCGCTTCTTGCGCTTCTCAACCTTGACTTGTAAAGCTGTTGTGATGCCTGATTCTGAAGCACCGAGACCTGAGCCGGCGGTCCAGCCGTATTTGGACATGAGGCGAGCGGCGAAGCCAGCTTGGCCTGGTAGTTTTGACTTGGGTGCGTCTGAGGACTCGGGTTCTTCTGAGGCTGCCCCAAGGGGGACGGGGATGGCGTCGTAGTTGACTTCTTCGTTATCCGAGTCGAGATCCATCGCATCATCTCTGGAGCCTTCGGGGGCAGAGGGAGGTTGTGGAGGGGCTTCGTAGCGGACTGGGCCGCGGGATATGGTTGCTGTGTCTGTTGTTGAGGGTTCGACAGGCGGTGGTGGAAGAGGAGAGACTGATCGTTGAGGCGCCATGCCTGATAATGCTAGTCTTCGAGCATAGGCGTCGTCCGCGGATTCATCGACCGGTATTGCTACCGCTGGCGGTGGTGGTGCAGTAGTGTTTGTAGCTCGAGGTGGTGACATAGGCGGTGGTGCGAACGAGAACGAAGCCGGAGGCGCGAACTGGTCTGTTAATCGCAATGTCAGCAGTTATTCTCCCATTGATCCCTCGCCTAGAGCTTCTGAACATACTATTCATCACCCTCCTATCATCCTCCTCCTCCTCATCACTCCTCCTACTATCATAACTATCTCTCCTCTTCCGTCTATGCGCGTATAACACCGCCTTCCAATCGCGAATCTCTCTGATGCGCTCATCGCTGCGCAGGTATTCCTCGACATTCGTAGGTCTCGCTGGATCGTAGAGCTCGTCCCAATTGGTCTCGACCGGCCGGTCGTCGTTCTTTTTCTTCTTCTTTCTGCGTCCGCCGCGTTCTCGTCGGTTGTTGGAGCCGCTGTAGAGGTACTCGTCGTCTTCGGTGGCTACCCAGTCGGCTAGGGTACTGCGCTGCTGAGGCGCGGCTGCAGTCGTTGTTGATGTTGGTTTGGTAGTAGTTGTGCCACTGTTTTCGGGTTCGGCCGTCTTGACGGTTGCCGCTACTGCTGCTACGGATATAGAGGGTGGCGCTTTGGGGAGAGTCGGCTTGGGCTTGTTTGGTTGTTTGACTTGTGGACGGCGAATGGGTTGGAAGGCGAACGCTGTGAGGTCATTCTGAGCATGTGTGCTTATAAATACGTCCTGATTGAGGGTACTAACCTGGATTTACGGCCTTCTTTGCCGGGGCATCTTCCTGCTTGTTTGCGACAGCATCATTCGATGTAGATGCCGAGTCGCTTGTGCCACTGGGTTCGAGAAGGTTGGCGTAGAGGGACAGGCCTCCTCGCGCGGGAGGTGGTCCTGACATGGTGTTTGAGTGGGCGTTGGATATTGGGTATCAAAGAGAAAAAAAGAAACACGCAATTCAAACGAAGGGAATATCAGAGTGGTGATGACTTCAGCCTTGTAGATGGAAAGAGAGACCGAGGCGCGATCTGGGGACGGCTGCCGCGAACTGGAGGGCAATCGATAAGCAAAGCTGGGACCCACTTTTGCGCCTATCAGCGATCCCTTGTCCACTGTAACTCGGTTGCTATCCGCCAACTAGTTGACCCCTGAGGAGAATAAACAAACTGCCCTTTTCATCCTTCTTGCTCTCAACCTTTCGTCCCCAGTACAAGCCAATACCATGGGCATAAAGGTCCAGCAGAAGGCTCAGAGACTGCAATCACTCGAGGCAAATACATCAGCATGAAAGCCCTTGAATTACGATATCTTGGTTTTGGAGGCCTGTTTTGAGTCTTAACATTTGGATTCCAAGACAATGATCATAGACGGCTTCATCCCGTCTTCATAACCGTGTCCTATATCTAGCACCACGTCGACACGCCACAACATCTAGGCTCACCATTTTCAAACTGATCAAACATGTTCAAAACCCCGGTTCATTCTTTTGAAGAACAAAAACTGTCTCTTTTACCCTTTTCCCAACCGACCATGCCCGTTCTAAATCACACGCTGCCATTTCCCTCTCTATCTTCCCCTCAAACAGACAGACTAGAGCAACTCCAACTCTAGTGTTTACTCTCATCCCTCTCCACGAGTTCACCAACACCTAACCCCCTGCCAACCTTGACTTTCACCGTCTTATCCTCCTTCTTATCTTGCTCGGGGTCACGGCCAACATCGCCAACCGCCTCACCCTCATCCACACCCTCTGATCCCTTCTCCTCGGGTTTCTTCTCCCCGTTTTCCTCAAGCTGCTCCTTCTGAATCGCCTCGCGGATCGGGCTAAGATCGAGCTTCATGCAGTAGGCGTCCTCGCCGTCGGCGTAGTACTTGGCCTCGGTCTTTTCCGTCTTGAACCCCAGGGTGTCGCGGTACAGGTGGATGGCGGCGGCGTTGGAGACGCGCACGTGCAGGGAGACGTAGTGGGCGCCGAAGGTTTCTACCATTGCTTGTTCTGTTGCACCCTAGTATTAGCATTACGTCCATAGATCGAACCTCGAGCCAAGCGAGGAAAGGGCGGGGGGAAAGGTCCTGCAGGAAAACGGCCATAGGAACCACTACAACCGCAGGAGACCAAAGAAAAAACACCAGGGTAAACCTCAGGAAAAGGGGAACAAGGAAAGAACCTACGCGACTGCCTCATCAACTTCTCCGCAATACCCAACCGTCTATGCGTCCTCATCACACTGAGACTGGTAATATGGCCATGCTGGACACCATCCGTGGGCTCCTCCTCCATCTTGGCCAGGACGTAGCCGACGATCTTGGGGTAGTCGTACGCGGACTTTGCCGGGCGAGAGACATCGACGGCGACGTAGGAAAGCTGAGGCCACGAGAGGGCATGGTAGAGGTAGTACTTGAGGAAGTAGTTCTCGGGCAGGTTCTCGATGTTGGCGTGTTGGATGAGGGGGATGTCGGAGGGGCGGAGGACGCGGATATCCATTTTTGCGGTTGTTCGTATGGACGACTGGGTGGGTGGGTGGGTGGTTGAGAGAGATGGGAGGTGGGAGGATGGGTTGGTGATAGCTTCACTTCGACTTGGGATCTATGGAGGGGAGCTATGGTTAGCAACAGCTTGGTATGTCAACAAGGCTGCAGGTATCCCCGGCAACAGAGATTCTAAACGGGAATAGGTAGAGGGGGTATGGACAAGGCTGGACTTACACACTTGCACTGGCGTCGTCGTCGGAGGTCGGTGCTTCGGTGTTGCGGTTGCGAAGCTCAGTTTAAAGTTGTCAATGTTGAACAATTGGAGACTGACGCCCGCTTCCGCTTCCGCTACGGTGGTGGGCGGGAGGCTCTGGGCCCCACTTTCCGTACTCTCACAATGTGGGGCCTTTCGCGGGTGGAAATCCAGACTGCGCTGACCCCTGGCGGCAAAAGAGCTTCACGGTGGAACGGTCCCTATAGCCGCACAAATCGCGGGGCAGCAACAGGCACAACCAGGCCGGGAGCTAGGGGCATTCAACACCGGGTCAAGTGCGCCCGTGATGCAGTGTGATGCGGGGGAAGCTTCGTCTTAATGCTTCTCCGAGAGAGTTGTTTGGAGATTTACCCGCCGATGGGGAAAAGTTTGGGATCGTGTTCTCGTGACGTGATGGAGTTGGGATTGTATATAGAGAGGTTCAGGTTCGCTTCCGTCTATTCAATTGACTTGTAATCTTCATCTTTTGTTTTGTTTCTAATCGTTGTGATACCCTCTTGATACCCGGCCCCACTATCGTCACTTATACGCCGTCTGACCAGAACGACGACAACCAGATACAAGATGTCTCATCAACCACTCAAGGGCAAGCTGGCCATTGTGTCTGGCTCTTCTAGGGGTTAGTAACTTCTTACCTTTATCAAAATCATATTTGCAATCACTAACAATCATCACCAAAACAGGCATCGGCGCCGCCATCGCCGAGAACCTGGCCTCCAAGGGCTGCAACCTCATCCTCAACTACACCACCCCCTCCTCCGCCTCTCTCACCTCAGACCTCTCCGACCGCTTGAACAAGACCTACAATATCTCCTCCGTGCCCGTCCAAGCCGACATCGGCACCCCCGAAGGTGCCCAAGCCCTCATCTCCGCCGCCAAGTCTTCTTTCTCGAAAGATGGCTCCCTCCAAATCGACATCATCATCAACAACGCCGGCATCGCCCGCAACGACCTAATCCCCGCCGTCAAAATCGACGACTTCACCGAGACCTACCGCGTCAACGTCCTCGGTCCCCTTTTGCTAGTCCAAGCCGCGCAGCCATACCTGCCCAAGGACCGATCCGGCCGCATCGTCAACATCTCCTCCGTTTCCTCCTCTACGGGTTTTGTGGGGCAGTCAGTCTACGGCGGCTCCAAGGCCGCTATCGAAGCCATGACCCGCACCTGGGCTCGCGAGCTGGCTGAGAACTGCACGGTCAACGCCGTGAACCCGGGACCCGTGGAAGGGCCGATGTACGCGTCCAACTCGAAGGAGTTTCTGGAGGGCGTGGAGGGGTGGATTAAGCACACGCCTTTGATGAAGGCGAGGGAGGATTTGCACGGGAAGGAAGGGCTGGAGGAGGAGAGGCAGTGGCATGGACGGTTGGCGAAGACGAGCGAGGTTGCGGGGGTTGTGGGCATGTTGTGTGGCGAGGAGGCCGGGTGGTGTACGGGACAGGTGGTTTGTGCTAATGGGGGGATGTTGATGTTGCATTAGCATATTATAGAGATACAGATAAGTAAATGGGAATGACTTGAAACATTGGACGGTCGGGAATGAAATGGATTATTTAATCGTCAAAGTCCCAAGCGTTCGGTTGTAGACTGTGGAAGAGAAACATCGTTCTTTGATTAGTTTGTGTGTGTGTGCGTGCGTGCGTGTGTGTGTGACAGAGATAAGAGTTATAGGATTGCTGAGAGCCTTGAAGACGGGAAGGTAGGCATTTATGTTGACCATGGCATGAGAATCTTCAGTTGTTCAGGGGTGCAATTGAAGTGAGATCAGTCGTGATTATGGTCCTGACAAATCAGATTAGGAGAGTTAACAAGAGTACTGGCTGATGGGGTGTCAAACTTGGCAATGTTGGTGAACATTAGTTTGTGTCCGGCAGTCTACGTTGCCAGGAGATATGAACAGGCATCAATGATAAACTTGCCTCTCAGGTTGGCCCATCTAGAGACAGAACCGTGACTCTCATTACTAAGTAACAGAAGCTGATGTGAAGACATAATGTAGAAAGAAAAAGAACACTACCCGCGCACCAAACCCCGTTTTCTATAGTAAAGCAATGACTGTAAACAAGAAGGTACAGGAATGTGTGAACAGGAAAATAAGTATAGTATATTATGTCTTAACTTCATTCTTTCTTTCCGTTTAAACCCATTCGGAACAGAAATAACCCAACCAACCCAGCCAACCAGCCGTTCAACCAAAAATGCCGCTGAAGAGGAGAGGAATGGAAACGACAGACGTTGCTTGAGTTCCCTCGGCTGCCTGCTGTCTCTTCCGCTCCTCGGTCTAAGCAAAGCTCCAAACCGCTCCCAACACACCTTTTCGGTTTATCCATTCATGATTTGTATACACATGTCCTTCATGACTTTTTCGAGTCCGCTGATGCTCGCTCTCCTCATCCTCGTTCCCTCCTCTTTACATACGTTAACCAAAATGCTTTATTAACTGGTTTGTTTTGACCCTTCCTGTACACGTTTCTTCGTTTCGTGGGTGTTTCCGCTCATTAAGGATGTGTAGCGGTTACAGGTCGCCGGATATTAACCGGGGTGTATCGACCGCATTCGAGCGAGGTGACGACGGTCGGCGGGCATGGTCGGTGTCCGGGGTTGGTGGTGAAGCCGGTGTTTTCGAGTAGTGTGATTGGAAACAGTTGTAAAACGAAGAGAAAAATATCCGGGCCGTCCCGCCGTATCCCCATAACGCCGGTCACCATGCTGCTGGCGAAACATGGATGAGTGTTGATATGTGTGTCGTGGGCTTTCGTACAATATGTAAAATCGCGTTTTCGCTCGCCGCCGCGCCGTCGTATATCGTGTGTGTGAAGACAAGTTGTCAACCCAAAGAGAATCCTGTTATGAACTCTTTATGCGTTGCCACCCTTCTCCTCGGTATCGATATGCCAGACAACGTAGTTGGGAAGACCGATGACCTGGTAGCCGGCACGCTTGGCCATCTTGGCAAAGCCCTCGGTCTCGGCCTGGTTCTCGAAAGCGTAGCAGGGGAAGTTGATGCCTATGATTGTTAGCTGAAGTCACTAGGATGCGCAGAGAGGTTTGACCTACCAGAACGGTGGACATCAGCCTTGACGAGAATGTTGACACCACCAATGCCATCAAGCTCAATCTCGACATCCTTGTCATCGCGCCAGTCGCCCATGCGAGCCATGTAAGTGCGGCCGGTATCGTACTCCTTGTAGCCTGTGAACGATCATGTTAGCCATTGTCAACTTCCAGGGTGGGATATCCACATACCCTCAGCGAGGACAACATCCTTATCGAGGCTGTTGGCGAGACGGCGGCCCTTATCGGACTCAACCCACGAGTTGTAGTCGACTATGAAGGAGTTAGCAACTTGGAAACCTAACGACCAGACGACAGTCAAACTCACATCTTCCCTCGATATCGCGGCCGTTCTGGTAGCGGTGGAACCAAATGTCTATCACATGTTAGCTTCTGTTGCCTATGTGGGGTATATTGCCGGGAGCTATCCATACTGGGAACAAGAATGTCCTTATCGTGGGCAATGAAGTCCTCGAGGATCTTCTTGGGGCTGTCAACGATATCGACGTCTCTCCAGTAGACCCAGGAGTGCTCAGGCTTGAGGGCAGCAGAGAGGAGGTAGTTGCGGGCGCGACCCATGGCCTTGCGACGAGGGCCCTGGGCAGCGAACGAATGACGCTCCTCAACATCCTGGCTCAACTTGAAGTCGAAATCCTTCTCGACGACCATGGCGCTGTGGAAGGGAATCTGGTCGGGACGCTTCTGGATGCGGTCAAGCTCGGAAGCGAGGACAGCAAGAGTGTCATCGGTAGAATCGCTGACAAGGAAGGCGAGATCGATCAAGTGGTGGGGGTAGGTAAGCTCGGCAATAAGCTCAAAGTACTTTGAGAGATACCTGGAGGCATCCTTGAGAGGTGTGAGGATCAGGATGCGCTCCTCGTTGGCGACGGCCTTGGTGGTGGACTTGACGGGGTTAAGGTCGACGTGGGTGATGGTGGACGAGTTGATTTCTAGCGGAGCGTGGTGGTTGAAGATGACAGGGGTATGGAGGTGAGCACTCCAAGCTTGTTGCTCGTTGAGTGTCATTTCCATTGGGGGTTTTGAAGGACCCCAGCAGTAGAAACTGTGAAGCAAGACGCATGTGTTAGTATACATACAAGTTGCAGATGACAGGGCAGTACATGGGATGACACCAACCTTTGCATCTCGGAGGCGCCTGTGCTGATACCGCGCCATAGTAATAGCACAACTCCTGTTACGGCCACGAGGAGGAGGAATCGTGTCTTTGTGAGAATGGCCCATAGTGCCCTTGCGGGAGGGAGTTGTGCTCTCGCAGCCTTCCAGCTGACGCCGCCTTTGGGAAGAAGCATTATGAAGAAACGGGGTGGCCCTCGGCACCACCCGCTTGGGATATTCGAGGAGAAGGTATTAAGTCTAAAAGTTGGAGAGCTGCCGGCTAAGTCGACGATGCGATGCGCAGCGGCAATGGCACACGAAGGAGGTGTGTTGCGATGTGAAGAGCGGCTAAAAGTTTGCGATTATCGCCGAGTGGTGTAGCAAAGGACTGGACGGGATGGAAGACTCGCGTGTGGGAATTCGCGTGGCGTCGTGGAGAGAGATTACGGGGTGTCGGTTGTTGGGGGGGTTGTTGGTTGGAAAAGCCCACGTCTCCTGAAGAAGTACTGGACGAAGGCGGTATCTCTGGCGGAGAAGGAAGGAATCCTACAAGCAAATGTAGCAATGTCCCGTCGTCTCGTCGTCGTCGTCGTTGTCGTCAAAAGGATATGGAGGTCGTCAAGAAAAAGATACAAGACAAGATAGCAAGAAGAGTGTGCGACAGACTGTATGCACCTGCTACTACGCGGTTGTAGAGATCGCGTACAAGATTCTGCTTGGGATGTGTGGTCGGGATCGAAACTCGTCTCTTACTCAGGCACACAAGGCGGACGGGGGACACGGGGGACGGAGACGGGAGGACGGAGCACGGAGGCTGAGAAAGTAGGGGAGATTCTAGCTCCTGTTCCAAAGGGTCACTGCCCAGCCCGCCAATGGTTCCAGAATCTCACCTCTCAGAAGGAAGGGACACCGCACGCACCAGTCCTACGCTCACCTACCGGGGGGTCTACTATCTGGGGATTCAAGGGGGTAGATTTCGGGGTTGACCTATCAGATGCATCGGGTTTGGGGGGTAAAGACCCGCTTAATTATGCCATGGCCCGGGCGCACCGTTCTCATCCACTCAGAGCGGTCTCAAGGGGATGGAACCATGAGGGAGAGAGGGAAAGAAGCAACACGCAATCCCACCATTTCAAGCATTTTTGTTCGATCAACGGCCGCGATCAGCCCGCACATCGTGTTGTCCTTGATATCAGTCAACTGTAGTGTGCTGTGATGGCTGTGGCATGGAGAGGGATGTTGAAATTATATCCCCTCCGGCACCTATCATCAGCTCATCACCATCCAAGCTTGGCCTGGGGATAGTAACGACTCTCCATCATCTCGATCCAGAATCTCTCAGCTTTTTAGCATGTTTCCCCCAGGACAAGGATGCCCCTCTTAACCCTCAACGTCGACCTTGTCGGTACAATTCCCTCCGCTCACCACCGCCCGCTCTGGCCCTCGCTTCACCTTGTCTCTGTGTTTATGCGAATTGTGGGAGCGGGGCCGATTGTCCTCTTCTATACCCAAAGTATGCTGCTACGCCGTAATGATTGCGGACCGGTGGAAATATGTTTGCCAGGTCCGGTCCGTCCGTTGTTGCTGCTTGTTGGTGCGGAAAACAACATTTGGAGGCGCCGTTGTAACCCTTTGATATCGCACATTGTCCGGGCCTGGAAAAGGGGCAGCATTCTATCATGACCGGCCAGAAACCCGGACCTATCTAATTCGGACCATATCTCCCTATGCTTTTTCATGAAAGGCATAATTATAGAACACCAAAGATCTGGCATCCAAACAAATCTTGGATTCCCCAAGTGGAAGTGGCAGTCACGGCGATCTCCTTTCCAGCTTATCAGTCAGCATCAGGGCTGAGCTGAGCTTCACAATCACCACACGGTATTTAGCCAAGGTATGTAAGCCCTATTCCATTACACAACTTCAGACACCTGTCTACTTTCAAGAGGGCTTCAATACGTAATATGTCCATTGAATTGCTGCATCTCTCAGGGGCAATATCAACCATTACCAAACTGAAGTTAAGCTTTGAGTTTTGGTGAACCCCCTTTACTTAGTATCCGCTAACAACTAGCAACGTAACCTTTAGCCAGGCGCTGCTAGGGAAGTTGACAAACTGCCGACACCGTCTCTGGCTCACTGCAGGAACTTTGCTTGGCATTTTTGTGAGCATTTTTGGAGTCCACTTCCACTTGGAGTTGGAGATCTTCGCCGTTGCCGGCCGGACTTCATCCCGATCTCTTTTCCATTGTACGACTTGGCTCTCTCTCCGTGCCACGTGAGCAGGCGACACCGGTACGGGTCCGGGACGGCGATGACGTCGATCAAAGACGCGTGTGTGAATGCTACACTGCTGCCTGTGTCTGTTGTCGTGTAGTTAGTGCTACTTATCTTTTCTTTGCTCTCCCCTCTGTGAGCTACCTCTACACTACACCACCAATTGATGAGTGAAAGTTCATCGCCAGTTTCAACTTTCCATCCTTTGTTTTGCCACTGCCCTTTCGTCGGGAATCTACAAGAGTTCATGAGATTCAGAACCTACCAAGTCAACCCAGGACTGATACGTCAGGCATTATTAGTTCGGTTGAGATTGCCGTCTGAATCTTGTCACACACTCACAACTCACCTTCAAGTCGACACTCGTCGCACACTCACCACTTCTTCAAGTTATCGCCAATCAACCCCACTTACCACCAAGATGGCAACCCGAAGATCTGCCCGGATAAGTGCTCTGGCCGCAGCCCAACCCGATGGTGTGGCTGCTCCCATGCCGCCTCCACCGGCACCAGCTCCAAAGTCACGGAAGAGGAAAGCCATTGTTGAGGACAGTGAACCGGCAGCCTCATCAGCAGAAGAACCACAACTCCCAACAACCCCTCAGAAACGGAAAGTCTCCAAGAAGGCAGCACCACCACCAGCAACCCCAACACCAGCCGCCGCGGCCCTCCTCTCCTCTCCCGCCGGTGGTGGTGCTCAAAAGGGAAAACCCAAACCCGCCGCCGTCTCCCGTCTAGCCGACCCAACCAAGACCAACGCGCCCTTACTCTCACCACAAACCTCCCGAGTAGTCTCTTCCAGCCCTATCAAACCTGTCGACACCGAAGCCGAAGATGTCTCCCCATCAAAGCCCAATGTTCAGGCTCCAAACGACAGCACCACAACAGACAACCTCCTCCAAAAAGCATGCGCCCACCTAATCGCCGTCGACCCTCGCATGAAACCCCTCATCGACAAACACCCCTGCCGAATCTTTAGCCCCGAAGGATTAGCAGAGCAAATCGACCCCTTTGAGTCACTAGTCAGCAGCATTATTTCTCAGCAGGTTAGTGGAGCGGCGGCAAAGTCAATAAAGGCAAAGTTTGTTGCTTTATTCGACAGCGAGCCTCCCTCACCAAGTCAAAATGACGAGGAGGCCAGCAAAGAAGACGGCCAGAACGGGCATCCAGCTGAAGACCAACCCACCGCCAAACGTCGGTTCCCAACCCCCTCCCAAGTCCTAGAAAAGGACATCCCCACACTCCGCACAGCCGGCCTCTCCCAGCGCAAAGCCGAGTACATCCACGGCCTGGCCGGTAAATTCGCCTCTGGCGAACTCTCCGCCTCCCTCCTCGCCTCCGCCCCCTACGACGAACTAGTTTCTAAACTCGTCGCCGTCCGCGGTTTGGGACTGTGGACAGTCGAGATGTTTGCGTGTTTTGCGCTCAAGCGGATGGATGTTTTTTCTCTGGGCGATCTGGGCGTGCAGAGGGGTATGGCGGCTTTTGTCGGGAAGGATGTGAAGAAGATCAAGAACGGGAAGGATAAGGGGAAGTGGAAGTATATGAGTGAGGGGGAGATGAGGGAACTATCGGAAAAGTTTAGCCCGTATAGGAGTCTGTTTATGTGGTATATGTGGCGAGTTGAGGAGACGGATGTTAGTAGTATGGAGTAGCTGCCCTTGGTGTGTCTGGAACGAGAGAAACCCCGGGAAGAGAGTTAAGGGAAGTGTTGGACAAAGATATGAAAGGGCTTTCGCTGCCCTTGGAGGATGGGCTAGACTCACTGCGGGCGCGCGGGAGCAACGGACGAGTGATGAGATGATGACTTAAACCCGAGGTTCGACTCGGACCAGGCTAGAGTCAAGCGTTACGAATTTACGACCATGAACGTTACCAGTCTTAAAAGGCTATACCTCGAAAAGCAGACCTGCCGTTCACAATACATTTCTTCACCAAAACCACTAACATGTGAAGGTACAGACAACGGAAGATCAGACGCATGATCCCAACGCGGCCTCCCACAGTCCTCCGTACAACCTCGCATATCTACGTACCACCTTAGCACAAGCACCCCCCTCCAGACTAACACACAAGAAAGCAAAAAAGACAAGACAAAACAAGCATGACCTGACCGGCTTGAGCAACCTTACAAGTGTACACTCTCCGGTCTCTGCTCTCTACGATGGGAAGCCTGTACATACCTCCCACACCAACTCAAAGCAAACACTCGCTTACACAGCGTTCGTCGGGTGTAACAGGCGGCACTTCGCCGTTTCCAACTGTACAGCTTGCAGAGTTTGCAGCATAGCTTGCTATCCTATTACAGAGCCAAGTGGTACGGGCCACAACCTGTTGAGGTTGGTAAAAGGTGATACTCGAGAGTCGTCAGCTGGTCTGGGGTAGTGTTACTGCGGGAACAAAGCTGAATGTGTTTTGGGTGTTTGAAGGTGAAGTTTGTGTGAGCCGAGTTCAACGGTTTTGGGGCCGGTGCATCATGTATTATTTGGAGGTTTATGCTCGCCCGGGTGAGGAGTGGTTGCTATAGTGATCATGTTATGTGAGGAACAGACAGACAGAAGCGCAGTGATCGGCTGAACTTTACTTGAAACAATCTGGTTCGTTCATCCGTTTTCGCGGTATCCTCATCTTTCTGCAAGTATGGTATTTCAAATCAACAGCCACAACTAGTTCATAGTTGTGGCTTGATGTCGTTCAATTATGTATGACGTACTCTATCTCAAACAGAGAGGTTGGCTTTCGGTATTCCCAACCATGCTCATCCTGCCAAATGTTCCTGACAATCCGACAATCAACGACAATCCAAAACTGCGCACCGGAAAATCACTCCTCGTTATATTTCCTTTGGTGCCATTCATGGACGAAGATTGATCATTCTGTAAATTGATCGCCATCAATGATCGACCTAGCATGAAACTGAATGGACCTTCCGCGCAGGGCTACGCAGAACGGCCTGACGGACGCGCGGCTATGTCGAGGCTCAGCTTTCTAAACATCAAGCTTTTGTTTGGACATGGGGGTGTAGATCTGCCCAGTTGGCTGGTAAGATCGAGATTTGAAGCTTTTTGCGGACGGACCGTTGGTTCGGAGATGTTGGAGTTTGAAGATGGGATGAAAATTGTCCAGATGAACACCTACGTACATATCGATATATGTAAGGAAAGTTTGGACCCCCTCTTCAATGTGCATACGCACGAGCGATGTGTGCCGTGTTGCATGTAAGTGAGGGAATGCTAGGTGTAGGTAGGAACGGCAACGTGCCAGTGCTTTGATGATGTTTAGTCCCTAACTCCGCGGCTGTTTGTATTTAGGTAGTCCAAACAACGACAGGTGTTGAGGATGTTGCCAGGTAAAATAATTCAGGGACTTGACCGTTGAGTAGCCACCCGTTCCTTAAATCCGTTTCCCGTCAAGGTTCAAGGTCAAGATCAAGATCATGAACATGGATCGGTAGTAGAAAGGTAGGGACTAGGTCGCACAACAGCATCAACAAGCTGAAAATGTTTGACCGTCCACAGGCCCCTTCTCAGGTCTGGTCTATAGTCTCGGACCCTCCTTTTGAGACGGACGACTTTGAAATATTGAGGCTCATCGACGTTTGAAGGGCAAGATACCAACCACCACTTATACTTGTAAGTGGAAGCAGAAGCATGTCTTGTCGTTCATGCCTGGAGGTTGGAATAATCAGATGACAAGAGGACGAAAAAGGGTCTGGAACACTTGAACCAAATCTCGTTGGAATTCTGCATGGTTATGAGGGATGCTGAACCTTGAGAGGATTTCAAGGTTGAGATGTTGAACGAATGCTTGCAACAAACCGGGAAGCTGGGATACATCAGCCTACAAGGAAGAGTCAAGAGTGTGAGGTGAGATGGTTTGGCGTCCATGCTCTCTCCGGCTCTCATCCCGTTACCCGTCTCGTTTCAACAACGCCTTGAACAAGCTGTGACATGTTTCTGTAAGAGAAGTATCTCTATCGACATCATCGAACGGAAGATCATTATTGACTCGGAGACATCTTCTACCCCTTGAGAGAAAGGACCTGGTGTTGATCACCATGAAGCTTCCCGCGGAGCTTTCCAGAGGTTGATATATGAGGTCGGGGAAACAAGCATTTTGACTTTCTCGGAGCCGATCGATGCGAAAGACGATCATGAAGGTCTCCATTTTACCTCTTCAGAAGGTTGCTCTGACAGAAAAACGCACGTCCAGACCGTCCCATCTGATTCCCATCACAGGGGACATTGGCATGACGTCTATTTGGCGTTTTGCCGATGCGGATGGAAAAGACTGTGTGTGTGTGTGTGTGTGATTGCCATGAGTTCCATATGCGATGCCGGTACTTTAAGCGGTAGCGTGATGTGCTGTTCGTCTGCTTGCTTGCTTGCTTGCCTGCCTGCTTGTTGGCCTGCTGGGTGGTAGAGGTAAGGCGTGGCGGTAAGGCACGGTACATAGGCATGGAGGTGTAGCGTACATTGTAAGATCGGAGTTTCATGTTCTATGTATCGTGAATCCAGCATCCTTTTTTTTAAACGGGGTTTGTTTCGAAGATGACGATGGATGGTGGAGGACTGGACACACAAAGTGTTCCGCCTCCCGTTGCCGTTGCTACGGCTAAAACGGTCTGTGTTCCTTCTTGCACTTTGCTTCCTTCCTTGTGACATTCCCGTCGGGGCGGCGACAAGATTTGAAAATGGAAATGGCATGCGATGAAGTGCTGGTGCACCCCCTTTCCTTTCCAGGGCGCAGCTGGAATTGGAAGAATGGAAAGAGGCACAGTGTTCCAGACGCTTTTTCAGAAACAGCGAACCCCCTGCTTCCAACTATAATTAGGGGTGTGAACGTAACGAAAAGGAAAAAAGGGGCAGCAGCAAAAGAGGTTCTGGAAATTGGTCCGTGCCAATTAGGTTGGTTTAATTCGAGGACTTGGCTGTGATGGTAACCGGCAATAACAATGGACGTTTCCTTCGTATAGAAATCTCCTATAGATCAGAAACCGGGAAACATTCAAGTTGCTTTTTCATGCCGTGAAATTCACTTTCTTGCGTCCCGACCACCCAGATATTCAAATCCCGTGGTTGGCGGCTCCAACTTTTCTTGATTTCTTGAGCAAGTCAATGCTGTGTCGCACAGTGTTAGCGAATGCCTGGACAACTGCTGCTGAGAAGTGCGAGGGAGTGCTGCGCTGATGCATGGAGATCGGCTGGGGCCATGACCGATTTCAATTAAAAGCTTCCCCATCGAACATGTACACGAAGTGGGGCATCTTGTTGCGGTGCATTTTTTGGTACGCACACCACCAAAAAGTGGTTGCGTGTGCTGGCTGTGAACAAAAGTTAAGATTGGCCAATCTTGGGCGCAGAAAGCTTATACACAGATTCGTGGGGAGCGGCATCCAGGTCCGCGCAAAATTCATTTTAGGCAAGTGCTGAACCACCGCACAAATACAACAGACTTCCGCAAATACTTTTTTACAAGCGCTAGAAGTTAATCGCAAGCGCTTACTAATAATTTCAATACTTTTATATCTTTTTCCGCTGCGTATCCGCGGCCCGTATTCTTCGTGTACGTATTATATTCGTCCGAATATATTACGTATCGTTGATATAATTATTTATATAATATCCTAGGAATTATAAATTTTAATATAATTTAGCTTTATAAATAATATAATTTTACAAACCTTAATACTATAAAAATAAATATATATAATTACGTACTATTATTAATATATTATAAATTAATATATAAATATTATAGATACTTTTATTATTTTTATTATTCTTCTTAATAGATTATTATTTCTTCTAATATTATTATTAATATTATTATTAGAGTTTAATCCTCTTTTTTTACGAAATTTATAGCGCTATACGGGATTTCGCTATATTTAACTTTAATAAAGTAGTTTATTAATATTTATTATAGTATAGCTAGAGTTTTTATTTTTACTTCCTATTATAGAATTGGAACCTCTAATAAAAAAACGAAAATAAGAAAAGCGGTATAAATCCTCTTCGTTAAAACCTCGTCCTTTATTATTCCTTTCTTTACCGCTACCTCCTTTTTCGCTACTACCTTCTTCTTTACCACTACCTCCTCTTTTTTTACCGTTAAATAATGGGGATGATGATAGTAATAATAGTAATAATAGGGATGGGAATAAGCCCGAAGTTGTATTATAGGGTAATTACCGTAGATAATACAATTATAACCCCGTTAAAGGAAGATAAGTTATTTTAGGTATATTTAACGGTAGTTTTTATATTTTAAAATAGATAATTATTATCCGCGAACGTTATTTTATAATAAGCGATTTATTCGAAGTAATTAAAGTTGATTTTAAGTATAATTGGCGTTGGGTTTTATACTTTTGGAATAAAAGGGATAGGTTAAAAAGGTTTAAACTTAGTAGGTAAAAACGTTACCGTTATCGTTTATATTAAAGTAAGTTAAATAATAGTAGTAGAACCGGTAAAATTTCGAAGCCTTTATATATATTTAGTGGATATTTTGTAAATCTTTATTTGGAAGAAATTCTAAAAGAGATTTATAGAATTACTATTATTAATAATTATATTTATAAAATATTAGAATATAATTAAATTATATTATTAATAGCTATTTAAGAGTATATTATTTTTTAATTGGAAGTTAAGTATTCTATTATTATAATAGAGTATATAGTTTTTAGGCGAAAGAACGTTCCCGTTAAACGATTTTAATTAAAGAGTTATAATAATCGATAGTTTAATACTTAGAAGATTAGGAATTTAAAACGGCGGTTAAGTATAAAAATAAAACCAGTACGAAAAATTATAAAAAAATATAACCCTATTAATAAAATTTTTAAAGCCGAAAAGCTTTTTGCCGAATTATTAAAGAAGATTACTAATAAGGAGTAAAAGTAAAAAAACCGTAAAATTATAATAATAGGAAATAACTTTAATTTAATAAAGAAAAAAAAAAGAATTAATTAATAGATTTATATTTGCGAAGTAATTTAATATAAATTTACTATATAAATAAGGAAGTATTATTATTATAAATATAATATATAAAATTAATCGTTATAATTTTTATTTATTTACGATTATAGTACGAAATGAGTACGGTTTATAATTCCTTTTTATATTCTTTTATACCTTTATATTTAATACTAAAATTATTAAAATATATTTACGTATTTTAATTAAATAGTATAGTAGTTTTAATAGTTAGGCGTTAAAGTATATAGTAATAGACGATTTAGCGGCCGAATAGTTAGTTGTGCGTAATACTTTTATTAGGGATAGAGTTATTATTATTTAATATTTATTATATAGAAAGTACTTTTAGAGTTTATTATATAGAAATATTTAAGATAATAAATTATATTTGGAGGCTATAGGTATTGTATTTTATTATAAATTAATCGAAGAGAAATGTCTTATATTTATTAATAAAGTTATTTTTTACGCTACTCTTTACTAAGTAAATTATATTCGGAAGTATTAGAGAATAGAAATTAAATATTAGGTATATTAATTTAGATACGGTATCCTTCTATTTCTTTAAATTAATATTACGAATATGGTTGAATTTTGGTATAGCTATTTTAAAATTAAGAACGCTATAAAAAAGGATATAGTAGGAGTTTATAATTTGAAAGGTAATTTTATTATTATTATTAATAAGTTGGAAGATTATAGCTATTTCGTTAATAAATAGAGAATTTATAGTAGGTACTATTATAGACCTTTTGTATATAAGTTTCTTAATTATAGTTTTGAAAAATTATTAATTTATATATAGATAATGGTTTTTCGTTAATTATATTTTATTCAAAAACGGTTAAATATATTTAAAAATATTTAAAAAGGTTATACGGTAATACTTGGTTAGGAAGTAATATATTAATAGGATAACCAACGGTAAGTTTTTTCTACTATTTTATTGCGGATAAGATATTTATGAATATATATATATTTAGTAATTATAATATTAATAAGGTAGATGAGGTTGAACTTCTAGAGTATAAATTTTAAGATAATAATTATTTCGAGCTAAATTATATATTATTGAGAAATTTTAATAATAATGAAGTAGAAGTAAATAATTGGCTTATTAGTATACCTTAGTATAAATGTAAATGGTTTTCGGTATGGTAGTTTCTATGTATTTATATTTAGTATTATTATTTTATATTTAATTTATTATTATTAGTTTATTTTATTTAGTTAGTTAATTTATGGGTATAATATAGTTTTGAGGTATACGAATAGATTAAAAAGCTTTTTGAAGGTGTTTTTAATTCTATTATTAGTATATTATTAAAGTAAAAATTATAAGTTCGAGAGATTAATAAGCGGTTGAATAAGAATATTTATTATATTTGTTACGGCGCTGGCGGACAGGGTCCTTATTAGGGCCCTATCTAGCGGACCGGTTATCGCTTGGGCGGTCACCCTGACAGAGGTGGACCGCACCAGCGCACGTAACTGCGTGCTACCTTCGTAGGTCGCCCGCGCCTAGGTATAAACCCTGGCGCAGGGCGCGCCCTTTATTCGTTTTCTTCTTTTCTTCTTTATCTTATAATTTTACAATAGACTTAGATTCAACGTATTAAGCTTATCTCTCGTAACTACGTCGCTTATAACAATTACAAGATTATTCTTAATATATTAAGGAGGTATCTAAATATTCTAAACTTATTTACCGATTAAAGTAATTATAATATATACCTTCGTAATTAATTACGATAATATATATTCTTAATAAGAAGGTTACCGCGGCTAAGACCGTTAAGTTATTTATTACCGAGAGCGCTTAAATAAACGAAATTTAGAAGAAGAATATATTCGATAAATTCGTAATTAAATAAATTAAATTTAATATTATAAATATATTTATTACTCTTAATATAATTATTTAATAAAACGATACTTTTAGGCGTTATTCGTTTAGTAATATTATAATCGGTATCCTTAAAGAGAAATAGGATACCTAATTACGTAATATCGACAAATTTAATTTAAAGGATTATAATATTCCGGAGGATATAAATAAAGCTATTACGTTTTTTAATTAGGAAATTATTAATAAATTCGCTAACGTTCGTTATATATTCAATACGGAAAATTTATTCGGCTTCTTATATACGAAGATTAACGCAATTGCGAAGTATTAGGCTTAATATAATAAAGGTTATTTAACCTTTACCTTTAAGGCTCTAACGGCTACGGGTTAAAATTATTAAAAATAGAATAATAATAATATTTTATTAATAGATTTTAATATTTTTAAATTTATTATCGAAGATTTTAAGGGCGTATATATTATTTTCGAAGAAATTAAATTGCGAATTTTTTTAATTAAAGTTATTCTTTCCTAATAATAAAAATACTAAATTATTACTATTAATTTAAATATTAATTTAAAATAAATATACAAATACGCCGCTAATTTATTAAAATATTAAAAGGGTGCTAAAATAAATAACGAACGCTTCCGTAAGGATTTATATAAAGAATAAAATAAGAATACATTTTTAATGCGTTAATTATTAGAGGTTTACGGAAATGAGGATTCCGATTTCGAACCGGACGATTACGAAACTTTACGTTATAAAAACGCCGCGTTGCGTAAAAAGAATTATAAATTCTAAGCTTAATTTACTACGTTATATTAAATTATTAATTATTCTAATAAAAGAGTTTAGAATAATACCCCGTTTAATAACGGTTAGAATGACGATTTATCCGACGATAGAAAGGCTTAAAATAATACCCCGTTTAACGACAGCCGTACCGATAAATAGGGTACCCCTTACGAATAAAAAAATAATATTTCGATTAAGGGTTGCCCTTCCTATCCCCGTTTTTTAATTAAATAGAATGAGACCCGTTGCGATTTAATTGAAAAAGAGAAGGAATTCACTAAAGTTAAAGATAATTTAATAGCTATAAAAGTTTAAATTGAGGAATTAAGAGGAGTAATAATTACTTAAGATAGTAATATAGCCGATTTATATATTATAATTACTATTTTAATTAAAGAGAATATCGATCTCCGTAAAGAAAATATTAATTTCTATAAAAAGAAGGTCGCCTTCTTAATTCCCGAAAACTTCGAGCGCTATAACCGTACCGACCGTGCCAACCGTAACGAGGATAGTTGTCACGATACCGATCTAGCAGAGGCTTGGAGAAGACGTATTATTGTACGAAGAGGAGAAGATCGAGAAAGAGTAGCGAAAATTCTGCTCTCGGATTTATATATATGAATAAAGTAGAAATATAATTGTGGGTACGATTGTACTCCGTTGGTAGTTCGGTATTAAAACGCCTAGGGAGTGCTACCGATAATTTAATACCGTAATAATACTTCCGGCTCTAAAATGCAATTGATTTTAATTATTAATAAAATTAATATATTAATATTCTTATAAGCTAATTAATAAATCGTAGGCGTAGTAGTAGCGGGTAGCCTGTATTATCGCGCGTATTGAATTTAACGATTTATTTACTACGGTGGTTATAAGTGGTATTGCGCTAGGCCGAATCCGGATAATTAAAATAATATATAAGCTTACGGTTCTTCCCCTCTTATTTTAATTAAACTTTTAAACTTTTGGATTCTCCTTCTTTCCTTCCCTTCTTTTTTATAACCTTTATTAATATAATTTTAGCGTTCCTTAGATTTTTCGTACGATAAATACTCCTTTTTCGCTTATAATAAAATAGATTTTTTAAAAATTTTGCGCGTTTCTTTAACGTTATTATATTTCTTCGCCGTTGCCTTCGTAAGGATTTTAATGCAGTTTCCGCTAAAGGTATAGGCTATATAATTTACTTAAAATTTATTATTAAGAATATTATTTTAAATAATAACGTTCCTATAGCGCTTTGGTATTTTTATTTTTTAGGTAAGAAAAAGAAGTATTATAAGTATATTAATTGTAAAAAGAATTATAACGAAGTAAGTTTGGTTTTTTTTTTTTTTTTTTTTTTAATTAGCGTTTTATTAACGAAATAAGCCTATTATTTTAATAATTAGCGATAGAACCGATATTATTACCCTAATTCGTTAATTAATTAAATTTTAAGAATATAATGTTAATAGAATTTACGTTTAGGAGGAGGTATTACGTATATATATTATAATCGCTATTAAAGATTTCCTAATATATTTTAATAT
Source organism: Sordaria brevicollis (assembly GCA_033439795.1). Taxonomy (NCBI): domain Eukaryota; kingdom Fungi; phylum Ascomycota; class Sordariomycetes; order Sordariales; family Sordariaceae; genus Sordaria; species Sordaria brevicollis. Next base: position 2,305,139 of record JAUTDP010000012.1, on the reverse strand, counting down.
TATTAAAGCGGTTATTAAGGCCGAATTTAGGCTTTTAAACTTTAAGAAGGCTATTAAAGATATTATAAATATATTATTAAGGGGTAAGCGAATATATAATATAATATTAATTATTTTATAGCGTATTATTATTAAGAAAATTATTAATAAGTGTACTTAAACCTTAATATAATCGGCTTTTAAACGTTCCGTTATAGGTATTTTCGTATAAGAATATTAATATTAGAAGGAAATTTAATTAGTACGTTTTATTTATAGTAACCTTAATTAATCGATTTAATTTCTTATTAAGAAGCGCTTTTATAACGTAATTAAAGCGGAAGTAATTTATATAATTAACGTTACCGAAAATACTAATCCCGAACGTTAAGAAGAAGAAATTACGTAGGTTATAAATAGCTTCCTTATATAAATTCTTGTTTAAATAGCTGGTAAAACGTCGAAATTTCACTTCGGAAATAACAAATTTTAATAAAAGATAATTAATAAAAATATAATACTTCGATAGGAAAACGATAATAAAAATATAATTTTATTATTATATTTTACTATAAAGAAATATTAAAAAAGATAAAATTTAAGGTTTAAATAATATAATTATATAATTTATAAATTAAAATCGTAGGAAGAAATTATAAAAGCGTATTATAATATATATATAGGAGATTGTAAAGATATATTATAATTTATATATAAAAGACCGAAGGGGCGTATTATAATTTATATATAAAAAATAAATTAAATTCGGGCGAGCCGTTAATTGTGTTATATTCCTTTAAGGCTTTGCCTAATTTTTATTAACGTTGGGCTCGAAGTTTTATTAAATTTAAGGCTTAATTTATATAGGTATTTAGCGTAAAAATCCTAAATATCGTTTATATTAATTTAGAAATCTTCTATAGGGCGTTAATTTAGTGGGTAAAATCGGGGTTATTTAATTTTATAGAATAATTTACCCTTTAAGGATTATTTAAAGTTAAAAATACGTTCGAAATATTATTCTTTTTTATTAAATATTATTTTAAAAACGATAGTGCCTTTTATTTATTAATTAAAGGCTTTATTAAAAGCTTTTTAATTAGGTAAACCCTCCTAATAAAATTAAATAAAGGAGGTATAGAAAACGGGGAAGACTTTATATATTACGTTTATAATAAAGGTAATTACCCGGCGGTATACCTTTTTAACGACGAACGGGCCTATTTACTTATTAATTAATTTAAGGGATAAACGGCCTTAATTCTAATATTTAATATTAACCTAAATTTTATTTTTAATTACGTACTTTAGGGCGTCCGATTTATAAATATTAATATAATACTTTTATTTTTCCTAAACCTTTTCTATAAATAAGCGGGCCCTAATAATAATATAGTCTATACGCTCTTTTATTATTTAAACGTCGAATAATTCTTAATATTATATTAGCAATATAAGGGCGTTACAACGTTAAAAGGGTTTAATACCTATCTTTAAATATTAATTATAATTAATAAAGAATAGGGAGAAGCCTATAGTCTTTAAAATGTAATTATTCGCCGCGAATTTAATAAAGGGTAATTAAATAAATTAATCGTTTTAATAATAAAAGTAAAAAGCGTATAAATATTATTTAATATAAGTATTTATAATTTTTATTTAGTTGTTAATTTCTAAGTAAGCGGATAAAGAGAGCTTTTATTAAACGCCGAAGAATCGATAAAATTTTTATTAAAAAATAATAACGAATTAAAAGCCGTAATCGGAAACGATAGAATTAGGGGTATTATATAAGCGGTAAATTTCGCGGAGGAAGGCGCTAACGACTCCTTTAATAATTAGGCTATAAATAGGGACGTAATATTATATTTTCGTTAAATGGTCGATAATTATTATAATATAAATATATATCTTCCTACCGCTTTTAATTTTAGGAAGGGGGCCGATAAAATTTATTAAAAGGTTAAATTATTAATGAAATAGGACCGGTATAGGTTCGAATAAATTTAGGGGTATAAATTTAAAATTCTTAACCCGGGTATAAAAATAATAACCCTAAATGAAAGTAATTACGTCCTTAAATAAATTAGGTTAAATATAAATTTATTAAACAAAATTATAAATTTTAAAGTAGTTTAAATAATTATTAAACGCTAAATTGTAAATATATTAGAGAATTTAAAAGCGAGTTTCGTCGTAGGGGGGGATAAAAACCTATTTATTAATTAAAATCCGGTTATAAAAAATTTCGTAATCCGTTATAATAACCTTTATAAATTTTTTAATATATTTAAAGAATTTTTTATAATTAGGGTTTTAAAAATAAGCGATAATTGTAAAAGAATTGGGTAAAGCGAAGTAAGTAATATTAATATAATTATTAATTAATAATTCGGTATTAAAAATTAAAAATTTTATAAATTATTTATTATTATTACTATTATTACTATTAAGGTTTAATTTTTCAATTTAATTCTCTTTCGGTAATAAAGTACGTATATAATTCGTTATTCGATCGTCGCCGAAATTACGTTTATCCGCTAAAGTATTTCTAAGTAATTAAAAAAGGGCGTCGGGGACGGTTATATAAACGCTTAAATAATATATAATTTTAAAGTAGAAATTGCTAAAGAATTCGGATTACCGAATTTATTATTAATTAAAGAATTTCGTTATTGTAAAATATTAAAGGCTTTTATAATTAATAATAATTTCAATAACGTTTTTAATTCTTTAGAATTCGGGGCGTTATTCTTCGAAGGTTTTAACGATAATAAAGAATTCCTTATTATAAATTTCGTAATTATATTCGGCTAGGGAATATTTAAACGAAAAGAAGGCGATAGGGTAATATTTCCCTTCCTTATCGATTTGGAAAAAGATATTGCCGGACGTTTAATCCGAAGCGTTAATTTCGATAACGATTTAACGTTCGGGGTAGTAATATATAAGGATAAAGGCCGAAGTAAAAGCGTTTTTTAAACGTTTAAATATTATAACCGCGGTTTTAAATATAGGGTTAATTTATTTATTATAAAATATAAAAGCTATAAAAGGTTAAACGATTTTAAAAAAGCCTTTAATAAATTTATAGTAAAAATTTACGAAGTTAATAAAACGTTAGAAATCCTTTAAAGTTTTTAGGACGCCCTAACCGACGATAATATTAACTTTTTCGGGATTTATATACAAACCGTCGTAAGAAATAATAAACTTTAAATATTTCGTTTTATATTTATAGAATTTATATTTCTGGATATCGATAATTAAATTTATTTTTATAAACCTCTTTATAATATTTTCGAAGTAATATTTATATTTTATTTTAATCCCGCTATAAATAAATATATCGTCGAAATAAATTATAATATATTTATTTAAGATATTAAATAGGATATAATTAATATAATATTAAAATAACATTAACGCGCCTATTATACCGAAATTTGCGATAAAGTACTCGAAAAGACTAAATTTAATAATAAATACAGTTTTTTACTTATTACCTTTAACGATACGTAAACGATTAAAAGCCGTAATAATATCGAATTTATTAAATTATTTCGCTTTACGGAAGGAATTAATTATTTCGTAGATAAAGGGAATAAGATATTTATTTTTTACTATAATATTATTTAACCCGCGGTAATTAATATAAATTCGTACGTTACCCCCTAATTTTCGGGTTAGGAGTATAAGGGTAATTGTAAAGGACGAATTTAAATAGATAAAATTAAAAGCTAAATAATTATTTAAATATTTATATACGATATAGAGTTCTTTTTAGAATATAAAACGTAAATAATAATACGGGGGGGTTTAATTAGGGATAAGGTTAATTTTATAATCGAAGGGGTGGTAAAACGGTATCGTTTTTACGGTTTTAGAATCGAAGGTTTTCTAAAGGTAATAAAAATATTCCGGTAAAGCTTTAATAATTTTTACGTAGGTAGGTATTAATTTTCCGTTAATATATTTTTAAATATTTTCCGTTAAAACGGTTCGGAATTATAATTATTTTATTATTTAATCCCGATAATTAATTAAAAATTAATAAAGGGGGATAGGTATAAATTAATTAATAAAGATTATACGAAGTATAATATTATTAAAGTTATTAAAGGTTTAATTAAAATCTTTAGGGTTAGGGTTAGGGAATAGGATTATAGTTATTAGCGAATTATTATTGGTATTGGGGAGAAGTATTATAATTTCGGTAAAATAATAAAGTTAATTAAAAATATATTTAAAAATTTCTATACTAGGTTCTTCGTACATTAAAATAAAATTAGAGGTAAATAATAAACGGATAATTGCGTTTTATAATTAATTACGGCTATTCGGGCGGGAATAAGCTTTTAAAATATAGCGGGGGGAAGCGGAACGGCGGCGAAATTTTCGTAATTTAGCGGAAGGTTGGGTTAGGTTTTAGAATATAGGTTTAATTTTTAATAATATTCGAAAGGCCGTAATCGGTAGGGGAAAATTTAATATATTTTTAATAGAGGGCGAAGGAAATAAAAGTATTTCCTTAATAATAAAATTAGAGAAATTTATAATATTTTATAATTAATTTACAGTAGGGTTATACCTTTTTAATTAAGGGAAGTTAAAGATAATATTGGGGTTATTAAGAGGTTAAACGAAGAGAATAAAGCAATTTGTAAAAAAATTAATAAAATAAAATATAATATAAATATAGGAAATAGAACCTCCTTTATAATTATCGGTTAAATAGAGGGTATAGGGGTAATAAAGAAGTATTAAAAAGAAAATATAACGTTATACGAAAGAAGAATTAATAAAGTTTATTAGCGAATACCCGGAATTAATTATTATAGAATATAACGTTTCGGGGGCGTTATTAAAGCGAATAAAATTTAAAAAAGAGAAATTAATATTTAATCTTATAAAATATAGATATAAATTTTTTAATTCTTTCGTACTACGCTTTTAGCGGCGATTTTTATTAAAAATTAGGTTTTTCCCGCTTTAAATATCGGCGTCGAAATTGGGGTATTTTAGGTAGGAGTAGGGGTTTAGGCTTTATATTTCGCTTTAATTATATAAATTATAATATAATAGCTAGCTCCGTTATAATATATATATAGGCTTTTTACTTTACGGTAAATTCGTTCTTCCGTAGAAATAAAGCTATTAAATTTCTTTATAAAGGTAAAAATTTTATTAAAAATTATAGGGTTGCTAATAGGTTAGGTAAAGGTAAATAGCGAAACGTTAATATAATAATTAATATTTAATAAATTAATAGTAAATTTATAGAGGAAATTTACTTAATTTTCGAAATTATTAAAGGCCGGGCGGTTAATGTTAATAATATTAATAAGGGTATTTTAAAGGCGTTTATTAATTTTCGATTTAAAGGCGTCGATATAGCGGCGAATATTAAATTCGTAAAAGTCGGCGAATTTAGTAAACGTAAAAATAAAATCGGCGAAAGGAAAAGTATTTTATTATAAATAATTTATTTTTTAGACCGCTTTATTATAAATATTAAAGGTAATATAATATGGGTCGAATTATTTAAAGAGATTTTAAAAATTAATAAAATTCGCGGGCTAAATAATAGAATTTTAAAGGGAAATTATAATTACGTCGATTTTAGAGCGAATATATATAAAAATATTATTAAAAAGGTATTAAAAAATATAAAGGATCCGGTCGGTAAATATTAAATAAACGGTATAATTAATAGCGGATTTAATATTAATAAAAGATTTTTAATTAATATATTTTTTTTATCGTTTTGTAAAGGAATATTTGGCGTTAATAAAAATAGGGGGTTCGGTATTATAAATATAATTAAATAAAGAAGGGGATAAAAAAAAAAAAGTAATAAATAGGGGTTAGAAGTTAATTTAATTAGTAACGTATTAGCGAATTTAGGACGTAATTTCGGTAATACGTCGGTTAACCCTAAATTAGGTAGCGTTAATTCGTTAATTAGTTATATCGGCCCGAACGGTTTAAAGGCGAATAGTAATTTCGAATTCGGAAATGTAGAGGAGGGTTTAATCGATTTACTTCCGTATTTTAATAATTTTTTAAACGAATTTAATAATATAGCCGCGAAATTGGGTTTCGGAGTGGGAAATTATATCGAAGTTTATTATAATTTAAATTTAAACGTTATAAATATAATTTTAAACGTAATTGAATTAGGCTTTAATAATATTAAAGTAAATATAGAATTAAAAGAAAAATTCGGGATCCGCCTTTATAACGTTTATAAAGCGAAAAAAGTCGTCCTATAGGTTATAAATAGCGGTATTAATATAAAGTTAATTATAAAAAGGAAAGAAATTAATAGCGAAGGTTTATTATTCGCTATTGGAATTAGGGTTTGGAATATTTATATTAGACGTTTTAGGGTTATTTAAATTTATAATTAAGATTAGATTTAAGTTTAGACGGGCGTAAAGGTAGAGAAAAGTTAATAATATTTAATTATAAAATTAGCAAAGGGTCGGTAATATTCGGTCGAAGTAATAATTAATAAAAAGGATAAGGGATTTTATAAAAAGGGGTTCGATAAGGTTTAATTAGAAAAAATCGGTACTATTTTTACGAATTAATTAAAGCGAAACGCTTAATAAACGTTAAGTTGCTAATTATAGAAAGGTATAATAAATTATTATAATACCGATTTAGTAGAGGCTTGGAGAAGATGTATTATTGTACGAAGAGGAGAAGATCGAGAGAGAGTAGCGAAAATTCTACTTTCGGATTTATATATATAAGTAAGGTAGAAATATAATTGTGGGTACGATTATACTCCGTTAGTAATTCGGTGCTAAGACGTTTAGGGAGCGTTGCTAATAATTTAGTGCCGTAATAATAGTAACGAAGGAGGCTATTGTAAGGAGACCCCTATTACCGACTTCTTTATAGTTAATTATAGACGCTTATTAATTAAAGAGAAGGACCCGCCCTATTTCTATAACGAAAAGGATAAGGATATTGTAACCTTTAATTAGTACGCTTTAATAACTAAGAAGGCGGTCGAAACTAGTTAACGCATCTTCTGCAACAATAAGGCTAAGAAGGATAATAAAGATAAGGATAAGAATACTTCCTTTTCTTCGAATTTATTTAATAAAATTAAGGGCTCTAACGACTTTAATAAGAATTTTAATAATATTATTAGTAGTAATATTAATACCGGTAATAATAACCGAGGTAATTCCTATCGCGCCCCCGATATAATTCGTAAAGAGGTTTATAAATTATTCGAGGAAAATAAGTATTTTGTATATAAAGAAATTAAATACTATTTTTGTAATTATTTTAACCGCCGTAGCGGTAATTCCAACCGTATTAACGAATTCGTCGATTATTACGGTCGTAAAGATAAAGAAGACGATAAGCCGGCCGACAATAAAGTAGAAAATTAATTACCTTAGGAATATTAGACTCCTTTTTAAGGATTGAATTAATGAGTGCTTATTTTAGAAAGAATTTAAAAGAGGTATTATTAAAAAAAATAAAGGTAGATAAAGGATTTTTAAAAGATTATTTAGGTAGGCCAACCTTAATTACGTTTTGTATTATAGTAGGTAATAATAGAAAAAATTTATTTACGAACGATGCGCTTATTAATTCGGGAATAAACGGTAATATTTTTATAAGTAAAGACTTTATAAGTAATATAATAAAATAAGGAGTAGAAAGATTATACGGGTTTTAATTATACGTTGTGGGAAATTATATTAAATAGTATAGCGAAACGATCGATTAATATTTAAAAAGACCGATTAAAATATAAGGTTAAAAATTCGATAAAAAGGTAATAATTATTATTAATTCGGGCTATAACGTTATTTTAGGTAAATATTAATTAAAGAAATATAAAGTCTTAATAAACGTCGTTAATATTAAATTAATTTTTAATAAAATAATTATTACTCTTTTAGTATTTAATAAATAGATTTCCGAATTTAAAGCCTTCGTTAATATAATTCCTTTACTATTACTTTTAATAAAATACAGCCGACCGATTGAATTTTTCGAAGAGTCTAAGGAAAGACCTATTCGACCGGGAGAGGACGAGAATCTAATAAAAATAGAACGCGAATTAATAAATTAACGCGCTTTACAATAGGAAGACGACGATATAATATTTACGCGATACGAATATATTAAAATATTCGAAATTAAACGAAAAAATAATCTTTATTAAGGAAAAAATACGCGTAGCCGATACCGATTAAAACGCAATAGCGTAGAATAATATAAATATTATAATAATTTCGCCGTCGTTAATATTAATATTTTCTTTATATTTATTAAATAAAAATATATAAGAATTATTAACTTTTACGAATTCGACCGATTTATTAACGATTGAAAAAGATAAACTTTCGCCGAAAATGAAGTAGAATTATATAAACGAATTAAAAAAGAAATCTTTAAATATATTTATAAATATTTAAATATATTTAATAAGAAGGAATTTAATACCCTACTAGATTATTATATTAGCGATTATAAAATTAATTTAATAAATAGAGCGAAACCCGAAAATTTTAATTATAATCCGTTATACAAAATATTAATAAACGAATTAGAAATTTGCCGGAAATATATTAATAAAATATTAATTAAAGGGTTTATCGAAAATAATTCGGCCTTATAAGCGGCGCCTATCCTTTTCGTACCTAAAATTAATAGTAAATTAAAATTCTACGTAAATTACCGGAAATTTAACGCTATTATTCGAAAAGATAAATATCTATTACTCTTTATTAATAAAACTATTGCCCGAATTAATTAAGTAAAAATCTTTTCAAAAATAAATATCCGATAAATATTCTACTAGATACGTATATATTTAGATAATGAAGAATTAACGATATTTTAAATAAAATATAGCGTTTATAAATATAAAATCCTACCCTTCGGGTTAATTAATAATCCGTTTACCTTTTAATAATATATTAACGAAACTTTAATAGGATATTTCAACGATTTTTATAGCGCGTATATCGATAATATTTTTATTTTTTCGAATAATTTAGAAGAATATAAAATTTATATTAAAAAGGTATTGGCGAGGTTAGAGGCGGCCGGTTTATAGGCGGATTTAAATAAATACGAATTCTATATTAAGAAAATTAAATTCTTAAATTTTATTATTAGAATTAATAACGTATCGGTAAACCCTTAAAAAATTATAATCGTAAAGGATTAATAAATTCTAACGAATATATAAGGGATATAATTTTTCTTAAGCTTTTATAATTTCTATAAGCGCTTTGTTAAAGATTATAGTCGGATAGCGAAACCTTTAATAATTATAATTAAAAAGGGAGAAATTTTCAATTAGAATAAAAATTATTAGGCCGCGTTTAAAGAATTTAAAAGTCGTTTATTATTAGCGCTTATCTTAGCCTATTTTTAATATAAATGCTTAATATAAGGGGCACAGTATAGTTGGTATAGATGCTGGGTCTTAATGAATCGATAAGGTTCTACGAAGAGGAAAAGGGAGGAAGGGAAGCGCCCTCTAGGCGGTATTGGCTAACTATCCTTTTAAGGATTGGGGTACGGGCCACTCCATTTACCGTAGCGGCAAAGACCGCGATTAGCGGCCCGATTAGCGGCACGATTGGTAGTGCCAATTAAATTCAGCTACGGGCATTAACCCTATAATATTAACCTCCCCCTTCTCCCCCAATTAGAAATACTATATATAGGCAAATATATAATTACGTAGACCCTAAATATTAGACGATAAGTTATTACCGCGCGTATTTCCAATATATACCCCGCGCTTCTCTCCTTCTCTCTCTCCTTCTCCTCTTCCTTCCTTTAACTTATCGAATAACCAAAACTATAAATATTAATATAGACGCACGCCCTCACTAATACGCACCGAACGTATTTCTAATATTTCTATTATTTTTATTATTATTATTATTATTATTCCTATTAATCCTTTTTATAAACGTATTAATTAATTATTAATCAATTGCCGTTAAAATAAATACCCCCGTTACTATTATTTAATTTGAATTTTTCTATAAATTCTTAACCTTATAAAAAGCTATTAGCTCGCTTACCCCGCCGCTTACTCCTATTCCCGCTTTTCGCTATAATAAGGACGCTATTAAAGTCGCTACTCCTAAACTTATTATTTTACTAAAGCCTTATTAAATTTAGTTTAATATTATTACCGCCGGCGTAATCGGTAAATTTATTCTTAACGATATTCGTAAATACGTTTTATCCGAAATTAAGCCCTAAAATTCTTAATATAAAAGCTATTTAATTAATAAGTATAATTATATTATATTTAATAAAGGCTTTTCTACTTTCGTATATTTACTTTATTAATACGTTTATAAAGGTTACGAACTTATTTTTATTTAAATTTAGTCCGCTTTTAAAGCTTAATATACCGAAGGGTATATATTTAAAAGTTTTTACAACGGTTATTTCGCCGCATTTAAAATCTTATTAAAATTTTAAATTTTAAAGAAATAAAACTTTATTTTTATATAAATTTCTTTTCTTTTTTCGCTTAACGGGTCTTTAAATTATTAATATATTTTAATAGCTCTATTAATCGGGTTGCCGCCGAAGCGCCTCCTACGGAGCCTTTTTCCTTTATTAGGATTGCCGACGGTTCGGCTAATATTATAGAAATCCGGGCTTTTAAAAAGCGAATCCGTAAATTCGAAAATTTTAGGGAATAATTATTTAATTTAATAATTAATATAAAGAAGGTAAAGTAGGTAAATAGCCGATACGCGGATTTTAACCGCCTAATTAAGGATTATAATACCCGCGCCGCCGCCGCTACCGAAACCGCCGCCGCCGATACTACTGCTACTAATATTACTACTATTATTATTACCGCTATTATTAAGGAAGCCGCTATTATTTAACCCCTATTAGCGAAGAAGAAAAAAAAGGGAAAAGAGGTCGAAGGAAATAATAAGAAATAATATAATAGATTTAAATAATAAGAAGTATAATATTTCCCTTTAAGTATCCGCCCCGAATATAGTATCCGCCTTCTATTTTCCTTTTTTTTTACTACTATTAAGCCTTTACGCCCGGAGAATTACCGCCCCGCGCCTTTTACTTTCCGCCGTTACGCCTATAAACCCCTAAACGTTTACAATTTTATTAATACTTATATATTTAATTATAAAGAGGAGGAGGAGATTATTATCGAGGAATTTATATTAAAAGTAATAGAAAATAATTTAATAAAAAATATTTAAATTAAATTAATTATTAATTTCGCCGGGGCCCCGCCCTAATTAATTTATTATTTATTCTAATCTGTATTTAAAAATCCTTTATTCCGTTCGTAATATATTTCGCCCTATTTATAACCTTCTATAAGAATTTTTTAATATACCGGTTAATTAAACCGTTATTATCCGTAATTAAACTATATTAAATTTTAAATTTATTTAAAGTAATAATATCTTTAAAATTCTTTAACGGCTCTTATATCGGGTTTTAATATCCTTTTTATTTAATTAAAACCTTTTTTATTAAATTTCCTTTTCTCTTAATAGTATTAATGTAAAGAATTTCTTTTATTTAATATTCCGATTCTTTTTTAACTTTAATAACCGGAAATTATTCGTTAATAAACTTTTATTTAAAGAAAAGGTTATTAATAATTCTACATAGGAAATTAACGTAGAAAATGTTATAGATAATATAAGGAAGCCCGGATAATTCGATTATATAAGGAAATAATATTTTCGAAATAATATATTTCGCGTAGAATTAATCGAACTTTTTCTTTAAACGGTCGGTAATATAATTTTTAAAATTAAATTAAATTTTATCCTTAATTACGAAACGTTCTATAAATTACTAATTACGGTTAGCGAATTTCTTTTACTCTTAAATAATAATCGTTATAATAATTTAATACAAATCCGTAATTTATTATAACTTTTTAACGAATTTTTAAACCCGTTTTTTAAAGGATAAAGGTAAAGGTTAACGATTAAAGGGGTTTTCGACTACGGAAATTAGGAATTCGGGGTCGAACCTATAAATAACGAAGAATAAAAATATACTTATTGTAATATTAATCCGGCTATTAATAATTAATTACGCTATAGGGTATTATTTATTCTAATTATTTTAAATATAATTAATAATTATACGTAAATAGGTGTAAACTTTTTAATTTATACGCTCCGGGCCTTTATCGGTCTATAAATAATAAATAATATTAAATAAACGCTTAATACTTAGGAATTCGTATAATTTAGCCTAAAAGCGGCTAATTTAATTAAAATTACGATTATTAATAATAAATTTTAGGAAATTATAGTAGCGAACGAAATATTAGAGGAAACGTTCGGCGTAGAATTCAATTTCTATAGAGGGTATAAATTTAAAGAATATAATTTTATTAAATTTATCCTTTATAATTTAAAAATAAATATTACTATTAAATTCTAAAAGATTAGTAATAAAATCTATTTATATATCTCTATTAAATTGTTCAAAAATTAGTAATAAACGTAGGAGGCTTTTCTTCTATTCCCTCCAAACCTTTATAGAACTGCAAATATAATAATTGCGGAAGAATTACCGGATATAAAAACTAAAGAGAAATTAATAGAAATACCGAAAAAGTACTACAATAATACTTTTTCTATTAAAATATCCTAATATATATAAATTGTAAATAATTTAAATTAGAATAATATAAAGGATATTAAAACGTTAATTAGTATTAAATAATATAATTAATTCGGATTCGGTATATATAGGGGCTTTTAATACTTAAAAACGGTTTTAATAACGAAAGCGGCTAAGGGAATTAATAGAATAATCTATAATTTAAATTTTAAATTTTAAAAATGGATTAAAATAATAATCGTTATAAAGGATAATTTCCTTTATTTACTAATATAGGGAATCGTAGGGTTCTATCTATAATTAAAATTATTATAAATCCGGATTTTCAAATATATTTATACCCTCCTTCTTCGAACGGACTATTTAAACCGCCGAAATATAGAACGGAATATAATTTTTAAGGGTAAAATCTAATATTATTTAAATATCCTACGCTTCGCGGTCCTAATCCGTAAATATATTTTAATTTCGTCGAAAAAGGGCGTCGGGGATTATTCCATTTTTATTAGGCTTATATTCGATTTAGAAATTAAATTAGGAAAAATATTCCATTTATTACGCTTACTATTCCGAAAATTTCTTTAATTTTATAAAATATTCGAAGTTCCGATAATCCGTCAAAATAGTAAATAATTTACAATTCCGCAATTCCGCCAACTATTATTCTAAATAATTAATAATAATAAATATTTCCTTATTATAAATAAGGTAATTCCGCTTAGTAAAGTTAAACTTCTAAAAATAGAAACTTATAATTTTATGAATTATATCTTTACCATTTTTATTTACTTCTTAGGAAATAACTCCACCTAAAGCAAATCTATTATAATCCATTTCTAAAAATATTTTCTTATTTAAATTAAACTCCATTAAAATTGGAATTTTTATAAATAAAATTTTCAAAAGCTAAAAAACGCTCTTATACTCCTTAATTTATTCAAAAATAACCCTTTTACCGGTTCATTTTAATAAGGGGGTAACTACTTTTAAAAATTAAAGGATAAATATATAATAATAATTAATAAACCTTAGGAAATTCTTTATACCCTTTTAAAAAGTAGGGGGAAATTAATCCAAAATCGCTTTAACTTTTTTAAAATTAATTTATACGCTAACGCCGGTATAAATAATAAAATTTAAATATTTAACCTTCTTTATATTAAATTCGTACTTATCCGGGTTTAAATAGAGGCTGGTTTTTAATAATTTAATAAAGATTAAACGTACTTTTTATTCGTAATCTTTTAAGGAATTAAAGGAGTAAATAAATATATCGTTTATATAAACGGTATAAAATATATCTAAATAATCGCGGAGAATATAATTAATATACCGTTAAAATATAGTTAACGCGCTATTCAACCCAAATAATATAACCAATTATTCAAATAACCTATACTATATCCGAAATATTATTTTCCCCTCCTCTCCTTCCGCTATACGAATTTTATAGAAAATTTATATAATATCTACCTTAATATATTATTTTATTCCTTTTAAAGTACGGAATATATTTTTAATTAATAGTAATAAATAGTAATCTACTTTTATAATAGTATTAAATATATAATAATTGTAATAGAAGTGGAATCCGCCTCCGGGTTTATATATAAATAAAATTAGGGCCCCCGCTTTTAAATTACTAATTCGGATAAACCCTTTATTTAATAAATCCTTTAACGTCTTTTTAAAAATTAAAAACTCCTCTTTCGTTATATTATAAAGCGGTCCGAATAAAATAAGGAATTCTTTACCGTCTTTATCCTTTTTAATCACAATTTTATAATTTACGCCGGGATAATAAAAATTTAATTTATTAATATTCTCCTTTATTTAAAATAGTATTAAATTATAATATTTTTTAGGGATCTTCGCTTTTAATTTTACTTTAATATATACCTTCTTTAATTTTAACGCTTTTTCGACGTCTTTTAAATTAATTATAAAAATAGCTTTTTTAATTATTCGACTACCGAATTCTTTTTTTAATTTATAAACGTAGCCTATAAAAATAATAGTTAAAATATATATAATAGATTTTAAATCGGCGATAAATAATATATTAAGTACTTATTCTCTACCGACGTAAAGGACCTAATAATTAATAACGTTTATAAATAGGCGCTTTTTATAAGGGATAGAGTATATTCGTATAACCTTAAATTAAGGTTTGCCTAATATAATAGGGAATTCGAGTAATAAAATAATATAGGCGTAAATAGGATAAATGTAACTATTTACTTTAGCTAAAAATCGGACTATATTTTAAATAGAAATTCCTTTTATAATAGTAGACGCTCCTTTTATAATATAAAGTAAAATAGGGATAACTAAGATTTAAAATTCTTTAATAATTTTCTTATTAATCGTAGTATAATATTAATAACCCTTATCGATAAAAATATAGAATAAATTACGATTATTAATAATAAATAGAATTAAAATAGGTTCTACTTCTATTTTTAATTTAAAATCCTCTATTTTATTTAATATTTCTATTTCCGGCTCCGAAGCCCGACTTTATACCGGAATTAGGCTTTTACCTATTATTCGGGGGCGGAATTATAAATTTCATTATCGTCGTCGTCCTCTAAGAGCGGAAGGACTTTAATAACGGTAATTTAAATATATATTCCGCTAAAGGAAAGGGGAACGGTTAACTAGTATAAATAAGCTAAAATATAATATCCAAAGGCGTTATAACGTATATATAAATTATTATTTCGACGATATTAGCGCTCCTTATTTAATACCTATTTAATACGCTTAATAAAAGCGGAGGTAAAGGTATTTATACTAGAACCGCCTCGACCTCGTCCGCTTTAACTACGGGTTATATATATAATACTTATAATAATATTTCTATTTATATCGATTAAACGTTAGGTAAAGGTTATAGGAATAAAACGGGGCGTAATACGTAAAGTATAAAAAACGGTAGGATAATTAATAAAAGTAACGCTAAGGACGTAAAATTTATTACTTTTAATTTTACTTTTTTAATTATATTAATATCGATAATAATCCTCTTTAAATTCTATTATCTACTCGTATTTAAACGTATAATATTAAAATTATTTAAAATATTTATAATAATCGTTAGAGAAAATAATTATAAATATTTTATCGTATTATTTTTTATTAAGAGCGTAGCGGAAATAACTTAATTTAGTAGGATTCTCCTATAAATAACCGCTTACCTTAAATATTTCGTTATTAAAATCGGCTAAAAAGGTAACGAATAATTCGCTATCCTTTTAACGTATATAAGTAAATTTATCGAAAGCTACTTCCTAATTTTAATAGGAATTAAAAATCGTACGAATTTATTCGAAGAATTTAATTAAATCTTCTTTACCGCATATAATTATAATAATTTAAAATCCCTCTAATTATTAACCGTATTTAATAAGAAGCGTATTAATAATTTCGTATTAAACGGCATTCGGGTTATTATAAAATCCTTATTTAATATTATTATTATATACTATAATGAATTTATTAAAAAAGAAGCCGAAGGTATAGGGTTAGCCATTCTATTTAGGGAATTTTAATTATTTTTTATAACGGGGAATTAAATTCGTATTATCGTCGGAATTATTATTAATTAAGGTTTTAAAAAGAGATTTCTTTTTACGAACGGAATATTTAATAATTCCGAAATTTAAATAGGGGGTAAGGGTATTGGAGATAAGGGTAGTATTAAATAAAAAGGATTTAATATAATCCCTAAAAGTCGTGCTATTTTTAAAGGCTTTAATTAAACCTTTAATTAAGCCTTCGTTATTACCGCTATTATTTAATATACCGTCTTAAGAGTCGTAAAATTCTTCTATATTATTAATATTTATATTATTAAATCCGATTATAGTATCGAAAATACCGTAATACTACGCTTAAAGCTACTAATCTTCCGCTTATAAAATTATTATCTACTTATTAAATTTATTCTACTTCTTCTATCTGCTTTTTAGGAAGTAGAACCTAATATAAAGGGTATAATATAATTAGTATAAATACTAGGTCTTAACGAATCGATAAGGTTCTACGAAGAGGAAAAGGGAGGAAAGGAGGCGCCCTCTGGGCGGCACTGGCTAGCTGTCCTTTTGAGGATTGGGGCACGGGCCACTCCGCTTGCCGTAGCAGTAAGGACCGCGATTAGCGGCCCAATTAGCGGCACGACTAGTAGTGCCAATCAAACTCAGCCACGGGCATTAGCCCCATGACACTTAATACGTATAGAGATAAATGCGTTTAATAGAGTAGTAGCCGGCGTATTATTATAATTAATCGATAATAAATAGCGATTAATTACCTTTTATTTAGAAACGATATACGGTGTAGAGTATAATTATTCTATTTATAATAAGGAATTAATAATTATTATTAAAGCTTTATAATATTAGAGAGCCGAATTTATTAGTTTATACGAGCCTTTTTTAATTTTAACGGATAACGAAACCCTTAAATAATTTAATATTAAAAGACTTTTAAATTTATAATAAGCCGGGTAAGCCGAATTCCTATCCTAATATTATTTTATTATTTTTTATTAATTAAAAAAGGAAAATAATATAGCGGACGTATTATTAAGGAAAGTAGAGGATTTAAAGAATTAAAAGGTAAAGTAGGAAATATAAAGGACCTTTTAAATCTTTAAGAATTTCGATAATAATCGGATAATATAACTTAATAATATAATTAATAATATTAATACAATTTATATATCGATTATATTTCTAAATACAATTATTATAAAAATTAATTTTAAAATCGTAGAAGGAATTCGAGAAGAACGATTAAAAGGCTATTTACTTATAAATCGCCTTATTCTTAAAAATAAAATATACCCGGATTTAGAAATTTATCGAAATATAATTAGAAAGGGGGAGAACGGGTATTAATTTATTATTAATAAAATTTTTATTCGTTTTAATAAACTTATTATACTACCCGGTACTTTAAAAGCTTAAATTATTTATAAATTATATATAAAGATTATTACCGCTTATTTAAACCGAAATAAAATAAAATGCCTAATATTTATATAGTATTAGTAATTAAAAATAACCGGTAACGTCGATCGCTTCGTCGCTAATTGCGTAATATATTATACCTCGAAGGTTCCCCGGGATAAGACCCCTAGTAAATTAGAGCCTATCCTAACGGTTTAATATATTTGGTAGAATTTAATCGTAGATTTTAAAACTATATTTAAGGATAAACGAAGATTTAATAACATATTTGTAATAATAAACCGGTTAAATAAAATATTATAAATTATCCTTTATTTTATAATAGTAATAGCCCGAAATGTAGTCCGTATATATTACGAAGGCCTTTATTATATTTATAAATTATTAAACGAAATTATTTCGGATAGAAACCCCTAATTTATATTGGATTTTATAAACGAATTAATTAAGATTTTGAATATTAAATAGAAATTAGCCTCTTCGGGATATAATTAAATTGCGGGGTAGGCCGAAATTATAAACGAATACTTCGATTAGTATTTTCGTCCTTTTATTAATTACTTTTAAAATAATTAATTAAAAGCGATCCCGGTAATAAATATAATATAAATAAGAATACCGTATAATAGTTTAAATAGAATATAATTATATAAAATATTAAAAGGATTCCCGATGCCTAGAATTTTAAATTAAAAAGTTCGAATTAACTTCAATGGCGTATAATTGACGATTAGAGAGAAATTTAGCCGGGAAGATGTATAAAATTTAATAAATCGAATCCGAAAATACGTAAATAAGGTAAAAGAATTTATTATTAAGGCTTAGGAGCGGATAATTAAATAATTAGATAAATATCGACGCGTCCCGGATTTCGGACCCGGTAATAGAATATTTATTATTAAATAGAGCGAATTTATAAACTAATTAAATTATAAATTCGACTTTCCTTTAATAAATTAATATTTTAAAATTAAGGAAAAGTATAACTATTCGTTTAAATTAGAGGTATTAGAAGGTTGGAGAGGAATGGATATTTTTTATACCGATAAATTTCGGAAATATCTTAATAATTTATTATTTAATTAGAAATTAAAAAAACCAATAGGGGAATATATAAGAAACGATATCGAATAGGAGGTAAAGGAAATTTTAATTTCTCGAGTATATTTTAATAAATTTTAATACCGAATAAATTAGAAGGGATGCGACCTAGACCCGAAATTCTATAACGTTAGGAATTTTAAAAATTTATTTAAATTCTTAAAAGTATATTACGAAGTATACCCTAAATACTTAGGGCCGCTTATATATTTAGAAAAGTAATTATAAAAGAGGAGGTCAACTCGCACTGTCACTAATGTCAACGCACACTGTCACTCAAAAGTTCAAAGTCCGGAGAAACCTATAAGATAAGGGTTTAGGCAGGCGTTTTTAATACCGTTTAGAAGCTTGATTTTTGCTGAATTATCTAGTATACGTACCCCAAAGGCTTGGCGTTGAATAACCTTAAAATCTTTTAAATTATTTTTTAAAAAGAAGAAAATATTGGAAAAGAATATTTCGAATAGTCTCTCGGTGGTCCGGGCGCTTAGCATACTATAATGAGTATTAAAAAATACGGTGAAAATTGAAGATTTTACTAAGATTTTTCATAATTTTTTTTGAACTTGTTTAGGTCTTATACTTAAACTTTTCAAAAAGTCTAAAAAAATTAGTGACAGTGTGCGTTGACATTAGTGACAGTGCGAGTTGACGCTCTCTTATAAAAAGCTAAAGTAGAGGAATTCGATAAAGATTATCCGGAGGATAATATCCCTTTAAAAAAAGGTATAAGGAAATTAAAGAGGGCGGTAAGCGTTAAAAAATAAGGGACTTACTTTATATATAATAATAATTCTAGTATTTCGAAGACTCGGGGCGAGTTTTTTTCGAGGGGGGGGTAGTATTACGGCGCTAGCGGACAGGGTCCCTATTAAGGCCCTATCTAGCGGACCGGTTATCGTTTGGGCGGTTACCCTAACAGAGGTGGACCGTACCAGCGTACGTAATTGCGTACTACCTTCGTAGGTCGCCCGCGCCCAGGTATAAACCTTGGCGCGGGGCGCGCCCTTTGCTCGTTTTCTTCTTTTTTTCTTTATTTTGTGATTCTATAATAGACTTGGATTCAACGTGTTAAGCTTGTCTCTCGTAACCACGTCGCTCGTGATAATATTAGGGATGCGGTTATATTTTGTAGAGGAATAGCGGAGGAGATAGACTATTAGTTTTAAATTTTTATTAATAAGGTGAAAGCGAATATAAATATTATATTTATTATTAATTTGGATAATTTAATATAATAATAGGAAGAGGTTTTAAAGGAAGAGGGTTAGGTAGAATATATAATTTGATAATCTTTTAATATTTTATAATATATAATTTAATATTTTATTCGAATTAAAATTTAATATTTTAGTCGTTTTTTTAAGGTTACCCCCTTTAATATTTAATTAAAATATGGTTTTATATAATGCCCTATAAAAGTTTCCTTATAACGTTATTAAAAAGTATTAAGTAATTACCCCGCGGCGGGGTAATAATATATAATAAAGAATAAGGGTTAATAATTTATATAATTTTCAACCTATAAAAAGAATTATTTTCAACGTAAAAATAAACCGTTTTTTGAGAATATTATAAATAATTATTATATAGATTTATATATTAAATATTAGACTTTATATCGATATATATAGTAGGATATTAAGAAAGGAATTTATCTTCTTTAATATTTATTAATACTAAACTATATAGCAATATCTATAATTTTTCGATTACATTTCCTATATAAGTAATAAAATAAGAAATATAAATTCGAATTTACTTCGAATTCTTATATAAAATAATATTTCGAATAGTATAATAAATAAATTAATAATTATTCGTAAATCCTTTTACCTAAAATTTGAATTTTGAAAGTAATATTATAAATAAATAGAGGGATTTCCCCTACTTTCATTACGTTATTTATCCTTCTTCGCGTTTTCCTTCTCCTCTTCTTTCTTTTTCTTCTTTTTTCCTCCTTTAACGTATAATATTATTACTATTGTATATATACTTCTATTTTACTTTATTTATATTATTATATTAATTATTCTACGTATTTAGAAAGTTTTTTTCTTACGTTGCAATTATATAAATATACGTATTTATTATTATTTTTATTATTTTTTTACGATTATAATTTAATTCTAATTCTAATTTCAAATTAATATTACAATTATTATTTAATAATATACCTTCTATTACCCGTAGTAGTAATAGCGTTTCTAAGCGTAAAAATAATAACGACGTCGGCGGCGGCGGTTCTTCCGCTAAAAAACCCGTAAATTTACCTTTCCTTTTTCGATATATATATTATTAATATTATTTAACCTTTACGTATTAATAGAAATTTTATAGAGAATTATTACGATACCTTCGGGTAAATAACTTAATACCGAGCGGAAAATCCTTTACGCTCCCTATATTACCCGCGCCGGCGTAGCTAACGGTTATAAATATTATAATTAAATAAATAAAAGTATAGCTTACGCCGAATATATTAAGAACGGCTATTATATTAACTACCGTCCTATAAATATTATTAAAAAAACCTTTATTCAACCTTTAATTATTTATTAATCTATATATTTTCTAGGTGCTGGAGTATATATATAACCGTTTCTTCGAGTAGTAGGAGAAGAATTCGGCTATAAAAGTTATAATTAAATATATTATTATATATATATAAGAATATACTACCTTGCTTCGTATTATTTCGGCCGGAAAGTAAGTCGAAAAGAAAGTTACTACTTCGCTTATAAGTATAAATATAATATTTATTTAATTAAAAAATAATATCGTTATATATATAGTATTATTTTTTACTAAAAAAGAGGAGAAACCTAAATCCGAGAAAAATAAAGAAATAGCTTTAAAAATTAAATAAATCGAAGCTTTAGAGAAAATTACCGAGGGCGTTATTACTATTAGTATTAATATTAATAATATTAATAATAATTTATATAGTATTTTCGAAATTATTATAAATTATATCCTTTATTCTTAAATATTAAAACCTCGGCTAATTTTTATAATTATAGTATATTATTACTTATTATAATCTTTTTAATAAGCACCCCCCTATTAACAATACGGCCCCGGCTAAAAAGGATAAGGGTAAGGAATTTAAGGCTCCTAATAATAATAATAGTAATAAAAAGGATAAGGGTAATAAGGGAATTAAAAGTAGTAAGGGTAATAAAATTATTAAATAGGATTAATATAATTTTTTTTTATATTTTTATTAATTATTATAAAATATAATCTTTTTTTATATTTCTTTTTTTTACATTATTATTTTTTTCGTAAAGGAATAATACTATAATTTCGGTAAAACTTCTCTAAGAGGTATTATTATAAAGAAAAATAAAAGCTCTATTTAATAAATTACTTTTTAATAATAAAACTTTTTTATTATTATTTTAATCTTTAAAATACTTTTTCAATATATAAAACCAAATTTTAATATTATATTTCGTAATATTTAATATAAAGTCTTTTAACTTTTTAATTCAAAATTCAAAATTTTAAAGCAAGGTTTATTTAATTATTTATACCCTATTAATAAAATTTTAAATATTCCGCTTTATATTTGCTATTTGTATATTAATACCGGTATTATCGTTAATATACCGGCCGCGGTTGCGTATATCGGCGCCGCGCTTGCGCTTATCTATCGCTATATAAGCGCGGTGCGTACGGGACTCCCAAGTCCCGAATGATATTACTATTGCGTTTGTGCGGTGGCTCGTGGTGGCTCAACACTTACTTAAAATGAACTTTACGCGGACCTAGATAACGACCCCCCAGATTCGTATCGCTCTTTTCTGGTTCGTCTTGTGTGTGTACCTACACTATTTCCGCGACGGACCGGATCACCATCTACAGGTTTTTGCGAGAATTCGGTGATATTGTTGCTGAGAAGTGGAAGTCGTGGTCGTTGTTTCTTTTTCTGTTCGCTTATTAAACAGCACAAGGTCCTTACCTCTGGCCCATGATCGAAGTGCGTCACAGACTCACGGCCAAACATCAACACCACACTACAAACACCGCCACGGCTAGTCACAATATCATCGGACACCCACGGACGGGCCAAGGTGGAAATGGGGAGCCGGGGGCGGACATGCCAACGCTTGGTGTGAGAACGGCAAACTTCCACTTGTGTGTGGTGGCAGGTGGTCAACCAACGGCAACCCAAGAGAACGGACGTGCCAAACAGCCCGAAACCCGCGCCCGAGTGGCGTTGGCGTCTGTCACAGAATGTGGAATGCCAGAATTGTTCTTTTGTCCAGCTCCCGTCGTCACGGAAACACTGCCGTGGAAAGGCTTGGCATCTTCAATTTGTAGATAGCAAAAAGGTAAACAGACCAGACACACACACAAAAATGATTTTATCGGTCCACTCATCCCGGCTTCAACCGGCCTTGACCACTACACAAACATGTGCGGCCGCCGTGATACATGTTACTGAATGGATTATCGGGACCGGCACTTGCTAGATGAAATGGGTTGAAGCGGTGGAAAGGACGCGATGCCTGTTTCTCATCATCATCATAACCGATGGTGAATCAATACAATCTCGCCAGCCGGCTTTTGCATTTTAACTCAGGACCATGACCCGAGATCCAGACCTCAGACCCTTAATTCTCAAAAAGTCGGGGAAACGAGGGTTCATGATGGATACGGGATGGATATAGATAGGGATGACCTCGATGGGTTGAGATGGATGATGCCCTACTATGGAACCCAAACAAGAGCCGAGATCCTGCTATTATTGTAAACAGGGCCAGGCGAGTGCTTGTGTCCAAGCATGTCCAGTCTCAACCAAGCCTGTCTTGCCCTTCTTCGGACCATCTCATCAGCCATCACGAAGTCTTTATTTTATTTTTCACTTTAACGAGGCCGCCGGTCGACTTGTCTGATCCAAGCGGTCACGCGGCGGCATCACTGGTGGACATGGCCGGCTTGGTGGAGGAAAGGACGGACAGAACCGAGGCCATCATTTGGACTGCCAGAATACAGGCACTTGCCGCTGAAACTCACTGGAACTCCACGACACTGGACAAGTCACTTTAGAAAGTCTCCAGCCAAGGCCCCTGACAAGAGACGTTCAGCAAGTCCGCTCAAGGTCCGGCTTGATTGATGAAGCAATGGCACCAAAAATTTCAAGGAACCCGACTCTGACCAGGGCGCTGCTGGACCAGTCAGATGCGCCCTGCCTTCCCTTTGCATTCAGGAGGCTCCACCGAGCAAATGTACCAAGCCAGCTGTACAGTAGCGTAACCGAGCATCCACGCCCACGGGGTAGCCGCAGTGCCTGCTCTAGTCTGCGCACACCCCTGGCGGCTCCTCCCTGGCCAGGCCTGCGCCAATGACAGACGGCAGAGACGGCCGGGTACCTTGACAGATCCATGAGCGATCCACCATTCGCTGACACCCCCCCGTGTGCGGTGGTGAGGTCCAAGGTTGATCGACCCCCTTCTTCTCTGCAGGTTTTCTCTTCCATCCCGTCTCCTGCTCCTGCTCGCGGTTGCCCTTTTTCTCCTTCTCAAGCCACACCTTCCCTCCTTCGCGGCCCTTCTTCCTTCTCTCTCTTCATTGAATTCAAGTCCTTCGTTACAGACTCTTACCATTCTCCCTCTTAGCTCTTAGCTTTTTGAAGGCTCCGCCGAAAAAGAACGACCATCACCCCGTCGCTCTTGCCCTTTTAACCTCGCACACCACCACTCGTTCTCCTCTGCACTCGATCGCGTCCCTCCCCCCTTCTTACAGTAGAATTTAATCAAAAAAGTAAGTGTGAGATTTTTCATTCAATCGGTCCACTATGAGACGGGAACCACCAGCAAAACACAGGCATTGCGCGAAAACGCTGTTCCCGACGATACCGCCCAGTCGTGCCAGTCCAAAATTTGAAACACGAAAGAGAGAACGAACACCCCCTTGGGAGGATCCACGGCATGACGAGATCCACGATAAACACAACCAGACCGCCTATCAGCATACCTATCAACCGTCAAACTTGGAAGCCGCAGGGAAAAGAAAAAGCATTGCGTTGCTCCTTCTCAACACTCCGAATCGCCAGGAATTAAAGGGCTTCGGTCATTAGGAAAGAATAGGGGTCGACTATCAACCAACCCAACCAGTGGAGGAACTTACTACCAACGGCCAAATTGTGCAGTGCAGTGGTTATTGGCTGCTCGGGTGCGCTTTCGACTGGCCATCACTTTCGACTCTCTTCCGTTTTCCAAGCACTGGACTCAACTCTGCTCAAAACCATAACATCTCTTTTTTTTTTGGACTGGCACGATCCGAGATCGAACAGCTTGTAGACATACTACTACTACTGCATTCGCCAATACACAACACCAACCAGTCTTATCACTTCTTCGACCGCGATATTGGACCGGCCGTCATTTCTCAACTGAACACCATCGCTAACGTCCTCTCCGTCAGCTCGTCAAGATGCTTGTCAAGTACCTCGCTCCCGCCGTCGTGGCGATTGGCGCCGTTTCCGGTAAGATAGCTCTGCCATCATGGTTTGGCTGTGCAATGACTGACCTGCTTTTTCTGTCTCACAGCCCAGACGGCCACCTCTACCTGCACCGTGTCCGGTGGCACCACCACCATCAACAGCCAGGCCGATGCTACCGGTCTCGCTAACTGCAAGACCGTCAAGGGCTCCGTCGTTGTTACCAAGGATGTTGCCGGTGACTTCCAGTTGAGCGGTCCCCAGAGCATCACTGGTGATCTCAAGATCGAGGACAACTCCAAGGTTAACAGCATCGGCTCCGACACCCTCGAGTCGATTGGTGGCGAGTTCAAGATCACCAAGACCACCCAGCTGAACAGCATCAGCATGCCCAAGCTCACCAAGGTCAACAAGCTTACCTGGCAGTCCATTGGCAACCCTGCCGAGATGGGCATCTCTCAGCTCAACGAGGTCAGCGAGGTCACCATCTCCGACACCAAGCTCCGCAGCATTGACGCCATCAACGTCACCAACATCGACTCCATGAACCTTGACAACAACCAGTTCATCATCAAGTATGAGCCCTCTATCAAGACCATCAAGAAGGACCTCAACATCCACGCCAACGGTCTCGACATGGAGGTCAGCTTCCCCAACCTCATCTGGGCCAACCTCATCTCCATCTCGGATGTCTCCAAGCTTAGCTTCCCCTCTCTCGAGATCGTCAACACCTCTGCCCGCTTCGACGAGAACAAGTTCGACAGCTTCAGCTTCCCCAACCTCACCGAGACCAAGGCTGGTGATATTTCGTTCGTCGGCAACGAGAACATGCAGAACCTCACCTTCCCCAAGCTCACCAGGGTCAACGGTGGTGTTCTCATTGCCAACAACACCGCTCTTGAGGACATCAGCGGTTTCCCTCTCCTCGAGACCGTCACTGGTGCCATCAAGCTCCGTGGTAACTTCACTGAGTAAGTCGCACATCTCTTGACCTCCTTAGAAACTGTCACTGACTCGTTATTTCTCCTGCAGGGTCAAGTTCCCCAAGCTCCAGAGCGTCCGCGGCGCTTTCGATCTCTCCTCCACCAACGATGTCACCGATTCCTGCAAGACTCTCGAGAAGATGGCTCCCACGAAGCAAGGTGGCAACGGTAAGATCGAGGGCACCTTCGACTGCGAGTCCAACAACGATGAGGCCAACGAGGATACTTCTGGCAAGACCGGCTCTGGTCAGGGTACCAAGGGCGGCGACGGCTCCGACAAGGGCTCCGACGACAAGGACAGCGGTGCTGCCGGTCTTTCCGTCAGCACTGGTCTCTTCCTTGCCGCTGCTGGTGTCCTTGCCCAGCTCCTCCTGTAAAGAACTCTATTAGGATGACTTGTGAACATTAATGGTGTATCGTGGGTCGGAAATGTGGGGGCGTTTTTCTCTCGATTACTACTACTGCAAATCAGATGGGGTTACTAATTGGGCCATCCTGTTGCGCGCACACATATTCTCTGTTGTTTCTCTCGGCTGAGATGGAAAAACTTTGTCGTTTGTTGTTGGGAGTTTTGCTGCAGCCTTGTGCTTTTTTTCTGGGCTGCATGGAGCGCACACATCATATGACCCCATATTTGCAGAAAGAAACCACTACTAGACTTAATTACCTCTCTCTCACTCTCTTCGCCGTCCCTCACCATCTGCTGTCTTTCAGCTGTCACTTCACTTGATACCCCTTCGCACCAGCCACATACGCTCTTTATGGACCAGGTATTTGGATTAAGGACTTGGAGGAAACGTTGATCTCTGGTGGATGAAACGGGCGATCGTCGGTGATCTGGGTGGATTATGGATTCGTTGTATGGTGAATACCCCACTGGGCTATTGCAGTGATGATGAAGCTCATGGTAGGGATGGTGGCATGATGGATACAAGTCAACAAGAAAGGGTTGGGATGATCAGCGAAGGACTGTTTGCCAGCCACCCTCGTTTACCGCGCGGTTGGATGTGGGTTCGGGAGGAAGAGATGAAACTGACTGACGAGGAGTTGAGTTGAGTTGAGGATGAGGAGTGGTGCCGTTCAAATGTTTTTTTGGCTTTTTTTTGTTTTGAGTGTTGGCTTTGGCATTCATAGGCAGTTCAGTTGCATTATAAGTTCGCTGTGTAGAAAAGTTGCTTTAGAAGGTTTAATAATTGTGCTTTTTTTTGGTTTAATTTGGGACATCGTAGCATGACCTGTTTGATTGTGAGCAGTTTTTAATCATATACGGTTTTTGAACTGACAGCCGGATTTCAAGGTTTGAATCAAGTACGGTAGTGGGAGATTCGATACTCGCTTCTCTTGAACCCAGAAACAGTCTTGAGTGGATTGTACCGGGACTTGCTGTATCATGTTGGTACTCGGGGATGAAGCTAGCAAGCTGATCGTTTGTTGTCTTGATGCCATGGGCTATGTCTTGTCTATCTATATATACTTTGTTCTAAGTACTTGTAGAGGTTGCAGTGTCCACATCTTGAGGGGCATAGGCGTCAGGACCTTGGATGATACCATCAAAGGGAGGGGATCGTGAAGACAAGGAATGTGTAGTAGATAAATACCGAATGATAGACCAGTCTATGTATATATCTTTTTGGGAACCTGTTGAATTACCAACTCATCTTCTTCCGCCCAGTGCTGAAATTTTCTTGTGAACTTTTGAAGGCTCTAGCAAGCCATATGAACGGAAAAGACTCTACCTACCCTATTTCATCATCTTCGATACAAAAAAAACTTTTCTATCACACCACACCATGGTGTATATACACACTTTATATCATGTAGATCCTGTTCAATGCCACATGTGCACCTTACCACACCCTTCCTTCAAACCTTCCATCACCACCTTCACCACGCTTCACCACCTCAAAAAATCCCCTTATGGTACACACACCCCTTAAAGCTTCGAAACCCTGCTCTCCTTCTTCAACATCTCCTCCGCCACAATCCTCCTCTGGATCTTGCCCGTCGCCGTCTTGGGCATCACATCCGTGAAATAGATCTTTTTGGGAACCTTGAACTTGGCCAGCTTATCGCCGACCCACTTCCTAAACTCTTGTTCGTCTCCCTTTTGTCCTGACTTCAAAACAATAGCAACAGCAACCTCCTGGCCGTACATCTCATCCGGAATCGCAAAGGACACCGCCTCTGAAACTTGCGGGTGGCGCGTGAGGACGTTATCCAGTTCGATGGGGGAGATCTTCTCGCCGCCTTTGTTGATAAGTTCCTTGATGCGACCCGTGATGACGATATAACCGTCCTCGTCCTTCTTGCCTTGGTCGCCGGTGCGGAAGTAACCCGACTTGGTGAAGGATGAAGCGTTGGCTTCGGCGTTGTTGAGGTAGCCCTTGGTGACGTTCTCTCCCTTGATGGAAATTTCTCCCTCCTGGCCGTCAGGCAAGATGTTATCCTTGTCATCGAGAATAACGACTTCGACGCCCTGCCCGAGACCAACAGTGCCGGGCTTGCGCTTGCCGACGGAGGGAAGAGGGTTGGAAGTCATTTGGTGCGCGGCTTCGGTCATGGCGTATGCTTCTAGCACGGGGGCCTGGAAGGTCTTTTCGAGGTTGTGGAATACGGTGGGGGACAAAGGGGAGGAGCAAGACCTGATGAAGCGGATTTTGGGCAAGGGTTGGGGGACGGGATGCTTGAGGAGGATTTGGTGGATGGTGGGCACGGCGGTGTACCAGTTTGCTTTGTACTGGATAAAGTCGGACCAGAAATCGGTGGCGGAGAATTTGGTCGGGACGATCATGGAGCCACCTGTCAAAAGGGGCGCAAGCAAGCCGCAGAGGAGGCCGTGGACGTGGAAAAGGGGCATGACGAGCATGGTCCGGTCCGAGGAGGTGAGCTGGTAGGTGTTGCGGATGTTCTTCATGGTGCGGGTCAAGTTGCGGTGGGTGAGGGGGACGACCTTGGGGCGGGAGGTGGTGCCGGAGGTGTGAAGGACCAAGGCGATGTCATCGGCGTCTGGCTTGAGCAGAGGCTGGGCCGGCTTGCCCTTGAGCTGGCCGAGCTCCTTGACGTCGAGAGCGACTTCATTCTTGGCGGAGTCCCAGTAGGATTCGGCGATGGCGGCGTTGAACTTTTGCGCGGCCTTGACGGCGGGGGCACCGGCGGCGTAGGCGCCCTTGGGCACAAGAACGATGGCTGACTTGACGTCCTCGATGTAGAACTCAAACTCTTCCTGCTTGTAGGCAGGGTTGAGAGGGGCCGCGATGCCGCGCTGCCACGAGGCGGCGAGGAAGGAGACGATGAACTCGTACGAGTTGACGGTGGCGATGGACACGGGGGAGCCTTTGGTGATGCCAATGTTGGCCAGCTTCTTCTGGAAGGAAGCAGTCTCGCGCTTCAGATCGGCGTAGGTGACTGTGAGAGCCTGAGGCTTGGAGGGGATGATGACGGCCACATCGTTGTCGGCGCCTTGGATGGCGGCTTGGAGGTCAAATGGGCAGGGCATTGTGTCGTTTTTCTGCGAGACAGATGTGGACTTCTTGTGATCTTTGCTGGTGTGGTATCACAGATGTCGTTCGAAAGACCTTTGATGGCGTTTTGTGGTGGTTGACTAATCCAATCAACCGGACTTAGTCGTGGACGAAGTGAAGCACGGGTGTAAGGAAGGACTAGTACAAGATAGTCCGCTTTGGGAAGGACAGCTTCGGTGTAAGTGAGCCGGTCACTGGGAATAGCTTCACTTGCAAGATGGAAAGACAACAACAACTTTTTCAATTGAAATTCAAAAAGAAAATCCAAGCATGTATGTAGTGTAGTATCACAACTGAGAAGAACGCCGACGAACGGAGGTGGGTGACTGAATGTTGGAAACAAACCCATTGATACCGACCAAACCCCGGTCTAAGGACCGATGATGCCATCCAATGGCTCTCTCCATCCGCGTTGTATCCGTGCCAGACTTTCGGCAGGCCGGCAATCGGCTTTTTCTATTGGCCCACCGAGGGTTGTATGGATGTGTTGGTCATCAGCGAGCTGGGGAAAACAAGAACGTCAAAGCGGGGGAATAAGGGGTGTTAACGGTTTCGGGTTAGGGTTAAACACCCGCTTATAGCCTATCGGTGCCTACCGGTAGCCTATCATCTGTTTTTGTGCCGCTCTCGCCGGCGGTAGGTACTAACACTTAAAACGGTCATCACCTGGCCGAGGACGACACCCTCTCGCTCTCACACACTCACTCACTCACTCAGTCGCTCGCTCAAATCCAGGCTTGCCTTGGATCAGCTTGGTTATATAAAATCCCATTGGTCGAGGATCACGAGGTTCGAATAAAGTTCTGGGCCTGCCTGCCAGTCCCGTCCGATATAAAAATAAGCTTGTGCTAACCTTCTTTTTAGTCTTTTTCATCCCAACTCCCTTCCCGTCTTTCCCTCCTGCTAGTGGGAAGTGCCGAGGGGACCCCCTTTGAACGACATCTCCCCACCTTTTCTTTGGACCTCACCTCCCCACTTTCAACGACAACCACCACCACCGGCCCCATACAAGCTACAACCACCGGCCCTTTTTATATCAACCTCGGTCACCTCTCAACGTCAACCACCCACCGGCCGACAGACATCATGGCCCCCGCCCCCTCCCGCCCTTCTTCTCCCTCCGCGGGTCCGGGCCTCCTAACCCGCCTAAACACCACCTTCTGGGCCCTTTTAGATCCCTGGATCTTCCTCTCCCTCTCCCTCTCCTACCTGCCCCAGACCATCATCTCCCTCATCCGACAACGTCGCTTCCTCGCTCTTCTCGGCGGTCCCCTTTTGTCAGATGATTTCCAATCAGCCTGGTTCGGCCACTTCTGGTCCTGGGCCGGTCCCCAAGTTCGCTCGACCGCCGAAGTCAACGTCGTTCCTCTGCTTGAAGGTCGCGTGAGAAACGGGGAGGTGGTACCCAAAAGCGAGGCGCACGCTCCCGGAGTGGGAGGTGTAGTGCTGGAGATTGGACCGGGGAGTGGGATGTGGGTTAGTTTGTTTAGTGATGAGAAGTACCTCAACTCCTCCTCTTTCCCCGAAGAGCAGGGGGAGACACCAGAAGGAGAAGAAGGACATGAGGAGGAAGAGGGACTCTCAGCCAGCTGGGCAACCATTCCCGATGACCAAAAACCACACCACAGAGAGACGAGAACGACGCAAAAGAAAACAACAACAACAGCGGTTGGAACCCGCCAGCGAATAACCCAAGTATACGGCGTCGAGCCAAACTATGGCATCCACCCGTTGCTTCAACACAATATCACGCAGGCGGGGTTGTCGCAGACGTATACCATTTTGCCTTTTGGCATCGAGGATATCGAGCGCTATGCGCCTCAGATCCAGCCTGAGTCTTTGGATTGCATCGTCTCGATCTTGTGTCTTTGCAGTATCCCGGAGCCGCAAAAGAACATTGGGATTTTGTACCGCTACCTCAAGCCGGGCGGTCGCTGGTTCGTTTATGAACACGTCAAGTGTTGCTCGAACAAGCCGGGCGGGTGGTTCATGAGTGCCTATCAGGCTTTTGTTAACCTCTTCTGGCCATTGTGCCTTGGCGGATGTCAGCTTCGTCGCGATACTGCTCGCTATCTCAAGGAGGCCGGCCCGTGGACTGACATCGATCTGGCTCAGCCTCCCAAGGAACAGTGGCATCAAACCGTGCCCCATATTTACGGCATCCTGACAAAGTAAACAGGAGGACGGGCAGTCATGGAGTACAACAAGTCATCACATAGTCAGGAAGCAAAGTCAACATGTTACACAAATGATCCTTGAGGCAACCCTTTATTCTTGAGATATGTAGCACCTGACTAGAGCTGGCCTAAAAAGACTGTCCATGGTACCTAAATCACAATGATCCGTCATATCGCGTTTCAACAAAGCCTCATATCCTCCTTGATGGCGTTAACCGCCTTGGTGGTCAAACATTTCCACCCGGTTCCCTAGAGAAGGCACTTAGGACTGCCCTAGATAGGACAGATCCTTGTGGCGAGGCTCCCTAGTATGGAACAAGACATCTTCAGCGTCCAATTTTCTAAAGCTGGATTTCTCCAACTTTTCGGCAATTGGCATAGAAGAATGAGAGAGTGTTAAGCCTCTTTACCAGCCCGGAGGGGCGGCAGAAGTCTCCCACTCAGCGCCGCCAGTATTGTCAACGCCGGCATTGTCATAGCCAGAATTGCCATAGTCAGCGTTGCCATAGCCACCATCGGCGGCGTCCTCATCGACGAGAGGGTTGGGGCACTTGGACTTGTAGTGTCCCATCTCCTGGCAGTTGGAACACTTGACACGAGTGACTAGAATGTGGTTAGTGATATGGCCAGACTTTAGTCCCGGGGTTAACTCACTATCGCGAGGCTTGGGGCACTCTTTGCTGAAATGGCCCATCTCATCGCAGTTGCGGCACTGAACATTATCCATGTTCTTAGGCTCGGTGCAATCCTTGGCCATATGGCCCTCCTGGCCACAGTTGCGGCAACCGCGAGGGCCGCCACCCTGAGGGCAGTCCTTGCTGAAATGGCCCACTGTGAAAAAATGTCAGCCATTATCTACACTCGGGGGAGTATTGTACTACTCACTCTCGTTACACTTGCGGCACTCAACACCTTCAGCGGAGCGCGGCTCGGGGCCTACACGATTTGTTAGCGTCACCATGTCTTGATTCTTGGACCACAGGCTGAATCTTACACTCAGCCACTCTGTGACCGCTTTGTCCGCAGTTCTTGCAGGCAAACTTGTCGACGCGAGGAATGGGGCCTATGTAAGGTTAGATACAGTCTCACTCTGCGGTGGAAGGGGAACTCACAGTCGCGGATACGGTGGCCGACTTCCTCACAGTTGAAGCACTTGATGACGACCTGCTCCTTCTCCGCACCCTCCTCGGGGCAGCTCTTGCGAATATGGCCCAACTCGCCGCAGTTGCCGCACTTGGGGATGCCGCGAGCAACAACCTCACCGGCATCCTTGAGGCGCTCGAGGTTCTCGGTAACATCGGCCGGCCACACGTCGCGGTCGCGAGGACGGGGAGGGTTCCACTGGAAGCGATAGGTGACGGTGTACTTCTTGTTCAGATTGCCCTGGAGATCCATGTTGGTCATGGTGCTCATAACGGGCTTCTCAATGGCAATAAGCCATAGGTTGACATCCTGGGCGCGGAGAGCCTCCTCCAACTGCACATAAGTCGTATCGGGGCTAGCCTTGATGTAAATCTGGATGGCCTCTTTGACGTCGGTGACCTCCTTCTCATTGGCAGCCTCAACAATCATGGCCCAGGCTTCCTGGATCGACTTGTCGGGCAAGTGGCTGCGATCGATGGCACGGGGCGCCTCACATTTGGAAATGGTATGACCTGGAAACTCGGTTAGACCGCAATCAAGAGCACTGGGGAACATCAGTCTCACCCTTTCCGCCGCAGTTCTTGCACTCCTTCTCGGGGCAATCCTTAACCATGTGGTCAGGCGATCCACACTCGCGACAAGTCATAGGCGGGGCGTTGGGGCACTCGCGGGCCCAGTGTCCCTCCTCATTGCAACGGTGACAAGGACCGTTAGGCTCCTGATGGTCAGCGCCATCGGCGGCAGGAGTGTCGTCAAAGCCGGCGTTCTCCAGGCCAGCGCCATCGTGACCGCCGTCGTTGAAGCCGGTATCGTTGAAACCAGCATTGTCAAAGCCGGAGTTGTCAACGTTTGCATTGTCAGTGAAGGTGGGGGTTTCACCCGCGCCCCAAGAGGCGCCTGTCTCCCAAGTGGTCATGTTGAGTTTTGCGGGGGGTCCTCGCGGTTCCTGCAAAGCAGATGGATAGTTGTCCTGCGAAGAAGGAGGAGATGTTAGCGATGCGCCAAGGACGAGTCAAGCGTGAGGGTAAGTCGCCTTGATGGGTAAAAGCTGTGAGTGAGAAGAAACCTCAACAGACAGATGCGGAAAGGGCGCGGATGGGGCGTCAAGCTGAGGCGACAGTGAGGAAGGACGCGAGCTATCACAGAGCAGATTTGCGACGGTCGCAAGCTGTGGTAGGGAGAGAAGAGGGAAGAGAGACGAGAGGCGAGGGGCGAGGGGCGAGAGGCGATGGCAACTTACGTGACGCTCAAGTTTGTTGATTGAGAATGACCTCGAACTCCCTCTTTTCAAAGTCAGGATCTGAATGCCGACGCGTGTGCTTCAGCAACAAAGTTGAAATCCTGATGGAGTGGGAAGGACTGGAGGAAGAAGTGAGGAAGGGTGGAAGGGTAGAAGAGGGGAAGACGGAGGAGTGTCCAAGTGCAAGTGGGACGCGTGCCGCAAAGAAATATATGTTGTGGGAGGAGCAAACCTGCCAACTGCCCTTTCCCGTTTGAACCTGAGGCAACAGCCTATCTGCGTCTCCCGTGGCTCTGAAAGTCTGGAAGTGAAGGCAGCAACTGGAAGAAAGTGGAAGGCACGTATGAGGACGAAGCGGGCACGGGTGCGGGCACAACGGGGGGTCCTGTCACTGGAAGGGAAAAGGGAGCGCGCAGGACAAAAACCCACACGACAAACGTCATCAAGGAAGGGTACCCGGGGCTAGTCCCGTCTCCTTTGAGTTCCCGCTTCAGGGCAGGCACTCAATGACCACTGTTTGTGTTCTTGTTACTTCCCCGGTCTTCCTTGCACGCGAGATGGTGCAGTGCCCGTCGGGTGGCTACTCCCAAGAAGCGAGCGAGGAGTCGGTTGAGACTGACAGAAAGTCCTCATTCTCACGGGGAAGCTCTTACCTACCTACTGGCGCAGTGGTCAAGACAAATGTACTTCAAATTCTCCTCCCAGACCGCCATGGCCCAGTTCCGCATTCATCTCCCATCTTTTCTTTGGGCATTATATTCCACGTTGAAAGACACCATTTTTGGGCCGCATTGCTACTTTTCCATCACAGCATTCCGTACCTCCTTTCTTGTCTCTTATTCTTGCCTCCACGCGCTTCAGATGGATAATCAGCCACATCGGGCTCCGGGTGCTTCTCACCCTTCGACCTCCGACCAGAGGGATGATGGAGACAGGAATCAACTGGGAGCATCATCTTCAAAACCAAAACTAAGCAGCAAAATTTCAATTCGTGATCTAGTAAACAGTCCTCCACCCCCCGCTCCAGCAGTTCCAGAAGCTCCCAGGCGACTTCTTCCTCCGGCGCCCAGACAGCAGCAATCACCTCAAGAGCCTGATGAGCCCCAAGAGTCTCAAGCGTCCACACAGCAGGAATCGCCTCAAGAGTTTGATGAGGCCCAAGAGTCTCAAGCGTCCACACAGCAGCAATCATCTCAAGAGTCTGATGAGCCCCAAGAGTCTCAAGCGTTCAAACAGCTGGAATCGCCTTCACACCCTGATGAGCCCCAAGAGTCCCAAGAGTCCCAAGCGCCGCAACAGCAAGATGATGGAGCTGTGGTTCTAATTATGCCGATCAACTGTGATCTCTGTCGCACCAGCACCGGTTATTTATGCAACCGCCAGTCTCCAACTTGTTACCGTTGCATACTTAAGGGTAAAGGTATGAGAGTACCATTACCCTTTACGGATCTGGCCATAGGTCTCTACTCATCAACGCTTGCTGACACTCTGGACAGAATGCACCTACTTAGCAAAACCCGAGAAGGGGTGCGACGCGTGTGAGGAGGCAAATCAGGATTGCCCCCGCGATGTGCCGCAATGCTCACGTTGCCAGTCACAAGGTCGATGTAGGCTACCATGGACTTTGACTCTGTGCCTAAATCCTGTGTTGCTAACAATGGGATTTAGTGTGTAATTACTATCCGGCGAGGGAGGAAAACAAAACGAATAAAACGTGCAATCAATGCAGAGCACGGCGTTATAAGAACTGCGAGGGTCGGGCTTTGAAGGAGGGACAGCTCTGTACATTTTGCACAGATAACCAATTACGTGAGTAAACGTCTATAAAAGGGCTTGCACATCTCAAGGTCCCCCAGCTCACTGACGGAAATTCAGTTTGCCGTATCGAGAGCGCTGTAGCAGCGAAAGGGGCTGGCAAGACCTAGAAAGGTATGGCATTGGCCATTTTGAGGAACATCAACACCGGAAACTCAGGGTTCTTGACTTGGTGGAGTAATCAGGCAAAGGAGGATGGCATACTACCAACGGTGCTTGGAAGGGTTTGGAAAGTCTCTTTACTCTCCGTTTCCCGGCTTTGTCACAGGACACATCTAGTCCCAAGTTGTACTCATAGACAGATTCGTGGTAGATTTCGACCGAGCGGATAATCAGTATAGGATACGAGAGCTCTACGCTATAGAGAATGCGTCATTGTTTTGAAACTATGCCAATGACAACTCTCCACTGCGCATTTGAGTTGACACAGATATCAACATACATATATATGTCTCTACAAATTTTTCCACTTGAAGGATACAACTAGAGAGGTCGAAAACAAAATACATATCTCGAAAAAAGGAGTGGAAGTAATCAACACGCCGACCAAACCACGACACTTTGTGTTGCTGTATCTACCTGCTGAGAAAGAGGGAATCCAATGAGAAAAGAGCTTTCACCAGCAAAACAAATGATCATGATGCACGTTGTTTAAAACTGGTACTGCGTAGTTGGTCTTGTTAGCCGTTTCCATTTCTTTCGTTGGGAATGAAATGTACCTGTCGAAGCGGAGGTTGGATCAAACGGTTTTTGTTGGGACACTCTTCTTTTATTAAGTCATGCATCACCAGAAATTTGGATAGGTTTGCTTCCCTTTCTTTCAAAATCACTTGGCTTTTTGTTTCTTTCTTCATGTTTTCTTTTTCCAAATGACCTGATGGACCGTTTAGTCTATGGGTCTAAACGTAAATTAAGCAGCAAAAGTTTTGGAGAAGTGTGAGTGTCTTTTCGCCTATTGCTGAAATCTAACATTACGCAGCACGTTACATAGGAGACTGATATAAAGGATCGTGCATTTGACAGTTATTAAGACACTAGCAAGCATCTGCCGTAAAGAAAACGTTCAATCATAACAAGTTATGTTGCTGAAGGCGTTGTTGGTAGAAGAAAGAGAGTCTACGTTGAAACGAACAAGACTGGACTTGGCCAACACTGCTCTTCTCTGGGCATCTTCTGGGCTAAGTAGGAGGGCTTCCTTTTGCTCAGAATCGTAATAAGTGAGCTAACGTTGGTATGAAACACACCTAACAACTAGGGTCTAGACTAAAAGATGCTCTTTCAATTAACAACTTTGTTTCCTTTGGCTCAAGGCCAAGGATGACATCAAAGTGTCGCTAGGATGCGTGATGAGACTATAGTAACAAAAGCTGAATATCCTCGCAATTTCCCACTTGTCACCAGATATTCAACTTGAATAAGATTTAAGTAGTTTCATTAGTTACCAAGATGCGGGACAAGGCTGGATTAGTATTCAGCGTTCATTGTCAACATGATTTCAACATGCACTTGGAACCTTTGATGTCTGCTACGTTCAATGTTCACTTCAAAAGCCCAAGATTATACATTTCATGACCGGGTAACGTAATGGAAGAAAAATGATTAGCTAAACCAGAAGGAAGTACGGAAAATATGACAAAAAGAGATGCAAGGAAAGACTGTGTTATGCGTCCTTCATCTCGGTATCTTCCTTCTCCTCCTTCTTGCTGTCCTCCTTGTCATCCTTCTTCTCTTCTGACTTTTCCGCCGTCTCCTTCTCGTCCTTCTTATCCTCGGTCTTCTCCTCGTCGGACTTCTTCTCAGAGTCCTTCTTGTCGCCGTTTGTTGACTCCTCCTTCTTGTCGTCCTTCTTTTCCTCAGACTTCTCATCGGACTTCTCGGCATCAGAATCCTTCTTTTCCGCCTTCTTCTCATCGTCCTTAGCCTCCTCGTCCTTATCCTTCTTTTCCTCCGCCTTGGCATCCTCCTTGTCAGCCTTCTCGTCCTTCTTCTCACTTTCCTTGGTCTCAGCCTTATCCTCTTCCTTGTCCTCCTTCTCCTCGCCTTCCTTCTCCTCACCCTCCTTCTCAGCCTTCTCAGCCTTCTCATCCTCTCCCTTAACCTTCTCCTCTTCGTCCTTGACCACCTCCTCCGCCTCCTCCTTCTCCTCCTTCCTAATCTTTCCCTCCTCACCCATCTCGCTCACCACCCTCTCCACCACCTTCACCGTCGCCTCCGGACCGCCAGGCTCAGCAGCCAACACCTTGCCGGACTTGTCCACGACAAAGACGCCGCGGGTGGTACCCTTGGGAGCCTTCTTCAGGCCGATGGCGCCAATAAGCGCATAGGAAGGGTCGCAAAGCAGGGGGTAAGGGAGCTTCTGCTTCTCCTTGAAGGTGGTGTTGGCCTTGGGGGAGTCGGATGACAAACCAAAGATGGAGAGGCCGGTGGCGGAGGAGAGGGCCTCGTAGGAGTCGCGGAAGAGGCAGACTTGTCGTGTGCCTTTGTCAATTTGTTAGTGAACGTTCTGGAAGGGTTTGAATAATGACTCGACGAATGCGAGGGCCGGGGCTCTAGCGGATGACGTGTGATTGGACAAGCAACATCCATACGCGTGTAAGTGGGTTATAACGTGGAAGTGCTATACCGCCCGCACTCGCATCCGCTAAAACAGCCAACGGCTAACGCATGCATTACAAAGGGGTGATTGTGGTGGTAAGATGGTGGTGAGATGAATTGACAAATGGGAGATGAATGAATCATGAAAGGTTGCGGTGTGTGACGTTGAGCGAATGGGAAAGCTTCATTTGGGAGCTATCCGCAGCAGCTTTCTTTGTGAAGCGCAAACATTCCACAACAAACTCATTCATTTGGTCCTCATGATCTCATCAAGAAGTGAACAGAAGGCGAAGAAAACTTACAGCCAGGAGTAGAAGCCTTGGGATAAGTAAACAGAACCACACCGGCCTTGCTCTCCTCAACGAGCTTCTTCAAGCTGGTCTTGGTGCCGTCGTTGGTCTCGATCTCACCGCCAAAGTTGTCCAGGTCGATGAGGTCGCCGACCTTGGGGTTTCCGGCAAGGGCCGTGGCGGCCTTTGCGGCACCGTTGGCAACGGCCTCGGCGGTCGCCTGAGCAGCGGCGGTGGCGGTCTCGGTGGTGACCTCAGCGGCCTTGGAAGCGGTTTCGGCAACAGCAGAGGCGGCGTCCTCAACTTGAGCCTTGGCCTTGGCGGCGGCTCTGTTGGCCTTGGTGGCCTGCTTCTTCACCGGCGCGGGAGGCGGAGGCGGGGCCTTGCGCTTGCGAAGCTCGACGGGCATGGTGATGGATGTCTTTGTAGTAGACTTTGCGCGGGTGAAGTTGGAAAATGGAAGCTTACACGCGAGTGTAAGAGAAAGGGGATAAAGAGCTGTAGATAGCTGGTGTAAGTGTGAGAGATGTGGTCGCCGTAAGTATGCGACTAAGATACGGTTGTGAGTTATGTTGATGAGTGAATGGTGTGAGAGAGAAGAAGAAGAAGATGGAGGAGAGAAGAAAGAAAAAGGGAAGAAAAGGATGGAAAGAAAAGAGGTGTCGTTGTAAACAGGACAGGACGTTGAAGGTGGTTGCGCAAAGCTCTGACCAATCAGGAAGCAGACGCGGTGAAGCTCGAGCGAGAACGGGCTCGAGAGCAAGCAGAGGCAGATGGAGAGCAGCAGCAGCTAGCAGTTCACTACAGTTGGCAATGTGTGTCGGCACCTCTGTACCTGCACCTGGTGTACAGTCTATCTAGTCCGTATGCGGCGACATTCTCGACTCTTAGAGACCAAAAGAGCAAAGAAACAGGAAAGAGGGTCTGGGTCTGGATGATGGGGAGGACGATCGCGTAACACATCCAGCTAGGGGTGACTTGAGACACCGGGATAGTATAAGCTGGATGACAGGTATAGCTCCAACAGCTGGGGTATAGCATCAAGTACACTATGGGGAACCCAGATGCCACACTGACATAACGACTGGCGTACGTGCAGGTCCTGGGCAACCATCTGGATGGGTGGTCTTTATAGTTGGAATTTTGGGGCTTTAAACATCAGTTCCCTCTCATGTAAGTTAATATTCTCAAACAATCTGAATATTCCATTGCAAGATATCATCAGTCTACTCTGTAGATATTCAGGTCATGTGAACTGACGCCATGTTGTAACCCGCAAAAAAGAGAAGGGAGGGGGCAGGAAAGGGGAACCGAAACTGGATCCGGGGTCCCGAAATGTGCTCGCCTGCTGGCTGTCCACTGTCTTGTTTCTTGTGCTTCTCTTCTTCCACTTCTCTCTCTTTTCTGGAACGACGCGGCCGGCGGCAGAAGCAGTGTGGATAATGTTTGTCGGTGGATGCCGTTGCCGGTTGAACCAGAGACCAAGACAGGAAGTGGTCCAGGCTTTTGACGTATAGAACTTGGCCCGTGCGTTCTTTAGACCAAACAACGTCAACGATATCGCACCCAAGGCTAGCAGCTGACAGGGACAGCTTTGCCGGCTGCCAACCTCAAGCTCCCGCCCGGCAACTGTCGTGAGAGCATCACGAACTCCATCATCCTTGGTGGTCCCTCGGAATCCACACCTCGTCGTCGTCGAACCCGCCCACTTATACAACCAAGTAAACAAACGGGTTCTACAGCCAGCCACCATGGCTTCCAAAGTCGTCACCGGCGTGGTCAAGACCACCGCAGGCGGCGTTGTGCCTGTTGGAAATGTGAGTGCCAATTGCATCCTCGGTCTTTCAATATCCGGTCGCAATCGCATCACCCGTATCTGTATCTGGAAACCCGATACATACAGAAGAACGTCCCCGACTCATGTCCCTACAGCACCCTTACTCCACTCTCTACATACTAACACCCGTCACCAAAACCCCAGAAATACACCGTCCAATCCGTCGGCATCTGGGACCGCATCCGCCGCGCCCTCGCCATCGACCCCAACCGCTCCAACGGCGTGCCCCTAAACCCTTTCAACCGCAACCCATCCCCCGGCTCCCTCGACCCCTTGAGCTACGACGACCCCGTCACCTACCCAGCCGGCGACATCGCCGACAACCCGTACTGGAAGCGCGACGCCCGGCGCAACTACCCCCGTCTGTCGGTGGTAGGCCAAGCCGAGGCCGTTGCTTTATTGTCAGTTGGCAGCGCGCAAAAGCCCCGGATCGAGCTGGTGGGCGAGAACGGCAGTAAGCAGCTGGTTGCGGCGCAGGAGGCGGGTAAAGAGGGCGGGTTGGCTAGGTACTTTGAGGGCAATGGGGTTGAGGCTGGCAAGTTGGTCCTGGCGGAGACGGGAGGTCTCCCGCCGCTGCCGAGTGGTGAGAGACTGATTAAGGAGGAGGGCAAGTGGGATGTGCATAAGTATCAGTTGGCTGAGGAGCCTTCTTATTCTGAGGCGTAAGTTCTGCCTGCCTGGAGGAGAGTGTTGGTTGGAAGAGGATGATGCTAACGATTGTTTGGGTATAGGTATCCTTGCAGGTCGTTCTCTTAAGTGGGAGATGGAGGACATGAGTCTATGAGCAGGATACAGGAAGCTGCTGAAAGGGATCACAGGACCTTTGAAGGAATCAACAACAGACAGGCATGACTTCAGAATACAGAGACCACAGAGACCAGATACGTTCAGGCTGGTGTACATAGCAGGCAAGCAGGCAAGCAGGCAAGCGGTAGACGGAACGTATAGACATTGCTTAGATTATGGCACTCGGCATCTAAAGAGGACTATATGGTGTTTGGAAGTGACCATGCTGCTTGAGACTCGGAAGCCAAGGTATGATCTCGCATAAGATGGTATATATGGCTCTGGCACTTGGTCTCCGGTACTTCTCCCTACTCCATGTCGACTTCTGATGTGATTATGTACCCTCCTCAGGATCCATGAATCATTGAAACTTGGGCCACACCTTCAGCAGCTTAAACCCTTATGTTCTTTCCCATATGGCTCC
The DNA here is from genome assembly GCA_033439795.1 of Sordaria brevicollis. Taxonomy (NCBI): domain Eukaryota; kingdom Fungi; phylum Ascomycota; class Sordariomycetes; order Sordariales; family Sordariaceae; genus Sordaria; species Sordaria brevicollis. The sequence goes on along the minus strand of JAUTDP010000012.1, from coordinate 2,263,176 downwards.
CCTCCCAAACCCTCAGTGTCCCTTTACCTGGCCTTCCCTTCCCTTCTTTCCTTTCCTTCCTCCGTCCGTTTCCTCAAGTCATCCTTAACCAAAGGAACCTAAACCTCATTACCAACCCTCCCCAGATCCACTCCCTGAATTGGCGTTCCCGTACCTGTCCCAGAACTTTCCCCTGATGGAGTGGCCACTGTTGAAGCAACCTTCTTCCGCTCAGAAACCTCCCCAACAATCCTCTCCACAATCTTGGCCTTCCCCTGCGCCCTCTTCAGCCGATCATCAAAATCATTAACCGCCTCATCGGTGTTTTCCTTCGCCAAGGTATCCGTTTCGACAAGAGCAAAGAGAGTAGAGATGTGTTTTTGCAGGCGGGCGTTATTTTGCAACAACGGCAACTCCCCTTTCCCGTTTTCCAAGTTCAGACCAGCCAACTTCTTTTCCACCTCTATATCGCTTGCTGGCTTGGAGCCCCCCTCCTGGGTCTCAGAGCTGGAAAATAGCTGTTGTGACTCTGACCGTGACCGTGACTGTTCTTGGAGAAAATGCTGGCGATCAGATTGCTTACTAGGCAAACGATTCGCCCAAACAATTGCCCTCCCGTGAAGTCGTCCACTGGCGACAAATTTCTGGAACCCTTTCTCTAAGCCGAGCTGGCGACCTTCGGTCCGACCGGCTTTGACGCCGTCTGAGACTCCTTGGGCGTAGCCGGATTGGTAAAAGGATTCTTCGAGGTTGAGGAGCGAGTCTTCGAAGGAGAAGGGGTCGTCTGTGGTATGGGATGTCATGTTGTTTGGTAGGTGTCTGATGGATTAAAATTGGTTCTTGTGTTCGTTTTTGGGTAATGATTGGTGAGAGTAAAAAACGAGGTATGAGAACTGCAGGTGTTTGACGAGAAACCGTGGTGTTCTTGTTGAGGTTTGATGTTGTAGATGTTGTCGTGATGAGGGAACAATGAGAACAAAGTTTTGGTGGGGTGAATGAGTCCTGGTGTGGGGCGAAATTTTGTACTTGGGGACGTTTTTGGCTTTGTAAGCTGCTGTCCGTGAGAGCTTCACCATGGCAACGGGCACTTTTAACTCAAATATCGGAATGGGAGAGTATGGAATTCAGCTTTCAATCTACTATTTCATATGGTTAACATCACAAGATTACCTCAAAGGCTGCATAGGCAGAAGTGGTAGAAAATTAGGTCCCAATTTTCAATATCTACCAATCCAGCAAAAGTAAACAAACCCCCTAATTAGAAGATATCCCAAAACGATCCTAACGCCATCAAACACCCTATGCATTTTCACTTCACAACACAAACTAGCAGTCCCATATCAACATCCCATCCCATAGATCAGTACTTCCTCTCCTTAGGCAGTTTCTTAACCGTCATACTCTCCACATCCTTCGCATCATAATAATGCCCTCCAAACTCCGTCAACCACTTGGCATCAATCGGAATCACACTCCTGACAAACTCCTTTGTCGTAACCACCAGCTCATGATAAATAATCACCTTCGGTGGTGGGTCCATGCCCTTGACCACCGACGACGGGTGGACATAAACCGTCATGTTATTCTTGAGCGTTCTGTACCCGTCTCCTCCTCTGTTCAACCTGGCGGCGTTGAGGAAGAAGGCCGCGGTAAGGGCGCGAAGAATGGGCTGCATGTTCGACACACCACCGCATGTGGAAGTTGATCCCTCGAGCACGCGGTCGCATAGTTTGGCGAGTTGGTCGCGCACGTCGCGCGCTCTAGTGAGGGAGCGTTGCGTGAGGAAATTCTCCTTGGCCCAGATGGGCGAGTAATCGGCGTCGACCCACTGGTTGTAGACATTCAACAAAGTCAAGTGGTCGCCGCCGTCTTTGACAGTGAAGCGGGCGCGCGCGCTGTCGGCGTGCACCTTTTTGTCCTTTGGACGGAAGAATAACGTGGCCACTTCGCCGAGCATGGACACGATGGTGAGCATCTCGTCGACGCAACCTTCTGCGGTGGCGGCGATGAGGGCCTTGGCTAACATTGGCTCGGCGGGGAATTCGCCCATTTGACGGCCGACGCGGGTTAGTTGGCCAGCGGAGTTGAGAGCACCCAAGGCGTAGAGCATGTTGAGGGATTTGATGAGGAGTTCGGTTGGTGGAGGGTCGAGGAAGTCGAAACCTAGGAGGTCTTCGATGCCGAGGGCTTTGAGCTGGAGGACGACGCTGGAAAGTGAGGTCCGTTGGATTTCGGGCGTTGGTGACTCGTCCATTTCGGAGAGGTAGGCGAATTTGGTATAGAGACGGAAGCATTTGCCTGGACGGACACGACCGGCACGACCCATACGCTGGTTAGCGGCGGCTCGTGAGCATGGTACTACGGCGAGCGTGGACTGGCCTGTTGTGCCCACGGGACTGAAAGTGTTCTCCTTGACGTAGCCGCAGTCGATAACATACACAATACCGTCAATCGTAAGTGATGTCTCGGCAATGTTGGTAGAGAAGACCACCTTTCTAGCTCCTGGTGGTGTCGGCTCGAAGATCTTGGCTTGCAGTTCTGAGGGCATGTTGGCGTAAATGGGTAGAGGTATGATTTCCGGTACTCGACTGCCCAGTTTCCTTTTGATCTCTTCTACTCGCTCGCACGCCTTGTCAATCTCCTCTTGACCCGTGAGGAACACCAAGATACCGCCCTCTGGCTGTGTAGCATGGATCTGGAACACCGTCACCAAGCTAGCTTCTAAGTAGTTGCTTTCTGGCGCAGAAGTGTAGTATACGTCGACCGGATGGACACGACCAGGGACGTTGAAGATGGGCGCATCATCAAAGTACGTGCTGAACTTCTCGGCGTTAAGCGTAGCAGACGAGATGATGAGCTTCAGATCCGGCCTCGCCCTAGTGAGATCCTTGATAAGAGCCAGTAGGATATCGGTATGGACAGTTCTCTCGTGGGCTTCGTCGATCATGATGGCCGAGTATCCCTCCAGTGTTGGCGATGTAACCATTTCTCTTAGAAGCATACCATCTGTCATGTACTTCAGGATGGTCTTGTCGCTTGTGCAGTCCTCAAAACGGATCGAGTAACCGACCTCCCTACCAACCTTGACACCCATTTCATCAGCCACACGAGCAGCAACACTCATGGCAGCGACACGACGAGGTTGCGTACATGCCACCTTCATGCCGCCCTCGGTATATCCAGCCTCATGGAGGTACTGTGGTATTTGTGTTGTCTTTCCCGAACCCGTCTCACCAACAAGGATAAGAACCTGATACTCCTTGATCGCATCCAGAAAAGCGTCCCGGTAGGCATACACAGGCAAACTCTTGCGCACTTCCTGTATCGACTTGGCCGCCCTCTCTGCCGCCTCAATTTTCTCCTTCAATATCCTCTGCTCTGGCGTCAAGCCATCGGTTGGTTGTATAAACTTGGCGGCAGCATCGCGGACAAAGTTGATGGCATCCTCATCCAGCAAGAAGTCGTACTCTCCTCCGTCTTCGCGCTCGCCTCTCGATGCGATTTGCGCCTTGGCCTTGACTGTCTGCTCGCGCTCCCATTCGTCGTACTCGGTAATCATCTTTTCGTTGCCGAACTCGTCCCGCTCAACATGACGCTTGTATAGAGCTTCCTCTTTCTTCTTGGTGTCGGTGCCATATTGGTCTGGTAGGCGGTACCCGTCTTGATAGTCGTCAATGCGTGCTCGTTCCTCGGCCAGGCGCAGAATCTCCCGGTTTCTTGCGAATTCGGCCTTTTCCTTTTCTGATAGACGGACACCAGATCGCAACTCGGCTGTTTCCTCGGCGACTTGTTTTCGTAGCAGGGCGAGCTTCTCGGCCTCTCTCTTCTTGAGGTAGTCGTATCGGGACTTGAGTCTTAGATCGGACATCTTGGGGTCTTCGCGTTCACGTTTAGAGTCTGATCGGCTACTGTCATCTTTGCGTGGTGATCGCGAGCGTGACCGGCGTCGGGATGTGGTGTCGTCGTCATCATGTCGCCGGCTGCTCTTGTGTCGGCGTGGAGACCTTGATCGGTCGCGGGATCTATCGCGTTTCCTGTCCCTTTTGCTGTCTCTGTCTCTGTCTTTCCTGTCGCTCTTGGAGGGAGCAGCTGGCTCGTCGTCCATGGGGACGAAGGCATATCGTTTTGACGCCATTGTGTGTTTGTTCGGTCAACGGCGACAGTGACCTTGCGTATGTTGACCAGATTTGTGATTGGTGATGGGAGGCAACATCCAACTGAGAACCTTGGATGCTGCATCACTGAACTGTCGAAGCACTGGAATCCTTATCTTATCGGGCCGTTGCAGTGTCTCGCCTCGCTAGGCTCAGCTTGGGTTAGGCATGTGCTTCAGCGACCGGGGTTCTTTCCTTTCATCCAATCAGCTAACACGCTTTGGTAGCGACCAGGTGGCATTTCCCCGATTGAGAGGCCAAGCCGTCTCTGCCAGTGCCGAGTCCAGGTCCAGGTACGTACCCTTTTGTCCTTTGACCACGCTGGCTGCTGTGGTTTATCGCGAATGTATAAGTGGAATCTTCCATCCCAGGTACCTTTTTGGCCTCGACAATTCCCATCCCGACAACCTTATCTGTCACCACGTCACTGACGTGGAATGGCCTCCTACACATAAGATTCTAGTCATTCTTTACTTGATCTTGCCTTCTTCGAACCATTGATAGTTGGCTCTTATTCCTTACTTCGTTCAGGACACAGTTCCTCCTTCACGCCGTCTACTCCAGCTCCGGTATACAGCAACAGAGCTCACGATGTGGTTCAAGAAGGGAGCCTTGCTGGCTCTCTTAGCACTAGCCCAATTTGCGCTTGGTATCGAAGATTACTACAAGGTCCTCGGTATCAACAAGCAAGCTTCGGACAAGCAGATCAAGTCTGCCTACCGCCAATTGTCCAAGAAATACCACCCCGACAAGAACCCGTACGTCGCCTACCTCTTGTCTCTCTACCCTTCTCCTTCCACCAACTAACCTTACCCCCAACAGAGGCGACTCAACAGCCCACGACAAGTTCGTCGAAGTCTCGGAAGCCTACGAAGCCCTCATCGACCCCGAATCCCGCAAAATCTACGACCAGTATGGCCACGAAGGGCTCAAGCAGCGCCAGCAAGGCGGCGGCCAACAACACCACGACCCATTCGATCTCTTCTCGCGCTTCTTCGGCGGCGGGGGCCACTTCGGCAACCAACCGGGTCAGCGCCGGGGTCCTAACGTCGAGCTCAAAGTCGGCATCTCCCTCAGCGACTTCTACAACGGCCGCACGACCGAGTTCCAATGGGACAAGCAACAAATCTGCGAGGAGTGCGAGGGAACAGGGGCGGCGGATAAGCATGTCGATACGTGCGACGCTTGCGGTGGACACGGTGTCAGGATTGTCAGGCACCAGCTGGCTCCGGGCATGATTCAGCAGATGCAGGTGCAGTGCGATAAGTGCGGCGGCAGGGGCAAGAGCATAAAACATAAGTGCCCGGTGTGCCAGGGCAAGAGGGTGTTGAGGAAGATGGCGACGGTTGGGTTGAGCGTTGAGCGCGGTATGGCTGAGGGGTCAAGGATCGTATATGAGAACGAGGCGGACGAGAGTCCGGATTACGTTGCTGGCGATTTGATTGTCACGGTCGTGGAGAAGGAACCCAGTCTGAACCCGGAGGACGATAACCCGGATCATCTCGACGGTATCTACTTTAGGAGAAAGGGCGACGATTTGTTCTGGAAGGAGATCATCAGCCTCAGGGAGGCCTGGATGGGCGACTGGTCGAGAAACATTACGCATCTGGATGGACATGTCGTCAGGCTGGGGAGGAAACGCGGCGAGGTGGTGCAGCCCGGTCATGTCGATACGATACCGGGAGAGGGTATGCCCAAGTGGCATGAGGATGGTGACAGCGTTTACCACAAGACGGAGTTTGGAAATCTCTACGTCGAGTATACGGTGGTGCTGCCAGATCAGATGGAGAGCGGCATGGAGAAGGAGTTTTGGGCGTTATGGGAGAAGTGGAGGGGCAAGATTGGGGTTGATCTACAAAAGGACAGTGGGAGGCCTGAGAAGCCGGTGATGCATGATCATGATCATGGTCATGAGGGGCACGAGCATGAGGAGCTATAGAGCGGGCGGAATGATTTTATATATAAGGGTTGTTTACCGACTATACGATACAAGTTAATAGAGATGTAATCCCACGACTTCGTGTTCAGCCTCGGGTAGATGTCTGATGTTCTCAAAGTTCGATGGTCTTTTCCCAGATACCTTCCAACAACAACAGTCAAGCCACCTAGACGAATATCATTCGATACCTAAGCTCTTTCGTTGAACTTGTATGGCCAAGCTTGGATAAGAACCGAACCATTTTCAGTTGTATTGGTGTGATATCAGGTTTCCATCAGGTTTATGTCTGATCATCAACCTTTGAAAATGGTCAAGATGCCATCCAAATGTTTGGATATTTCAGGGGTATCTCAGGGGCAACTGCATCCGGGAGCTTGGGCCCAATACACGGGATGGAGGACGGCGTGCCGGGCTGATTGGCTCCGCAGGTTCGGGGCCCCGCTAAAACTTCAAGACGCCGGACACGGGAAACTGTGTGGAGGACAGCGGTGAAGATCCGCCGCCCGCTGCCACTGCTGCCCACTGTTCGTCGCATTGTCGAGCTGCCCTGCCCCTGGATCGTTGCCAAGACGTTCCAGGCTTGGTGGCTTGCCATTGAGGTGTCCCCTCTCTCCTTATCATCTGGTCTGTTTACACGCGGCGTGTCTCTCTGGTGGTGCTACTTTGGAAGGCTGTGTTGAAGTTGGACCCTGAATTTGTTCCAATTTCACCATCCTTCTTTTCTCATTTCTTACCTACCCACACCTTCTTTTCTTTCCCATCCATTCTTTTGCGGTGGAATTAGTTGGGTTTTAGTTCAGATCAGTCTGTTCTCTTGGGAAACACATTCTCTTTTCCACGAGTTCCGAAGCTGTATAGACAGCACATATTCCAAGGAACCATGGCTGCCTCCGCAGTAACGACGGCCACGACAGGCACGTCAGGATCCAAGCAAAGGAAACAACAGCAGAATGGTGGAAAGCTAGAGACTACCGGTGCTGCCGACCAGAACGATGCTCTCGAGAAGGACTTCTTTTGGACTTATACCGAGGAACCGCACCGGACGCGGCGTATGGCTATCATCAAGGCGCATCCAGAGGTATGTTGCCCTCTCTAACCACTCTATACTTGTACACTTTCTCGAAGACAACATACTAACTGTATGCTTCAACAGGTCACCAAGCTCTGCGGTCCCGAACCCCTAACGAAATGGGTTGTGCTGGGCGTCGTCTCGTTCCAGTTCCTGCTCGCCCACCTCCTGCGCGACACCTCCTTCTTCTCGTGGAAGTTCTGGCTCACGGCGTACGTCTTCGGCGCCACCTGCAACCAGAACCTCTTCCTCGCCATCCACGAGATCTCGCATAACCTGGCCTTCCGCTCGCCTACCGCCAACAGGCTGTTTGCCATTGTTGCCAACCTGCCCATTGCGGTGCCGTATAGTGCTTCTTTCCGGGTACGTTTTCCTTCATCCGTCCTTCCTCTCCATAACTTGATACTAACAGAGAGTGATGACAATAGCCCTACCACCTAACCCACCACAAATCCCTCGGCGTCGACGGTCTTGACACGGACCTGCCCACCGCCTTCGAAGCCTTCTTTCTCGACTCCATCCTCGGCAAAGCCTTCTTCTGCACCTTCCAAATCTTCTTCTACGCCCTGCGCCCCATGGCCATCTACCGCGTCCCCTTCACCTGGGTCCACTGGCTCAACCTCGCCATCCAGCTATCCTTCGACTACTCCATGGTCTACCTCCTCCCAGACTCCCTCTTCACCCTCAACTCCCTCCTCTACTTTTTACTATCCAGCTTCCTCGCCGGTTCTTTGCATCCCACCGCCGGCCACTTTATCGCCGAACACTACGTCTACGAGAAAATCACCCCCGAAGCTCGCGACCCGGCCAACAAGATCCCCGTCCCGGAAACGTTTTCGTATTATGGCCCGCTGAACTGGGTTACCTACAATGTGGGACTGCATAACGAACATCATGATTTCCCTGCTATCCCCTGGACGAGACTTCCCAAGCTGTACGAGATTGCTTCCGAGTTTTATGAGGGGCTGCCGCAGCATAAGAGCTGGGTGTATGTGCTGTGGCAGTTTATTTTCGATGAGGAGATTGGGATGAGGTGTAGAGTCAAAAGAAAGGTCGGGGGTAGGGTGGTGGGTGGTGGGAGTGTGACGGCTAAGGTGGAAGAGAAGGAGCAGGCGAAGGAGGCGGGGTGGGGGGATGATGAGATTGAGGCTTAGTTTTTCTAAAGGGTAGAAAGATGGACTGGAGAGAAGGATAGAGGTTCTGTGTATATGTATGATGAATGAACATAACAAAAAAGCTTGGTTTCCTCTTGAGAACAGAGAAGACAGGACGTAATGGGTTCGGAACGGTCGGTTTGACTGGACTATACACGTATACAAGGCAGCAAGCGCTGAGAGAAAAGCCCTAAAGGCATAGACATACAGACATTACTTAATGAGCATAACACAAGAGCACAAATCATTCATTATTTACTGCAGCCGTCAGCGAAAAGGAAAGAACTACTTGTACAGTCTTGCTTGACTAGCGTCATCTTCCTGATGAAGCTGTCATGAAGCTTCCCCGCGGTTAGTAACCAGAGACTCCACAGTCAGGGGTCACCCTTGCCCCCATCTTCACAACCAACAACGAAAAAAAATCTGCAAAAAAAGAGGAACTTCAGAAGAAACTCTGAATGCTTGAAATCTCGATCCACCCAGGGGTCGAACCTGGAACCTCCTGATTCGTAGTCAGACGCTCTGCCATTGAGCCAGCGGACCTTGTTTTCTTGTTGGAGATTGTTCCCAGATGTTCTACTTATTAAAGGGCAAACAAAGTGTCGTGGCACTCCTGGAGATAAAATTATAATATGCAATTCATCTACCTTCCTACCTTACTATATCCCATCTTCCCATCTCTCTTCCCTTCGTGTTGTGTCCTGTCTGTGTGACTTCTGTGCTATTGATAAAAAGAACAAAGCAATGATGCTGACCGTGTACCCAACCAACCCGTAATAACCCAGGACATAACGAGCATGGGAAAGCAAAAAGAAACCGTGAAAGCTATACCGAAAGCGACCTTGATGTTCCATGCGTTCCATGCTTGTGGTAAGACAATAAGAAAAACGGAAAGAGGAGAGTGGGAGATCTGTATCCCTTCTTGCCCAAACCGTCGGATCGTTTCTCAGCACTCCCTATGCTCATCCAGGGTTCGACATTGCAGCTCACCCAAACCAACTCAAACAAAACAACTGTAAGCGTACGTCGTTTGTTCCGTATATCCATTACTATAGTCGTACTCGTGTTCGGCGGCTCATAACCTTTCGTCGTTTAGTGCTTCTTATATTTCTGTTCATCACATCATTAGCATCATCCCTTCAACATCATCACTCTCACACATATCACGGAAGTCAGGGGATTACTCACAGCCTCAACCCTCTTCCGGTGATTAGGATCCAACGAATTCGTCGCCCCCATCAACGTCTGTCCGATCGCCTTACTCACTCCAATCGCGGGTCTAAACAAGATCGTCGGCGCCTGCATCAGCACGGCCTTCGCCGCCCCCTGGGCGCTCGAGCTCTCCATTACTTCTGTAGGCACCGCGATGATCGCGTCTCTCGCAATCGCTATATCTCTTGCCAAGCTGGCGTATGCTCCCCGCACACCTTGCATGATTCCCAGCGGCTGGTCGGCATATAGAGAAATGGCTTTGGGAGTGCGGTCTTCTGCGGCAAAGTCATCTTCGTCTAGGGCGTCGAAATCTGCGCCTCCACCACCGCCTGGTGTGGATGGCCCGGCGTGGCTGTGGTAAGGGCCGTAGTGGCCCGTTGGTGGACTCTTGGCTAGCATCCCCTCGGCGCCTTGAAGAGCGTATTGAGTCCCGATGGCGAGTTTGGCGCCTAGCTTGACGACTTCCGTCCCGGTGGTCTTTGCGAAGGCAGTAGCGCCCTTGCCGATGCTGCGGAAGATGCGCCCGTCCTTCTTGTACTCGCGAAGAGGAATCTCGATGAGCTGCTTGAATCCCGAGCCGGCATTGACGAGCGAGCGAACGGGCGCAACGCCGGCTAGGACGCCGGGCAGCTGAGTAGACTTTACGTCGTCGGTCCAGATGTCGTTGAGCTTCTTGCCCAAATTATCGAATCCGGAGGTACCGTAGATGATGATATGCCTTAACACCAGCCTGGAGTCTTCCAGAATGACAAAGTTCATAAACTCCGTAGTGTGACCGGATCTCAGCCCGGCGTAGTCCACCCGCTTCGGCTTGAAATCCAACCGCACGGGAACATCACCGACCTCGCAGCGCTGAATAAACGGCACATCATCAGTTGACTGGTGAATAGGCTGCGACTCGTCCTTGAACTCAAAGAACCTCGTGATAAAGTCCAAAGCGTCCTGGTCGACGTGAAGTCTCAATGGAAGGATGTTAACCTTCACCACGAGCTCCGTAGCCGGTAAGTCTAGTTTAGGCTTGACGGTGAGGACCTCAAGATGGACCATGTGCTTACTAAGCTCCCGTTCGCCAGCGTCGATGTCGTACATGGCGAACTTCTTCCATGTTGAGGTCCGGATATGGTCAAAGACGTCCAAGTCGTGGATCCGAACATCGATGGTATTGATCGTCTCGTTTCCAGGTGGGAACGTCGCCATGTCAACATTGACACCCTTCAGCTCGAACGTGATCTTGTGGTTCTTGCTGCGACCAAGCTTCAGCGTGCTCGCCCGTGGCCGTGAGTGGCGGTGGCCTGAAGCGCGGGCAGTCGAAGTGGTGAATGCCGTGGTGGCGATGGACTCGGTTTCGGTGGTGGTGTCCTGGTACTGCAACTCCTGGTTTATAGCCCGTCTGAGGTTGCTCGGGTCACCGTTGGGTCCCACCGCGATGTAGATCGAGTTGAACAAGCAGTCATCAACAACTGACGCCTCATCCCCTTCGTCCTCATACGTGTGACGCTCAGCCCGAGCCTTGCGCTCGTATGCCTTAGCTTCCACATCCTGGACCGCCTTGGTGATAATCTCCCTCGTACGAACCCAGTCGTACCCATCATACAAATTCCAAATGACATGAACATCCCGAACGCAAATGACCAGCGGGCTCTTGATGACCTTAGCATCGCTCGACTGATCATACAGGTTCTTCCTCGAGTTCCAGCGCAGCGTCGTGTTCTTGACCGGTTCAGAAGAGAAGTAGTTCTCCTGAATATCCAAGTCGCTCTCACTCTGGCTACTTGCCGGAGGCTCGTCAAGACCCGCTGTGCTGATTAGCATGCCGTCATTGGTATTCTGCACCTCGATATCGCCCAGCATCGAACTGTTCGTAGCATCGAACAACTCCTCGGCAACACCATACCCCTCAGACTGAACCTCAAGATGCTCCGTGCTTCCAATGCCGTAGTAGTCATCGTCCTCTTCATTTCCACACTCACTGATGCCTGGAGCACCAGCAAAGTCATTGTCAAAGTCATACTCCCCCTCTGCTCTGCCAAATGCATCCTGAGTGATCGACGCAAGCATATCACCAATAGGCGTTATCTGTGTCAGGTACTTGATCTCCTTGCTAGGGGGAGTAGGCGGCGTAAGCGCGTTGGCCAACGAGATGAGCGTCTGTGTTGAATCCGCGCAAGTCTCGAGAACGAGCAGATCATCGCGAACAGATATCTCCACGTGAGATTCCCCGTCCTCATCTTTGCCAACCTTGACGACAGCTTTGGCGGACGATATTTCGCAAATGCTGACGAATCCCTTGCTGCAAAGATCAAGAGCCTGAGGGGTGCTCATAGCCGGTGCCCGTCCTCGTGCGTTGATCTGGGCGTCTTGCAAGGTTCTTGCGTCGTCAATGAGAAGAATACAAGCTTTCTTCAAAGTGGCAGTAGCGTCAAGCGTGCTGTCCTTGCCTGGGATAGCCTCCAGATGCGAGTCCGCGAGGACGATAGCCATCTTCGAATGTATGCCCAGAGGATTTAGACCAATGACACAGTCTCGGAAAGCCACATCAAGCTTGATCGGCTTGAACTCCTTTTCCACCACCGGGCTCTCTGGCGTATCTTGTCTCCTCAGTGCAGCAGTCGCCTGGCCTCCAAGGTTCGCCACAGAGGCGGCCAGATGAGCATCGAACTCCTCGGGCGTCGTATCTTCCTGAGCAAGCCCCAGCACGTCCATGATGGTCGGTACCCGGTAATCTACGTTCAGCCCGAACAGCTTAAGCTTCAATACCGGTTCGATATCGTCAATCATGCGCATCATCAGGACAGGCGGCTTCGACGCGCCAGGGGCATGAGCAGTGGACGTGCTAACCAGCTCCTCCTTCTTCGCGTCGTCCTTCTCGTTTCGGTTGATTGTAATACCGCCTACCGCAACAGCCACCAACGAGGGCACGGTGATCTGGGCGAGTTCAAGGTTTGTCAAGCGCGCGTTGATAACCCCAACCCTGCCACCTACATCAACTTCGCAGGACAAATCATTGACCAGCCCAAGCGTGAGAAGCCCCGGCCTATCATCTTCAGGCAGATACTTTGCGACCGTCCCGAGCTTGGCAAGATCTTCCACCAAGCTCGGGACACAATCAAGCAAAGCCAAGTTACCCGCGTTCACTTTGACCTGAGCAAGTTTCAGCTCAAGCACCGCTCCCTTCCTCCTCTGCCTCAGCAGGGTATCAACCATAATCTCATCCTCGTCCTCATCAAACTTGACCTTTGAGGGCGTAATAAGCTCAAGAAGCCGTTCGAGATCCTTGGTCCGAGGCGTCAAGACATAGTCCAGTCGGGTATTAATAACTTCCAATAGGACTGGCGGCTTAGCGAGGGAAGTTCTCAGGTGAGGACCAGAGAGCTTGATCTTGGAGAAGTGAACACCGGTTCCTCCTTCGCGGTGGACTAGCTTCATCGCACTTGTGTTCAGAACTGCACTGCAGTCCTTGCCAAGTAGGTCCACGTACACGGCATTGATGCGCAGATCAAACTTGCTCTCCTTGGATGACGGGGTCTCCCTAGGGTCACCTTGGGCTTCGAAGCGGACGCCCCGGGTCTTTGGTGGTGGTGATTTGGCAGGTTGTTGTACGGCCTTGGCTTCCGAGGCCTCTGACGATCCCATGTTAAGGAAGCTGCTGAGTCCTCCGAACCAGCTAAAAGTTTCATCTAACCTCTGGAGATCAAGCTTGACGTAAAGAGGTAATGTCTTGACATCGACCCGAGTTACATCGGGTGTCATCACAGCCTTAACTGCGATATCCTGTCCAGTGGCTAGCATGTCGAGGGTGGATTTGGACTGGGTCAAATCAACCTCGCCAGTAAACGAGACCACGGCCTCATCGGCATAACCGAACTGGAACTTCTCAATGGTGACATCCACTTCGGTTTGCGATCCGGACTTTTGCGCAGAGGCATTCAAGTTCGTAAGACTAGCCTCGAGAAGGACATCTGAACCGAAGTCGGGCTTTTGCGCCTCGTATATCCTCTTCGCGGAATCGGCCACACCAGCCAGCTTCTCCAGAAACTGTACCGTTACTTGCTCCAATGTGAGCTTGATGTCGGGCATACTCGACTCTTCCTTGGGCGGTTTGGCCTTCGTAGGCTCGTCTGAAGACACGTTAAACGCCTCCAACAACCGGGTAACAACCATAGCGAGCAGGAACCCAACAGACGAATCGAACCGCAATGTCAGAGGCTTGAGAACAACTTCAATACCTTCATCCCGGCGATCTTCTTCTTCGTCTTCTCGGTCCTCCGGTGTTGACACCTTCGACTGTTCCATGGCGTTACTGTGCATTGACTGGTGAACTGAGAACGCTCCTGGAATATTAGGATTCGATTTGGCGAGGTTGGTGACTGGCACCGGAAGCTGTTGCTTCCTCGTCGACGGGACATATACAGATATCGACTCCAGTGAAACGATTTCCTTAACCATCCTCGTAATCCCGCGTGGTGTAGAAGCATCTTCGTGGTGTGGCTCATCGCCCTGAGACGACTCGGATTTAGTAGTCTCTGAGTCAGCCGGTTCTGGATTCTCGCTTGTTGATGATTGCGGTTTCTCTTCAACCTGAACAGGTGTGGCTGAAGGCTCTCGCTCAGAAGCCGAATCGCCACCTGAAGATGAAGACTCCCAACCCCCTGGCATGTTGCCCTCATGAATCATTGTTGAACGGGCATCCGAAAACGCACTCATGTACATACTCTCTGCCTCCTCATGGCTATAGAGATGTGACTGTGCGAGATCTTCCACCTCGGCACCAGGTATGTCGTCGTCTGACCGTACTGAACTAGCGGACGAAGAAGGCTCAGAAGGTGCCGGAGACACATCACCAGCTCGCATCTCCGGAGGTTGGAAACTCGTGGGAGGTTGAAGAGAAGGTTCAGATCGAATCCCTCTCTCGTAAGACGACCACAATTCCGGTTGATGCTCCATAACAGCTGAGTTGGCATGGTCCTGGAGAATCGGTGCCTCATGGTCCTGGTAGATGGATGCCCTAGGCGTTGAAAGCGGTGAAGATCCATCAACATTCTCGTCGGGTTCTTCTTGTCGAGTGTCGTCCTCATATGGAATATTCAGGGCATCCTCGCTGTCCCGCGCCTCATAATGGCTTTCTGCAAGTCTCTCCATGGCTTCTATCTGATCTGGGCTTATGCTCATATCCAGCCCTCCCACTGATGACAGCATCGAACGCGACATATCGTGAAGTGATGGCGGTACATCATGAGTTGCTGATCCCTGCGACGATTTCACCAAGGAATGTGCAGACTGGTTGGGAAGTAACGAAGAGAATACGTTCGCCTCTGTGATCAGGAATGCCCGGAGGTTGTCTAGGAGAATATGACGCTTGCCTGCCCTCGGGACTATCACAGGGGAACCATCTCCTCGTTGTCCAGGCGCTGTGACTCCTTCCGCAATCACCTCATCCAACGCCAGCTGGACGGTAACAGAATCTGTTGTCGTGAGGCCCGGTTCGACAGGTACTTGCATTTCGACTTGGAAGGAGACGTTGTGAATTCGGATCTGCATCCTGTCGATGATGCCCTGGAGGAAGTTGGTCAAGAAAGTCGGCAACGACAGGCCCTGGCCGGTGCCAAAGGTAGCGAAGGAGCCATCCTCGTCGGTTTCGGAGTCGCTCATGGACTCTGAGAGTGCCTCTTGGGCCTCTTCGGCGAGAGCCTTTTCCAGCCGCCTCTGCTCATCGGTCGGGACAGATGTCTGCAGGAAAGACTGTGCTAAGTCGGCAGCAGTTGGCACAGCCTCTTCGCCGTCCTTGCGTGATCGCTTCCTCTTGGCTGTCTCTTCATCCTGCTCTTGCTTGGACGCCACCCGTATCCTGTTATCAACACCTTCAACCTCGAGTAAAATTGGGCTGCTGTATATATCGACCGGTATCGTGATGCGTAGTAGCAGGACTTTGGCCTTTTGGATCGTGAAAGTCGAGGGGAGTTTTGCGATGGCTTCGAGTTTCTATGTCAAGGCAGCAAGTAACGCCATATGGTTAGTATAATGGCAGAGCAGAAGCGAACAGGGAGAGGCAGGACATACGGATAGAATCAGTCCGACATCACGGAACTCTAGAACGGTATGTCGACCGATAGCAAAGTTAAGATTGTCTAGATCAAGAGCCTGGGAGTCGAGAATGTCTAGGCGTGCTAAGACGAAGCGAAGCAACTGCTTTGGTAAAAGCGAGTTGCGGAAGGACTGAAAGAAGTTCATGATTTCGATGGTTCGTTCGATCGTCCGTCTACTCGCTCGTTATTATGTTTGGGGTATCGTGGTAGGTGAGCTCTAGAGGCGAAGAAGAGGAAGCCCGGGGTGGCCGTCAAGGTACGCCGGGGATAGAGTGGTGTAAGTGGCGGCGGCTCTAGGCAGACAAGGTAGGTAGATGCGGGCGGAAAGTGTGATGGTGTATAAGGAAGGGTATAAGTCTAGATGCCGAAGTCGGTCGGTTAACGGCAAACCCAACCTCTTTCAGGGCCTATCCGGCAAATGTCAAGACACAAGCAGCGTGCCAGAGTGAGATGACAAGCCTATGGGATATCGAGCGAGGATGACGAAGAAGGGTACGTCTAGGTAGGGAGGGACTGGATCACTGAAGATGGCCCTCCAATGACAACAACCATCCAACAGGAAGCCGAGTAGCGGTATGGACGAGGTAGCGGAAGACGGGGAGGGTCATGATTGAACCGCGGGCATCGCTGAGTTGTATTCTGGTTTTGAAAGATTCTGAGGGTTGGTCTCGTCTACCTTTCAGTAGTAGTATCTATGGTAGTAAACTAGTTGGTCATGGAGGAATGTATAGAGGGCTGTGACTGTTGAAGGGGAGGTTGTCTAGGAATAGTTCCGGTCTCTTGTAGGTACAAGTAAGGCGAGTGTAACGGTCGGTTGCCTTATCCGTTTGTTGATAAGAGATAGCGCGAAGCCCGGCGTTGGTGACGTTCACGGGGGAGGGATGGTCTGGGATTCGGTGGCACTCAGAGTGGGAATGGAGCCTGTAACTGGAGCCTGGCCTGTTGTTCGTTGTCGATTGTTTCAGGAACACTGAACTGGCTGTTGAACCGGGACCGATCCGGCGGGGTGATCTAAGTGAGCAAAGTCTGATGGAGGTGAAAAGAAAGATGGGAACCGTAACTTGGAAACAAGTCGTAGAAAAGGCCGTGACTCAATTCGGACCAAGTGACTATAGACAAGTAGGTTGTATAGGGAAAGAAGAAGAAAGGTGATAAAGGATGGCGGTTGAAGAATGCCCGTGCCTGAGTGTGAGAATGTGATTGTGAATCGATGCGAGTACCACCGCCCAAAGTCACCTCATAGGCAGGCATATAGAGAATATGTGGATGTTAATTGTAATTGATTGGCAGTGGTGACTTCCCAACTGAACCGCCTAAATCGCACTGCTGTGTTCCAGTTGTAACAAAGTCGTGGAAAGGAAAGAATGCGCGGTGCTTGGGAGGGGCATATCATTGGGGAAGTATCCGACACTGCACTTCCACTTGCTGGAAGATGCATCAACCGGGTGAGATGCCTCCCGTCACCGCAGATGGGGGTTCTGTCATCGGCGTCCGAGGTGGTGCAAGCGCTGCGGATTGAAGCGATGCGGGTGGTGGAGGTGGGTGCGGAGTACCATGTACCAGGGTCACTGTTTTGCCGGGGTGCTGGTGATGCTGGTGGTGCTGGGCCAACCCCGTGACAGGCTTCAAGGGTGGTCACTATCGCCAATCAGTTGACCGATTTGCCCTTCATTCAACCTCCTCTATAACAACGATCAACCGTCGACGACCATGTGCTTATCGGTCACGGTGTAGTGTAGCTTGGCCGCTCATCAGGGCCACGATCACAGGTTTCATCGCTAAAGTTCCCATTTCAAGTTTAGAATGTCTTGATGGCTTGTCAAAGGTGGCAAAAGAACTTGTTTTTCTTCTTCTTCGACCGAGGAGGAGGCTGGTCTGAGTGCCACGAACTCTTGCCTAGAGATAGATCTCAGGTATCAGACAATCCCGTAGATCTATCTCCGGCTTGTCCAGGCCTCTTCCCGGCCGTCAATGTGTCAACTCCAGGTCAACAAGTGGAATTGACTTCAGGACTGTCTGAACGCTGCATCAACGGAAACACTTGTCAGTCAAAACACTGACGTCGCCATGACTTACTTGTGCGCGTGTCTATCATCTTTTTATTTACACCAACGTCCAAACGTCGACGTTCCACGGATTTGCGGGTTCTCAGGTATCACTCGAATGCCCAGGTGTCACAAAATTCAGAACCACGCCGCAAAGCCGCACCGCCATACGCCATAAACGCCGTAGAAAGAGGGATGACGATCCATCAGACCGTATCTTGTGTATCCGCCACCCGGGAAAGTATCCTGACTTCTCTGAAATAATTCCAAACAAACGCTATATGTGCCCATCATGAACCTCGATATCCCAAAACTCCTGCCTGCCGAACCTCATTCTCAAACCACCATATTTCCCTACTATCTCATACTTAAACCGCAGACTCCTTCACTCCCCCAACAGCCCTTCCATACCCCTCCGCAACCCGTCTTGCTACATCCTCCCCACTCCAATATGCCCCCGTCACCGTCCCCAGCGCCACAAACGTAGCCGTATGTTCACCCGCCATCCACACCCCTTCTTCGGGGTTACCATGTCTCATGGCCAAAATATCTTTATCCCCTTCTTTCAACCCAACCTGGAAGTTACAATAACTGCCATTTCCCGCAAGGTCGTCGTGTAGCCAGTCGGTGGCTAGGTATCCGCTGGGATGGCAGTCGGGGGAAGAAGGGGAATAGGAAGGAAGGAGGGAGTAATAAGGGCGGAAGAATTCGTAGAGGAACTGGGCTGCTTCGGTACTTCCCTTAGAAGTACCAGAGGATAGGGAGCGGACTTTGGAGGTGACGTATTCGGACTCGGCGCCGTAAATGTAGAACAGTAAAGTAGGGTGTGCGACGGATGGGTCGATGGAGCCGAGCTCGACGATTTCGTTTGTCCATCGTGATGGGTTAGTAGAGGGGGCGTAGGAGGGGGAGAGCCATTGGCAGAAACCTCGAACGGTCCGGTCGTCCCCCTGAGAAGAATCGTGTTCCAGCCAGAAGGCTTTGGGGAAGGAGATGTAGACTTTTTCGAGACAGCCGTAGCCGATGCTTTGGATGGCGCTTGTCAAACGCGGAGGGAGAGGAGGGTGGAAGGCGTGGAGGTTTTGTTTTAGCCAGCCGAGAGGTGTCGTGAGGATGAGTTCGTCGAATTCGTAGATCTGATTGTTGGTGGTCTTGACTTTGACGGTGTTGCTACCAGTGTGAGATTTACCAAAAATTTCGGTGACTCTGGTCTGGAGTTTGATGTCGGCGCCGCCATCGACGACGGGGGCTGCGATCTGTTCCATGATTTTTCGGTAGGTTCCGGAGCAGAAAAGGTTTTCTGGTCTCTTGTCAGTGTATCTTTCAGGATATGGGTTTGAAAAGGTCATGCATACCTCCGTCTAGACACTCCTCCAACCAAAAGAACTTGAGACTCTGCTTCTCAACAGGACTGCCCACGAATGCGCCCCATAATTCCGCCATTTGCAGCACAATGTCCCTTTTCCTTGCGTAGTCCTCTTCTGTCTCCGGTATTTGCTCCACCACCTTCTCCTTGAAGAAATCCAAAAGTGACCTGCTGGCGTCGATCTCAGCGCTGTGTTTGTCCGAGTACTGAAAAGCCTCCGCAATGATGTTCCACATTATCGTCGAAAACCTTTCTCCGTCCTTTGTTGGAAGCATCTGCCCATGCTCATCAAACACTGCTGCGTCACCGTCCCAGTTTGTCGTTATGGTACCCGTCTCCTTGGCGAGCTGGAAGATGGAGTTCTCTTTTGTTCCGTGAATCCAGTTCGCTCCCATGTCCACGAAATGCCCGTTGGGTAGCTTTTCTTGGTATATCCTTCCGCCGAGACGATCTCTTGCTTCAAGAATGGTGACTTGGAATCCGAGCTCCAGTAAATAGCCGGCGCTCCGCAAACCTGCCATGCCTGCGCCCACGATGCCGACGTGTGGCTTCTTTGAAGACTCCATCGTGCCAGACTGCTTGGATGTAAGCATTTCATAACTTGTCAGCTCGTGAGAGGACTTCTTACCTTTGACGATGTGGTCATTATGCCGAGTCGACTTGACAACTTGTCGAAGCTGAAACTTGAGACGGTGTGCAACCTGGATGATTTCAAATCCTGATATATCCTTGAGGTGCTCTTATGGGATGCACTGGCAACGGACATGGAGTAAGCATCCATCTCGGCTGAGTTTGACGAAGTAACGCGACAGTAGCTGTGTGATATCAAGAAGATGCTGAAAAGTGATGTTGGAATGTTGATGTGCTAGTATAAGAGTTGCCTTCCGAGACTGAATTTATCGCGACGTTGATAAGTGTGAATAGTTCGCCTTTGGCGGTGTGCCTTGTGTGATAAGCGAACAAAGGAAGCGGTCAATGAAGGCGACAGTGTATATGTAGACAGTGATGGTCTTTCGCCATCCAACTGAATCAAATTCCATGCGTTGGCGGAAGAGCAATTCCATGGGATATCGTCAAGCCCCAGTGATGCTGCGTTTCTTCCCCATCCCTTGGATGACTTGACAGTAAAGTCTGGCCATGATATTCAACCGGAAACCAGTCGTTCGACTATTACCAAAAGGGGTATCTTGAACCTAGCTGATAAGAGAGCCTCGCTGAAATAGCCGAGACCTTAAGACAACGTCATCCTCCCTGTGTCCCGTGTCGGTCCTTCACGATACCACTTGGTACTGTAGGAATGCGAGATGCTGCGTGTGAAAGGGTGGTGTTGCTTCCAACCAACTTTGGTGACCAATCGAAGCTGATATCAGAGGCATGCCGTAAAAGTGAGGGACCGGACCGAACTCGAGCCGGTTCAAGGCGAGAAGGTTATAGACGGTGACTGTGTCGGCGTGACTAACACCTTGATGGACAGACTTCTAGTATTTGGCTGTATAAACCACGAGAAAGCGTTTGTCAAAACTTACAAAAGTCTAAGCACACTGGTTGACGACCTCGAGGCAATAATCATGGACTCGTCCGCAAGCCACAAACACTGAAATGCTTAGTGGGCACTATGGGAGTTGCTTACCGCGCTTACTGGCTTAGCGTGCACCGCCTCCATCTCCCCCCATATCGAATAGAAAATAAAAATAAAAATCGATAAATCTTTTCGGGTGATATATGCTTTATTAGCGACACGCACCACAACACCATGCATTTGCGACCATAGAATACTCTATAATAATATTACTATTCTACTATAAAATTTCGTATAATTTGGGTAATTAATTGAGGGTATTTAGATAATGTAATTACCGTTATCCGCGATAATTTTAATAATATTTTAATAAAGTTACCGCAATTGTAAGAGATTTGGGATATAATATATTTATTTTACTATATACTTAATTACCCCTTAGAAAATAATTTAGATAATTAATGCTTTATACTAATACGCGTTTTTTTTATTTACTTTTCTTCTTCTCTTTAAATAATATACTTTTTAAATTGAAATATTTTTACCTTTATTATCCCCTTCCTTTTTAAATTAATTTTATTACAATACCTTTAATTTTTCTTTTTTAAATTAATCTCCTTAATTAGCGTTTTAATTTCTTTTTTTTTAGTTCGAAATCGCTATTAAATCCGTAATTATAGATTAATAATAATAAAATTAATTTTTCAATAAGGGTATTTAAAAATAGGGTTTCGATAATCTTTAATATTAAGAAATCGACCCCATTAATATTATTATTCCGGGCGCGTTTATTAAATTAATATAATTTGATTTAGAAAATGTAATCCCTATTACGTTCGAAGACGTTGTAAAATTTGCGTAGGATATCGATATTAAATTAAAGGATGTTTATAATATTTTGCGTATTAAATTACTTATTAATTATAGTACATTACTTTTATTATTAATATTATTATTATTATTATTATTATTATTATTATTATTATTATTAATGCATTTTATTATAGTATTACCACCTTTTTTAGAAGTTTTAATTCCCGAATTAGCCTTGATTTCTTAAGCCGATTAATAGAGCCTACCCGTATTAGCTAATATTAAGTAAATATATAAAAAATTTTTTAATATAAAGAGTTTAATTAAATTTATTAATTAAATAAAAACCGATAAATATTAGCGTTTTATTAATAATTTTTATTCCCTTAACGGTAAAGCGTATATTCCGAATAAAGAGAGGGAGTTTTATATATAATATTATCGGTATTTATTCTATGCGAAGATAATTAAAAAGGATAATAAGAAAAATTTATTTAAAAACCTTTGCGATAAATCCTTTTATATTTTTATTATTTACCTACGTTCGATTAAATACGAAATATATTTTAATAATTACGTTATTTATTAATCGGTTAACCGTAAATAACTATTTTATAATTATAATATAAATTTATTAGATAAGATTAGGCGAAATACGGTTATTAAAGAAGCGGTTAAGAATAATATTGTATATAGTTTTACGGTGGTAGTAATTTATTATACTTTATTTAATAATAATAGCCGAAATAATAATACTTATAAACGTATAAAAGTGGCCGGCGGTATTTATTTAATAAAGTAGGATATTTTAAATATTAGTAAAATTTACTATTAAGTATATATAAATCCGCGCCGTATTAGTAAGTAATTTATTATTAGCGTTTAAATAGATTATATAGAATAATATTATATAAATTCTATTAGCGGCCTAATTAATAATTTTAACTATATTTACTATAAATCCATTACGGTTAAGCGTACGTTAAATAGCGCTAATTTTCTTAGTCTAATATAGGTAAATATTAGTAAATGAAAATCCTATCCTTTTTTTTTTTTTTTATTATTACTTAACCGCTTTAACCGTTTCAACTATTTTAACCGCTTTAACCGCTTTAACCGCTTCAACTTTATTATCATGGGGCTACCGCCCAGGAGGTTATATTAGGCTCCACGGCCTGACTAGCTCCCTATGGCTGCCCCTGTAGCTATAGCTCGGGCGGTACACATTAATTCTATAGAGTTACTCACGTGCCTATAACCCCCTTTAAAAGGATAGAGTTTGCGACCCCGTTTTGTAATACGGCTTTTCCCCCTTTTCTTTTCGTAGAACCTTATTAATTTATTAGGCCTAATATTTATACTATACTCTACTATCCCCTTTATATTAAATTTTACCCACTTTTATAAAAGAGAGAGAGAAAGAGAATTTATAGCTATTTAAACGCGGCGATATTAGTTATTAGAATAATCGATTTTAACGTACCTAATTTAGACGAAGAAATAGTTTCCGTACCCTCTATATAAAATACTTCCTTTTAGGACCTCTTTAATCCTCCTACTTTTATAAAACCTACCCCTATAAATCCTTAGAATTTTTAAACCTAAGGGATCCTTTTTATTATTATAAACGCGCTAGGTATTAATAAATTCGATTTTTTTAGAACCGTTTATATTATTATTACGGTTTTAATTATTAATCGTTCTCCTTACCTTTAAATAAATTTCGTATTTTTTAGCGTCTTAATTATAAATACGGCTAATTTTATAATTAATTCGGGTTATAGGCGTAAATTTATTATCCTTTTTATTTAGGACGGTATTTAAGAAAATTTTAATTTCTATTTCGTATAATTCGTTGAAATTTATAATATTAATAATAAAATTAGGCTTCGGGTAGATTATAAAATTATATAGATCGAAATCCTTAATACTTTGCCCGCTTATAAAAAGAAGAAATTTAAAGGCTTTTAAATTTAATATATTTTAAATAAAATTATAAATTTTATATTCTTATTTAATTAAATTAACCGCATTTTCGGGGCCTATTACCTATATAATACTATATTAATACGTTTCTACGCTATACGTTAGTATAATAGGTAATATTTTTTTACCTTCTTTATAGAATAGGAAAATGAATTATTTAAAGTTAAAAAAGCTTTATAGAATAACGAATTTAAATTAAATATATTTTATAATACTTTTAATTAAAAGTTTTTAAATATAATTTTTATTATTAAATTTCCCGATAATTATAACGATTATACCGAAGTATTATAATTTTAAATTATTAAGTATAAACGTACCGAAGTTTTTAAGGCCTTTAAATAAACGAATTACCGATAAGGAAAGAAAATTTAAAAGAATATTAATTATTATTAGGCGCTTAAAATCCTTTAATAAATTAACGTCCTATAATTTATTTTAAATTTTTAATTTATAGCCTTTATAAATTTTACCGAATTGGGAATTTGCGACGTTAATAGCGATATAAATATATTTATAGGGAAAACCTCCTTAGGACCTATTCGGGGTAGAAAAAGAGGTTATAAAAGTAAAAGAAGTGGTTAAATTTAATATAGAGCGAAATAAATTTTTAATAAAGAATATTAAAAGCGTAAAGAAAATAGTTTTTATATAAAATATAGCGCCGGAGGATATTATACTATTGGGTATTTATATTTACCGGCCGAAAACCTAAATAAGAGGATTAGTATTAATATTATAACCCTAGCCCTATTAATATTAAAAAACGAAGACGAATTTACGTCCGCTATAAAAGATTAAGGAAAAGAATAATTCTAATACGTAATTGGGTATTAGAATTTTTAAAAATATTAAATAAGAAAGTAGAAGATTTTAAAATAGAAAATAAAATAGAAATTGAATTTATTTTAATTCTATTTATTATTAATAATTATAATTTAATTTACGCCTTCGTTAATAAAAGATATTAATATTATATTATAATTAGTAAGAAAGTTATATAAGGTTTGAAAATCCTTATAATTTTTATTTTAAAGTATAAAATAAAAGGAGCCTTTATAATAATAGAAGGAATTGCTATTTATAATATAGTATAAATAATTATAGAAATAAACGGTTATATAAAATTAACCGTAGCCTATATAATTTTAAAATTAGAATACTTTATTATATTAAATAAATTATAATTAATTGCGTATAGGGCCTATTCTATCCTTTATAAAAAACGTTTATATATAGGAGTAATAACTGATTAAATTCTTTATATTAAAGGAGAAAAGAAAGAAAATACCCCTTTTATTAAAGAGGTTAAATTTATAATTTATATCCTTACTATTATATTCGTAGGGATAATAAATCGAAATTATAAGAAGTATAAACGCGCGGCAATTGAAGATTATATTTTTATAATTAATTTATATAATATCGAGAAAGCCCTAATATTAAAGAAGGTTTATATAAAGGTAGAATTAAAAAAGAAAATCCTTTAATAATATTATTATTTTTTACCCTTATTTATAAAAGTAGAGGCCGATAAATTTAACCCCTATAAATTAAATATCGATTACATTATTAATTTTAAAAAGGGTCTAAACGGTTAGAATTTACCGATTCCCTTTAAACTTATTTATAATATATTAAAGGAAGAATTATTAATTTTAAAAAAGACGTTAAAGGATTTTATAAATAAAGGATATATTTACGCGAATAATTTAGAAGTTACCGCCTTAATCCTATTTATTAAAAAACCGGGAGGCGGTTTACGATTTTATTACGATTATTAAACGTTTAATATTATTATATAATTAAACCGCAACCCCCACCCTTAATTCGGAATACTTTTAAAATCTTTAAAAGTATAAAGTAATATATTAAAATAAATATAATATAGGCTTTTTATAAAATATATATAGCCGTAAAAAAAGAATAGAAAACAATATTTCGAATATAGTACGGGCTCTTCGAATAATTAATAATCCCTTTCGGATTTTCGGGGGCCTTAACGTTATTTTAACGGTATATTAATTTTATTCTAAAAAATTTCCTAAATAAATTTTACTCGGTATATATAAATAATATACTTATATATTTATTAGGAATTAAAGAAAATTATAAAAATAAGGTTAAAAAGGTATTAAAGAGATTAATTCTATATAGTTTGTACTTTAATTTTAATAAATACGAATTTATAATTATAAAAGTTAAATATTTAAAATTTATTATTTACATAAGCGTAAATATATAAATAAATTTAAATAAAATTAAAGTAATTTTAGAATAATTTTTACTTATATTATAGAAAAGGGTATATAATTTCTTAAGTTTTATAAATTATTATTGGATATTTATTTTACAATTTTCGAAAATAATTACGCTCTTAATAATTTTTATAAAAAAAGGAGTAATTTTCGAATAAATTAAGGAATACGAATTTGCGTTCTAATTATTAAAAACCCTATTTACGAAAGCCCTTATACTTATAGAATTTAATTTTAAAAAAGCTATTTATTTAGAAGTAAATTATAATAATTATACTTTCGGAGGAGTAATTATATAGGATTAAAAAAACGGTATATATAAAATTATTAACTTTTATTCCCGAAAATTAGCGTTAATAGAATAAAATTATTTAATTTATAATAAAGAAATATTGGCGATTATTTCCTATTTAGAGGAATAATTTATAGAATTCTATAATTGTAAGGAATTTACTATTTTAATAAATTATAAGAATTTAGAATATTTTATAAAAAAATAGCGGTTATTTAAAAAATAAATTTATTAAGTAGAATATTTTTTACAATTTAATTTCAATATCGTTTATAAACCGGGTAAAGATATTATGATCTTAAACGCCCTATTTTACCGAAATTAAAATAAATTTATAAGGGAGGATTTAGAAGTTAAAAATATATATTTTATCCCGGGGTCCGTATTTAAAAAATACGTACGAATCTCCGCCTCTTTTATAGCGTTAGAACCGGTAAGAGGAGCGTAAATTTTTAAAAATCCAGATTTATAATAACTTTAAGACTAAACGGTTTAGAAAGATTCTATATATTAAATTATATTGTAAGCCGTTATTTAAAATACCCGTACTTTTAAATTATTTTTATAATTTAAAATATAAATCGCCAATTATATTATAAATAATTTAGGGCGATTAAAGTATAAAAAAAAATTCTAAATCCTAAGAATTCCCGCGGCTATAGAAGTAGCGGCCTTAATAATAATAGAAAAGGAATATTAATTTAACGCCCTACGTACCGTTTTAATTTAATATATATACGAAGCTTTTACCTTTAATTACCCGGGAAGGGAAGGAATAATTTATATATTTATAAAAGAATATTATTAACTTTTATTAAACCCTTAGGTTCGATGGTTTTTACGCAATTATTATATATATAGTTCAATAAAGGTTTAAAGAAATATAAAACGAAGGCTCCTTTAATCTTTATTACCCTTAGAATATTAGTACCGAAATTTATAATTAAACTTTATTACTAATCTCCTAAATTTTAGGGGTAATATTTATTTATTAATTTATAAGGACTAATTAACGAAAGGAATAATTTTAGAGCCTATATCCTCTATAGATATAAATTTATATATAGAACGGTTTTTCTTTTACTTTATCTATTATTATAATTAATTACGTACTATTATTAATAATAGAAGTATTAATTAAATAAATAAATTTTAAAAACGTTTCTATAAATTAATAGGTATAAAGTAATTTTCTAATACTATTTACTATTTATAAATAAATAAAGGCTTAAAGAGAATAAATTAAAAAGTTTACGCCTTCTTTAAGATATATATTAATTATTTATAAAATAATTAGGACCGTTAGACTTTTATAATATAATTCGTTATTAATCATAAAATTAATATTTTAATTAGTATAAGCCTATTTTTTATTTCCTATAACTATAAAACTAGCTTTATAATTCTTATAGTAGAGGATTCTATATTTTTACTTATAATATTTATTTTAAAAAAGAAGGTTTATAAATTCGTTAAAAAATTGTAGTAAATTTCGAATTTATATTAAATTATTATAACTACCGTTATATAGTAGTAAAAAAAGTTCGCCAACCGGTCGAAACACCCTATTAAAAAATTTTAGATCGGAAATAAAATTTGGTTCAACCTTAAGAATTTTAATTCTAGGCGCCTAAAAAAGAAATTCGATATAATTTACGCAAAGTATACTATATTTAGAATATTTTTTCTTTATATAGTAGAATTTAAAAGGCTCCCTACGGGCGTTTATAACGTTTTTTATATAAATTTATTACGTAGAATTGTAGAAGACCCTCTCCCGGGATAAATTACGTCCGATTTATAACCCTTAATAATAATCGTAAAAGGAGAAAAGGAATAGGAGGTAAAAAAAATCCTCTATATAAATAATTTTATAAATTTTAATAATATAATAGTAAGGAACGTTCTTATAAAATAAAAGGGATTTATAAATATTATATAGGAGCCCTTAAGAAATTTTTAAAAATTATAATATTAAACGAATTCGAAAAATAATATAGGTTTATAAATATAAATACGGGACCTTTAAAAAAATAATAGAACGGGAAATAAATTCGCTTAGGAATAAAACGATATTAATATAATTAAAAGCTAAAGAATCTATTCTAAAAAGGAGGATAGTAAGGGTTAACCTACTATAAAAAAATTCCTAATTATATAAAAAAGAAAAAATAATAAAAAAAAAATATTTAAGCCGTAATATTATTTATTTCTTTATTTATACCTTCCTTCTTTTTTTTTATTAAATTTATTTTATTTTTAGTAGCCGAAAGGGCCGTAAAATTGAAAACCGAGCGCGTAAAAATAAGAGTAGGGGCTGGGGTATTAAAAAGATTATAATTAAAAGAAAAAATCGAGGGCGAAACGCCGAAAATAGGAGAAGGGGAAGTAATAACTTCTATAAATTCGGCCTTAATAAATTTAATAATAGTAATTTTAATATAGGAATATATATTATAAGTATAGGGATAAGAAGGGGCTATAAACTTTTATTTCTTAACCGGAAGCTAGGGAATTTCTTCCTCCTCTTTAATAAAAAAGGGGTAAACGGTTATAATAGGGAGGAAGCGGGTAAAAAAGTTTTTTAACGATTTATTAACGTTAATAACGATTTATTATTATTATAATTCGGTAACTTCCTTAATAAAAATTTAAATTTATAAAAAAGTTAATTTTTAACGGAAAATATTTATTTTAACGGTAAAAATAATAATTATAATAATAATAAGGGTTAGAACGGGGGTTATAGTAGGTAGGGTAATAAAAATAAGAGTGGCCGTAGGGATAAGCGAACCGGAAAAGAAGGATTCGAAAAAGCTGGTAGAAAGGTAATTAAAGGCTATAAATTTAAAAATATATTCTATAAATTCGTTTACCGAAATTATTAAATTGCGAATTTAAGCGGCTTTATTAATATTAATAAAATTTAAATATTTAGCTATTTATTAAACGATATAAATAACCTAAATTATAATAGAAATAAATTAATAGGCTTTATTTAATTTAATTATATAAATAATATATTTTTTACCGCTTTCGAAATTAGCGTTTTAGTAATAATAACCGTAAAAAAAGTAAATTTAATATTAATTTTCGTTAGGTTTATATTTAGCGAAGGCTATTATAATTTTATTTTTTATTTATTTTACTTTATTATAAAACGAAAATAAAATATTATATAAAACCGCTATTATATTAATTTTTTTACTCTTTTTAAATATAAAAGGGTTAGGGTCATTAGAATTAAACCCCTCCTTATTCTCCTTTAAACCGATAAAAATACGGATAAAAATTTAAATTAAATTTAAAATTATAATAAAGGTCGAAATTTAAAGCGGTAAAATCGCGAAAAAAAGGTTATTAGCGTATTAATTAATAGGGTAAGGGTAAAAATAAATAATTAAAACCAACCCGAAGGGAAAAAGAGGTAAAACCGCCGTAGGAATTAAAAATATAATTAGAACTAGAGTAAAGGGAATTTTAAATACGGCCTAATAATATTAGGGAATAATATATTATTATTATTACTATTAGAAAGTAAATTAATAATAATATTAAAATTATTATTATAAAGTAACGAATATATTAAAAATATATATTATTTTTAATTATTCGGGGGTAAATTTAAAAAGGTTTATAATAAGGGAATTTATATTTATAATTAATAAGAATTTAGGGGATTGTAGCGTAGAAGAGGATTTATTAAGAGGATTTAATTTCGCGCTAAAGAAAGGAAAAGGGAAGAGAAAAAGAGAGAAAGAGGAAGGGAAATAAAAGGTTTTATAGGAGGAACGGATTTACGACGGGAAGAAGGCCTATAAATAACTAATTGGCGTATAAATTAATTAATTACGCGTAGGCGATTAATTGCGTAAATTAGGACGAAAATACGGGTATATAATTAAATTAGAGGGATTAAATTCTAAAAGGTATTTATAAATAATAATTAAATAGCGATTATTATTATAGTAATTAAAAGGAAAGGAGGGGGCTAATATTATAAGGCTACCGCCCAAGAGGTTATATTAGGCTTTACGGCCTAATTAACTCCTTATAGCTACCTTTATAATTATAATTCGGGCGGTACGTATTAATTCTATAGAATTACTTACGTACTTATAGCCCCCTTCAAAAGGATAGAGTCTACGACTCCGCTTTACGGTACGGCTTTTCCCCCTTTTCTCTTCGTAGAACCTTATCAATTCATTAGGCCCAGTATCTATGCTATACTCTACTATCCCCCTTACATTTATTAATTCTCCTTTTCTTTTTCTAAATTAGTTTAAAACGTTATAAAGGCATAATTACCTCGTTTTTATAAATATAACGTATAATATTAATTAATTTAATTAGTTATTCTATATTATATTCGTTTATAATGAATACGGTTATTAAATCCTTTATAATTATTTTTTTATAGAAAAATCTAACGCAAATATTATATACGTATTATTAATAGTAATTAAAGAATAGGTAATAGAGTATATTAGAAATTTATAGCTATTTCGTTATTTTCTTATAAACGATTTTAATATCGAATAAAAGGTTGTATATATAGCCTTTTTAAAATTAAACGTTAAATACCTATTTTATTACGTTTATTATAAATGGACCTTACGACGTAAATTGGTTAGGAATAGGTATAAAACCTATTTAAAGTATATATTATACGCTATTAAATATTAACGGTTTAAAATAATTTATAACGAATTTATTTAGAATACTTTTGCGAATATACCCGCTAACGATAAGATTTTAGCGTATTTAAATAATAGTTGGATTTCGAAGAAGTAGTAATAGGCAAATTACGTTCGTAAATATTCTCTTTTATTATTATAAGTATAATTATTATCCCTTTCTTTTATCTTTTTTTATACTTTATTATTTTTTTTTATTATCCCTAATATATTCTAGGTCTCCTCCGATTTTCTTTAAGTCTCTTCCGATTTTTTATAGGTCTCGAACTTTTCTTTTTTCGCTTACTATTCTTTTTAATTTATAAATTAATATTTTTTTTTATTAAATATTAATAATTAACCTTCTCGAAGGTATTTTTCTACGTTGAAATATAATAATATAATAGTTATATAATAATTCTCCTTATTTAGTATATAAAAATATATTTTCGATATCGACCATCAGTATTTTGCTAAAGTAATTAAAATAAAGAACGATTTTCGTACTAAATTTTTAAAGGAAGTAATTAATTACCCGGGTTTTAGTTAATTCCCGTTATTAATTTAACGGTTTATTATATTCAAAATTAAGAGTAGGCGTTATTTCGTTGAATTGGGTAAATATATACAATTATAAGTATTTAGAAATTAGTAGGGTATACCTATTTATTAATATAAATTTTATAAACGTTAATAATTATTATATAAATACTTTTAGTATTATTATTTTTTTATTACTTTTAAAACCTTAATATAAAACTAATTATTGTAATAATTAAAAATATAGTAAGGCAACAGTTACGAATTATACGAAACCGTCGAATGTAAACGACCGCTAATAATTACCTTAGAGGCACCTTTTATTCTACATATTAGGTAAGACGTACGTACCCTTATAAAGGTTTAAATAAATTAGTTTTATATTTTCTAAAAGTAGGTAATATAACGGTACAGTATTAGGTTTTATTATATTAAGTAGGTTAATATTTAATATTTCGAAAAAATAAGGGAAGGTTATAATTTATTTGTAAATATTATATAGGATTAGGAACGTATACCTATTAAAGAGCCGTTAGTAAATTAAAACTTTTTAACCAATTATACAATACTATCACGAGATTTTTAACGGCATAGAATATACGTAATAATTATTACGGTTATAAATATTATATTAGCTAACCGATTAGTATTCTATACGATTTACCCAAATTTTTCGATTTACACGGTTTTTTCATTTTTTTCAAATATTATATAAATATATGTAAAGATTAGCATTCTAAGCACTCTATACGACTTACCTAGATTTTTCGATTTATACGGTTTTTTTCATATTTCTCGAATATTATATAAATATATATAAAAAAATATTAACTATAATTAATTAATACTATAATTATACAAATTCAATACTTTATTAGAGTGTTTAAAAGTAGTAGTAAGTATAGTTATAGAAACGTTTTTTATGAATATATTTTATTTTTTATTAAATATATTTAATTAACGTTTTTATATAGGGATAGTATATTAATACGAGGGCTGCCGCCCCCGTACCCCCGCAAAATTTGCCTTCGGCAAATTTTATACGGGTGGGTAGAAATTTACTTGAAGCGGAGCTCAATATTACTACCTTACTTCTTTTTTTTAAAGTTTTTAATAATTTTTTTTATGAATTTTTTTTGGGAAACTACAGGGTAAGCAAGAAGGTAAAAAGACTTGGCGAAATTTTCGAAATTCTTCCTTCGAAAATCCATCCGTCGGTTTTTTTTTTCAAAGTCGTTTTTCTCGGCCGGCAGGCTAGGTACAGTCACGTGAGTAGTACCAAATTACTCGTCTCGGCTTACTCATCATTTTGGTACCCACTTTGTCCTGATAGGACCCACTTTCAAATGCCAAGCCCTAAGCGAGCTTGGCGGTAGGGATAGGGGGTCTAATCCAGCCAATTGCAGGTCGAAAACTTTTTTCAACCAATTGCAGGTCGAGAAACCTCGGGAGGATTAACGTGGCAATTGCAGGGGGGTTACCGTATTATAGAAGAAAACTTCGCTCAACGCGTTTCGTGTTTTTCAACACTTCTCTATGTTGAAGCTCCGCTTCAAATAAACCTTCCTAATTTTTATACTAATTGATTATTCGTATTCGATATATTCTACACGAAAAGTTTTAAGTATTTTGCTATAGAAATACGGTTATTGTATTAAAAAATTAATAAATATATATATTATTTATAATATTAATATTAGAATATATATTTTATAAATATTACTTACTACTTTACCTACTTACTTCGAGGCAAATATAAATTGATAATAAAGATAACGAGATTAAGAAGCTTATAAATTACCGTTATATTTAAAAACAACAATCGTAATATATTGGGTGGTATTATATTAATTAGTTAACGGTGCTCCTAATCAATACTATAATACAATATATTTATACATTACGACTTTTACGATTTTACTAAGTTAATAATACAACTATATACTTCCTTATGTGTGCCTAGTACGTACCAGGTACTAGAATTGGTTAGAATTTACGTTAATTAAATATTACGAGTACTTCTTAGAAGGGTAAAGATTGGTAGATTACGAGATTCAGATGCTATACCACTTTGGGCAGTATACGGTGGGCACCAGAGTGTGGCTCTCCCCTGTCTCCCCCCTGTTGCGTACCGCCTCAGTAAGCGCGATACTCGACACCGGCTAGTGAGCAGTAGCTCGACGTAACTAGAGCTCAAAATAGGTTTCCGCAGCTCCGGGAGCGTGACTTTGAACTCTGAAGCAAGGGGCACGGTCTGGATGGTCGAAAAGAGATCCGCACAGCTGATTTTGTTTTGTTCTAGATCGTCAACTGGGCGAGAGGAAACTCCAACTTCCGAAAAGTTGAAAGTACTGTTTCCTTTGGCAGACGATGTCTTCTTAGAGTGGGGAACAGGTCCAGTGAGGGGTTGCCTGTTGCTAACAACCAGCAGCCAACTCGCCGTTGCTCTTTCCTCCAACGTCGATCTTGAAGACATTCAACAGGTATCCAACTTCGACAGCCCGGAACAGCGGTTCAAGTTCTAAAGTCAACATCTCAACATACAAACATTAACACCTTGATCTCTTCAAAGCATCCCCTTGCTGAACCGAGCCGCTTAAATCCACTGTGTTCCCCTGCTTAAATCCACGGAGTACTTCGAGGCTGGCTTACTACGGGCGCCACTACAACTGAGTCTTCCAACGATTACGCGAGGAAAGGAGGCAATGAAAAAACGTAAGGTTTGAATACTTATGGGCGCTAAGTTAGATTGGAGCTTTGAAACCTCAAGACGTTTTTTTCTTGAAAATAATGGCTCGCTCAATATTATTCGGTAATACTAAAAATGCCCGTCTTCAAGAAGTGCCCCGATGCGGGCGGACATGAAGTACACATCACCCCTTGAAAGTTTGTTAGCGCGACTCTTGTGACAGGGGCCTGCAAAAGCTCACAGAAAAACGCCGCGACAACCACATTTATTGGAAAAAATTTGAGAGAGTGTACGCACTAGGGAAAACGCATTGGATTGATACCAGTTTGTTGTATAAAAATTGGTGGAATATTGGTTGAGTTGCGAAGTATATCTTATGAAGTCCCGCGCTAACGAACTTTCAAGGGGTGATGTGTACCTTAGCGATACCTGGCCCGTGCCCTCTTGGAGGTTGCTGCAAAATACCGTGGATTTAAGCAGGAGACACAGTGGATTTAAGCAGCCCGTGCTGAACAATGTCCAGTTGAAAGCCGCTACGGACACACGACCTTTGGCGGTGGATACCAATATGCTTGGCAATAGTTGCCCCATGGGGCCGCACTCCACGCTGCCAGGTGGTCATCCTTCAAACTTGGCGCTCATCGCCTCCTCTCTCCTCTTCCTCTTCCAACACGAGACACTCGAAGAGAAATCATCCATAAAGAAGTATGATAGCCTGGAGATTGTAGAATCTTGAGTTTTGGCCATGAAATGAAGTTCTTCACATCGTCCTCAGATATTTGCAGTTGTTCTCTTCCCCAAACTTCCAGGATACATCACATGCCGGATGCGCCTCTCCAACACTCAATGCAACAGAAAGTTGAACAAGGAGACAAGGGACAAGAAACAAACCAACCAATCATCATCAAGATATTGGAGATTGGAGACAATGGTGGCCCCGTGGTTGTTCCCCACATTCCACAT
Organism: Sordaria brevicollis; assembly: GCA_033439795.1. Classification (NCBI taxonomy): domain Eukaryota; kingdom Fungi; phylum Ascomycota; class Sordariomycetes; order Sordariales; family Sordariaceae; genus Sordaria; species Sordaria brevicollis. The sequence goes on along the minus strand of JAUTDP010000012.1, from coordinate 2,228,439 downwards.
ACCCCACGATTTCACAGCAAGCCGAGGCAGACCGATGGTTTGTTCTTCCTCTTGGAGCAACACCCGTTTTGGGCTGGAGGAACCGAGAACCGAGCCAAAAGGAAGATCCCGAGAGGTTTGCGACTTTTGCCCAGTTGCCTCAGCAGTTTCGGCACACAAGATCTTCTTGGGCCAGCCATTGAGGTGCCGTCCTGCCTATCAATGGACAATGAGAGTGAACCCCCTGTTGGTGTCGGTTCCGTTGTTCCAGCTGTGACGATGTTTCTCCAGATAATAAAAAGCTCCGAGGTTGCCCCCATCCGCGGTGTGTTGTAAAGTTTGTGTCTTCTCGTGTCTTGATCTTTCTTGTTTTACCATTCTGACCATCATCATCATCCTCCGGGTTGTGTAATTCTTGTTGTTTATTTATACCCCTTCACATACTATATACACACACACACATACGCAAAATGGCCAACGTACTAAACGTCCCCGACAAGACCTTCACTCGCGAGGAGGTCAAGAAGCACAACACCGAAGACAGCGTCTGGTTCGTCATCGACTCGGTCGTCTACGACGTCTCCGAGTTCCTCGACGCCCACCCCGGCGGTGAGGCCGTCCTGCGCCAGGTCGGCGGCAAGGATGCCACCTCGGCCTTCTACAACCTGCACCGTCACGAGGTGCTGATCAAGTACAACGACCTGGCCATCGGCACCATCAAGGGCGAGAAGCAGTCCATCATCACCCCCAAGCCCGGCGACCTCTCTCCCGTCCCCTACGCCGAGCCCCTGTGGCTCACCCCCCAGTTCAAGAGCCCTTACTTCACCGACAGCCACCGCAGCCTGCAGCGCGCCATCCGCAAGTTCACCGATGAGGTGCTCGCCCCCGAGGCGCTCGAGAAGGAGCGCACCGGCGAGCTGATCAGCCAGGACCTGATCGACAAGATGTCCAAGGCCGGCATCCTGCACATGCGCATGGGTCCCGGCAAGCACCTGCACGGCGTCAACCTGCTCAACGGCGCCGTTAAGGGCGAGGAGTTCGACTACTTCCACGACATGATCATGGCCCAAGAACAGGTTCGCGTCGCCTGCCGCGGTTTCCAGGACGGCAACATGGCCGGCATGGTGATCGGCCTGACCTGCATCCTCAACTACGGCGACAAGAACCCGGCCCTCAAGAAGCGCATCACCGAGGAGGTCTTCTCGGGCAAGAAGAAGATTTGCCTGGCCATCACCGAGGCGTTTGCCGGTTCCGACGTTGCGGGCCTCCGCACCACCGCCACCAAGACCCCCGATGGCAAGCACTACATTGTCAACGGCACCAAGAAGTGGATCACCAACGGTGTCTTCTCGGATTACTTCGTCACGGGCGTCAAGACCGACAAGGGTCTTTCCGTGCTCGTCATCGAGCGCGGCGAGGGCGTCGAGACCAAGCCCATCAAGACCTCCTACTCTCCGGCTGCTGGTACCACCTACATCACTTTCGACAACGTCAAGGTGCCCGTCGAGAACCTGCTCGGCGAGGAGAACAAGGGCATCTATGTCATCCTGTCCAACTTCAACCACGAGCGCTGGATGATGGCGTGCGCCACCATTCGCTACATGCGTCTCGTCGTTGAGGAGTCCCTCAAGTGGGCCCACCAGCGTCTCGTCTTTGGCAAGAGGCTGATTGACCAGCCTGTCATTCGCCAGAAGTTGGCCAAGATGATTGCGCTGTGCGAGGCTCACCAGTCTTGGCTTGAGACTATCACGTATGTCCTCCTTCCTTACCTTACCTTCCACCATGATTTCAGATGCTAATAATGTGAATGCAGCTACCAAATGAACCACATGCCCTACTCCGAACAAGCCAAGCACCTCGGCGGTCCCATCGCCCTTCTCAAGATGTCTTGCACCCGCGCCGCCCACGAGATTGCCGACGAGTCCGTCCAGATCTGGGGTGGTCGTGGTTTGACCCAGACCGGTATGGGTCGCGTCATCGAGAACTTCAACCGCGGTTACAAGTTCGATGCTATCTTGGGCGGTGCCGAGGAGGTCCTTGGTGATCTTGGTGTCAGGCAGGCTATGAAGTACATGCCCAAGGCTGTCTTGTAGGCGGTTTGATGACAAATGAAGGGAATCAAAGTAAAAAAAGAAAGAAAGGGAAAACAGGACAGGATATCATATGAGATGATGGCGCCGAAAACCGTGAATTGGACGGTAGATGGCCGTGTTTGATGATGTAGAACTATTGCATGAATAGCGTTCCAATTCTGTTGTTTTCACTACCATTATGATTTGTGCCGCTGGTATGCCTCCTCGTGTAACTTAACCTCCCGGTCGTAGGCTTGACAAGAAACTTGTTGGGTTAGTTGAAGATCCGGATCTGATCAAGATATCACCAAACTCACCTCCATGCCATGTCTCTGATACTGTTGAGGTAACACTGTTGAGCTGCGTACTTTCATCCCATCAAGCATCATCAACATTCACATCACTCGGCGCATAGGAACCAAACGTTGTTTCATCATCGATGCATTACGCTCGCATCGCACACCACGGCCTTTCGGCGCTTTTTATTCGTTGACCTATGAGTCCCCATACAGTTTTGCTTTCCCTTCAGATCTCGGACAATTATGATGTCCTCATGCCCTTTTCAAAGGATGAAGATAACTCCCTTCCCATTCAAGTTCCATATGTGAAAAAAACAGAAACCCGCAAGATTGTTCGTCGTGCAATGGCCCCGCCCCTGTTGCACAAGCCCTTTTTGTCGTAGAAAGACCCATAAACGGTATGGTTGGTTGAAAAGGTAACCCTGGCCGTCCAGACGCCAATTTTTGGTGAAAAGACCTTTTTTGCTTTCCCATTTTCCCCAGTGGTTGTCGGATCATCATGATGTTTTGTGTCGCGTAAAATGCAAAGGTTGAAGAATTAAGAAAAGTGTAAGAAACCCGCCGTTAAAAAGAGTCCTGAACAGCGGATATCCAGATGACCAGTAAACACCAGCAGAACGACCCCGTGGACTGAAAAGTCCCCCAGTAAGGCAACGCAAAACGCAGCACCATGTCATCACCCCCAGTAAAAGCCGTCTTCATCACCAGCCCCGTTTCCTTCTTCAAAAGTGAAAAGGTTCAGGGCCGGTTAGACAGCAAATGAGCGAGGCCGCCAAAGGTAGTCGGTGTTACCTGGCGAATAGGGCGCATTTAAGCGCTGGGGCACTGGGACTGAACGTGGCCAGGCTGCTGGCACTTGTAGCAGATCTTCTCGCCGGAGCCAGAGTCCTTAGGGCAGTCGCCTATTGGAATGTGGTTAGCTTTGCGTATGACGGCTGTAGACATGGACATGGAAACTTACGGGAGAAGTGGCCAGACTCGCCGCAGTTGTAGCACTTGGAGCCGTTCACGCAGTCGCGAGACATGTGGCCGATGCCACCGCAAGAGTAGCAGGTCTTAGCGGGGCCGCCGTAGCCACCGCCGTAGCCGCCACCGTAGCCGGAGTTCTGGAAGCCACCCTTGGGGCAGTTGCGGGCAATGTGGCCGACCTCATTGCACTTGTAGCACTCAGCGCCGGAGGACTGGCCGCCGGACTGGGAGCAGTCACGGCTGATGTGGCCGGGCTGGCCGCAGCGGTAGCAGGTGCGGGCGCTGTCCTTGGGGCCCTCGGGGCAGTCACGGCCTGCATGATGCTGTCAGTATGTTATTTCGGAAGCGGATGTTGTGGAAGCGCGAGAACGTACTCATGTGACCCTCGTTGTTGCAGTTGTAGCACTTGGCAGCGCCCTTGTTGGGGCAGTCACGGGCCTAGTGGTTTCCAGTCAGCATTATTACCAAACACACAACTCGTATACCTCTCCAATCTCTTCGCCGTCCGCCAATGTAGGTGTATCTCTCTTTGCTCTCTCGCGCCGAATGTTTCGCATACCTGGTGAGTGGTCTGGCCGCCTAATGTCTCTCATGTCAGATGATCTCTCCCCTCACTCTCATGATGTTTGTTGTTGTGATGGTAGTATTGTGGGTAGTGGTTTGTTCAGGTGCCTGTAAGGGCCAAACGGTTTAGAACTTGTTCGCCTTCTGGTACAACAGCTCTCGCTCAACCGACGAACAGATCTCGAACTCGTTGAAGATGTTCTGCCCTGTCCAAGCACGGCAATCCATAGCGCAACAGTATCAGGGCTGTGGCGGCACACGGGATCTTGGACCAACGTCACAGCCCGGCGCCAGCTCGCAGCACACTGGTGCTAAGCATCCTTGTGTGCATAACCGTATGTATGTGTAGCACCCGAGGACGTGGGATCGATGTGTAAAAGGGATCGCGGGTAAACGCAACGCTTTGTAGAAACCGAGCGCGGGTGACAGCTATGTGTCACGCCGGCGAAGCAAACGAAAGCTAGGGCGCGGAGATTGTATTGGCGACGGGAACTCACAAGTGAAGCAGGCACGGGGCTGGGGGGGAGCAGCGCCGAAGGAGTCCATTTTGATGTTGGTTTGAAGGGGTATCGAAGGTTCGAAGTTGGATACTGGAAGTCTGTTGGAGACGAAGTTGTTGAAGGTCAGTAAAGGGAGAGGTGTAGGTGGCAATTAAAGTTTCCAATGTATGGGTGGGAATTTTGTCTTGGATTGGAGGGCTTGCTTTGACGTGCAAAAATGGGAAAAAGGTGGGGGGGAGTCTTGGTGTGGGGTTTATCGCGGCGCTTTATCGGGACCCGTACAGTTTATTCAGATAAACCTGGGGCGATAAGGTACCTGGCAATGAACGGGACGATGGTCTCGAGGTGACCACAAGGTGAAAAATATCTGAGAGTGATCGTACCTCGAAAGATGACTGGAGTCTGGCTGGCGAGAAAGAAAAAAAAGATGGTGTTGCGGTAGGAAAGAAAGCAGCAGGACGGGCAGGAAGGACAGATAAATAGCAGTGGTCAACTTGCAGTGAAGGTCGGTGGCTGAGAGGCAGGCAAAACTCGACGTGAAGGGGCACAGCGGGGAGCTAGCAAAGGCGGGTGCCGTGGTCTGGTTCGTTCCTGTTACGGAGGCCATTGTGTTGGTCGGTTTCAAAAAAACTTTGGTCACTACTAAAAAACGTTTGGCCCGTACGCACAACTGGTCTACAGGTGTCAGGGCAAATAACAGACGCCCTACATACATACACCTCTTCAATAAATGAATATAAGGATTATTCAAAACCCTTAACCTTATACTATATTTATTAACCTTGCACTATTCTATTTTAACTACAATAACACCATCACTGCAATCCGTACCATTACTACCTACAATACCTCCTAAACAAGCTACAGCCAAGGATACCGCTACTATTACACCTAAAATAGCCCCGCGTCCGCCCCCGACAACCCCGCGCCCGCCTCCTATCCCGAAAACCGTCCTTGCGCAATTCATTTGGAAGGGGGAGTCTATTATAAAGGGTATAAAAAACGCCGATAATATTCCCGAAATATTAGAAGACGCTATTAATAAGGTTGAAGAGTTTCGGTACCTTATTACGAGAATTATAAACGACGGTCCCGAAGAAATTACCGGTATTTGTACTAAGAATAAGGTAACATTATCCATCAATACTGAAAGATATTATTTAAAGGGAATTGACGCTAATCAATATTAATAGACTATTCTCCGCGAATTATTTCTCAAAATGTATTAAAAGCCCTACGTAAACGAGAAAGTATCGTCGGTTTTGCGCTTCACGCGTACCGAACACTTTATAGGCCTTACCCACTACCTTTTTACGGCAGCTATCGAAGATAGAATTTGCGACCTATATAAATATATTACTAACCCCAACCCGTTTATAATATATTTTTAGGGCGGTAAAGAAATTTTATAAAGAGCCTACTTCAATTACTATATAAAATGCGAAGGATATATTTATTCTTTCTGTAAAGGTAAATTTTATTAAAATTATTTCTTAATATTAAATTTCTAACGTTATTTTACAAAAGTCGAAGAGGAGATTGCTGCCGAATTGGCCGCCGACGATAACGACTATCCTAAATTCACTACAAAAAACGTCTAAAATAGCGATATTATAAACATTAAGAAGGGAATTAAATAGATCCGCAAAATAACTAATAAGCGTACTAAGTAAACAGAGGAGTCCGATTAAATAGGTTATATTATTACCTTCGGCTCCATTCCAAAAAAAAATCTATTATATCCCAATTTATTTTAGCCTTAATTTGAATTTTTCATACAATGTCCCTATTCCGCAATCAGCCATATTATTTTCCGAGCTCAAAAGAAGTACATTAATTAGCTTTGAGCAACGTTTTTTTTCCTTAATTTACATTACTACAATTACCTTCAAAGTATTTATCACAACTCTCTATTAAGTACTAATCCCCCTTCTTCTTCTCTATCTTTTAATATAGCTTCTTAACGCTATAAAATTACCAACGTTCCCTATAAGTATTATTTAGCGGAATACCCTATTTAAGAAATATACGATAAATATAATAAACGCATTATTACTAAAGCCCCTCCTCCTTCCTCGTAACTTTCTACTATTATTATTATTAACGACAATTCTCCTATACGTTCTCCTACCCGCGGTTTAAGCAATTTAATTGCAATTAACGCCGCCAACGGCTCTCCTAGCTACTCCTCCGCTATCCTTCCTTACGTTCGCCCATTAAAGCGAACCCTTATTCAACCAAACGTCGGCAATCAAAGTAGCACCTTATCCGAATTGAACAAAATCAGTATTACCTATCGATAATTAACTACCGACTTACTTAATCGGAATAATAATATTCGCGCAAATAAAAACATTACCTTCTATTAATAACTTAAGGAGGTAAAGATTATTATAATTAAAAAGATTCTTATCCTTACGGACGTTAAAACCATCTAGATCTTAAAGACTTACCCTAAATCTTTTCCTCTTCACGATTACTACAACAATCATACCTACCTCATTTCCCAAATTAGTATTTAATCTCATTTCGCACAAAACTATCCCTCTAACCTCGATATCAAAACGTTTAAATTCGTCGGCACTAATCCTTACTCGATTAGTAGTAAAATCCAATTTAATGATTTTAATTTCGATAAAATTAAGTCTATTACTATTAAACAGCTTCGTACAAAGATCGAAGCTGTTAGTAAGACTAAGAACGACGCGCCTTTAATTATTAACCTTTTATTAACCATTAAAATAGCCGAAAAAACCAACGAATTTGAGAATCCGGGTCGTACTACTCCTAAACGCACTCGTAAACGTACTACAAGCCTTAGCACCCCCCTTAATTCTCTATTAAGACGCCGCAAACGGACCGTTATTTCCGCTACTAATTAAATTATAACTCCTATTAAGGAAGAGCAAGACGTTAATAAGTAACGACCGATTAAGAAGGAGGAAGTTACTACGCCCGTGAAAAAGGTTACGCCTATTCTTCAAATTAAAAAGGAACCTCGTTCAAATATTCAACCCAAGGAAGTAATAGTCGGCAATTTAAAGCAAAAATAAGCGGTAAAGCAAAAATATATATAGCTACCGCCGTCTTTATAATAGGAAGCTATACCTTTAGAGTAAATTGGGGGTGAGGATAATATAATTGCGCCGGATAAGGTAGAGGATGAGGTATTTTATAATCTCTTTAATAATTCTAATAATATAATTGACTTGGCTAATATTAATGAGGTACTAATTGCGAAAGCAAACGTACAAACCCTAAAGAGGTTAATTAATATTAATCGAGGTGATAATATTTTGCCCAAGGACGTTGAAACACCACCTGCCCTTTCAATACGTAATCGCAAACGTTAATTTCCAATTTCCTATAATAGAGTTTTGTATAATAAAGTATATAGAAATAAAATTATTGTTTTGATTTTTATTTTTCCTTTTTTTTGGTTTTTTTTTTTGCTTTTACTTTTTTTTTTCTTTTTTAAAATATTATTTTAGATATATATATTTAAATTAACGGTAGGAAAAATAATAATAATACCGTATAGTATAGTGGTTATAAAATTGAAATAACTTTTTAAAAAGTCGTAAATTCGAATAAGTTTTTTTTCTTTTTTTAAAATATTATTTTTTTAATAACTTTTTTTATAAGTAAATTATATATAATACTATTAATAAAAATATTTTATTTTATTTATATTATAAATTTTATTTATAAATATTATACTCTAATAATTTTCAAATTAAAATAATAAAGAAAAGAAATAAAAAAGGAATAAAAAAGAAAAAAAAAGAATTAAAGGAAATAAATAAGTATTAAACGACGAAGAAGTAAATACGAAAAGACTTTTTTATAATATATAATATTTTTATTTATAAATATTTATTTACTTGAAAATTATTAAAGAATTTAAAATTATAAATATCTTTTTTTTATTTTTATATATATTTATTTTAAAATATTCTTTTCAATATAATTAATAATAATAATAATAATTAATAATAATAATAATAATAATAATAATAATAATAATAATAGTAATAATAATAATAATTGTTATTATTATTATTATTTTAATAAATAATTTATTAAATAAAAATAAAAAAGAAAAAAAAAAAAGAAAAAAATATTATTCGAATTTATAACCTCTTGAAAGTTAATTTACTTTCTAAACCACTACGCTATAGTGATTGTTTTTACTATACTACAAAATTTATTAATTATATAACCACGTTCGTCCCGCACGTCAATCTACTTTAATTAACGTTCATAAATATTGATGCATGTTATTTTACGCTGCAAGCTAACAATTCAATTTGAATTACGTTCCGCCATTTCTTTCTCAAACTAAAACTAACTATTTACAAAGCATTCATCATCTTATCGATATCCCCCCCAACGTTTTTAATTAATTCCTTCAACTCCTCGAATCCTCCCGTCGGTATTTCGTACACATTCAACCACGGCTCTTGCATAGAGCGGTGATGCGCTTTAAATTTCGCCCGCAAATACTTATATTCTATACGAAAAGGCGATTCTTCCGAATTAACTGCGTAAGGCGCATAATCCTTCATAAATTCCTCGCACAAGTCCATTATATCTTATAGCAAGTAGCGATCAAGCTCAAAAGTATCTGCTTCCGAGATTCTTTTCAAGTGTTCAAACCTTGCCCAATCCAATTCGACGCGGCAATCAATCGCAGTTCTTTCATCATAATCGTAGTACAACTCGACGGGCTTTCCTACAACAATATAACGTCTCTGGCGTTAATTACAGATTGTATACTGGTTCCAATATTTGAGAAAAGCCTCAAATTCGCTCCGGATTTGGGGCATAAAGGTATATAGCAGAGCAATGTGATCTTCAATCTTTCCGTGTACCCAAAGGTCTATATATTCGAATCTCTGGAAATATTCCTGCAAAAGTTAGATTAAAGTTGATTGACGTCTTTCAAGAGAACTTATACTCTAAAATCGTCCGCGGCTATTACGAAGTTGATTCTACTAATTTTCAATACATTAGTTCGCCGTACTCTTTCCTCGCACAAAGATATCCGTTAAGTACATTTGCATATCGATTATCCACGTCGGTAATACTTAACCTTTATTGATAATATCGTAACGGATAATAATATCTTCTATTAGTAGTCCTTATTCGAAGATTGCGATATATTCGGGTAAAATACGCTTCGGCTTCAAGATTCTTAAATTTTGTACCCCGAATATAAAGTAATATATACCCGTTACGATTATATTCACCTTATTACTATAATCAAACCTAAATTAATAAAGGATAAAGCCTCGTTCTTTAATCACTTTAATAAATTGCGTAAAGATAGATCTTTATATTATTCCCAATATACCGGTATAAAACTAAAGGATATAACGAAAATAGGCATTAATACCTACGTAAGTCTCAATACCCTAACGTTATAACTTTAAATATATATTAATATACTATATATAATTAGGGCCCGGTATAGTCCAACTTCCCTTTTTGCGCGTTATACTTACAATCTTCTCTTTAACGGCTTTAGGAAAGAAACTTTTAAAGTAAATATAGAATAGTTCGCGAGGAATAAAGAGGTTGTATTACTCTTTAAAATAAAATTGGAGTTCCCGTTTACTTATATAGCGAATAAAATAGGTAGAATTATCGCGGCGAACTTTTTCGAAAATTTCGCGGATTTAACGAAGTTTTTTTTCTATCGTATTAAAAGAATATTTACGAAAGATTCTTAAACTTCTACGTAAAAATTATAAACCCTAAGAAGAGATTTAGAATCCCTTTATTATAAGTAAATTAAAAATCTCTTCGTCGGTAACTATAGTCTCGAAATATAACCTACGAACTTCTTCTTCTAAATTTTCCGTTATTTCTATCCTTAGTCCGGCTTTTTTAGGAACGTTATAGTTTTTTATAAAACGCCACAAGGTTATACAGGAAATATTAATACCGAAAGATTATTTAAGAGCTTTATAAATGTCAGGCATTATTTATTTATCCGTATAAACGTTAAAAATAAAATCCTTATAAGGAAGAAGGTTAATACGGTAGTAACCTATTGGAATTATAGGTATTAATAGTAAAGTATTAAAAAAAATATTAAAAATAAAGGATAAAAGGTATATTATAGGTAATAAAAGCTAATAGTAATAAAAATTTTCGTAAAATATTAATTAAAGTTAAAAAATATAAATTAATTTTAAAGGATAGTATACAAAATATTTTAATATTATTTAAAGCTTTTTGATACAAATTAATCTCTTTCTTTATTATTTATAACTATATTCCGTAATATTATTTTAAACGAAAAAACTTTCCTAAGTCTAAATTCCTTACTTTCCGGGTATTATTAAAATAAAACTACAAAACCCTATTTACTTCTTCGGAATACGAATTCCCTTACTTCTTTTCTTAATAGGGGTAACGGCGGTAATAATAGTAGCAGCGGCTAAAGCCTTACGGCGAATAACCTCGCTAATTAAAATAGCTTCCTTTTCGCGGAACTAATTATCGGTATATTTATTAAATTCCGAACGACTTTTCCAATATTTCTATTTACCCTTTTTTTACTACTCTTTAATAGCTTTCTATTCGTTAATAAAAATCTTCTAAGAGTATTTATTACTTTAATTCGAATAAGTATAATAAATGTAAACGCCGCCGAAAATATCGACGGGGGGTATAATGTAACGCGTAATAGGGTAGTTAGTATTGCCATTAATATAGCGGCTATAGAAAAAAAGGCGGACGTACTCTACAAAAAGGTAAACTACGATAGCGTAGATTTAAGCGGGGGTATTAAGCTTAAGTAAAATTTTAGTAGAATTAACTTTTCTAAATTTCTTTTTAGCGTTTTAAAGACGACGAACCTCCTTCAATATTAATTTGGTTAGAAATGTTTTAATTAATATTATAATGTATTAATATAATTGATTTATTTAATTGTCGAGAAGGATTTGCTTAGTAATTTTAATAGTGCTGCGCTCGATCTCAGTAAGGAGCTAAGCGGTCTGTAGCTGCTAATTCGCATTTGGGTCGAACCGCGTAAGCGCAGCGGGTAAAGCTTCTCTATTATATATATAACGGGCTATAGTAGTAATATTGGTAGGGTTATTGTAATGGTTATTTGATTATTAATAACGCAAAAGTGTAATAGTTGCGTGAGAGAATGTTTACGAGTGTTAGCGCGCGAAGGAAGCGGGGTTATGCCCTTGCGCGTTTATTTTGATTGCTAAATTGAATTCTACATTATACGCTATAGGCGCGGTTCTAACACCTACAGGTAGCACGCGCTACTGCACTTAGCGCCAAAATTTTTTGAAACCGACCAACACAATGGCCTCCGTATCCTGTTTCCCTCCTGTTGAAATTTTCTGGAAGGACACTTTGTGTGGAGAGGGGACCCCTGCCCTGGGACCTGACCCTGCCTTGTCTTGGCCATCTTGAGCCATTCACCGGTTTTGGTAGGTCGGCCCTCGAGTGATCCGATTGTCTACCTTCCATTCACTTGACCAATTTGAACCGGCAACGACTGCCATATGTCAATCTTTGCTGCGTGGCTCTTGCCTCTTTGAGACTGTATGAAGGGCAACAAGTGAGGAGGTGTTGCCGAACATGTCCAGCATGACCAGTACTCATGTTGCCATCTGTAGGTCTAACTTTGCAAGTATACATTCTACTTGAAGGGAGAGGATTTAAATTCCCCACGGCAGGTATTTGTCCACCTATTTTCAGTCCCAAACTCTGGCCGCGGGATTGACACTAAAGATTTCGACCGTTCCCCTCTAGCAAGGGGGAAATACAAGATGCAAGTGCTCGGTTGTATGCAGGTTCGTGACATCTTACAAAGGTCAGGGGGGGAGGTACATTCTGTCCTCGGACACAAACCCTTCGTTCCTCCTTCAGTTTGAGCACGGAACCTATTGTGGTGGTTCCCCTCTTTACATCCTGTTCCGCCCCCTCCAGTTTCAAGCTCACAAACGAGAATTGACAGATTTTCAAGATGGACTGCTGTGCCCTGGTCCGAGGAACATGAAGCGGAGGGGACGGATAGCGAGCATGAAACTCGGGCATAGCGGTATATGCCCCTGCGTGTTGCGGTCCAGCTACGGATTCCGCATGCCTTTATAACCCAAAATTGACAACCTCGAGCAGCTGTGTGTCTTGGATGAGTTTGGGAATATGAGGTTCAGCACCGAGTCGACGGCTTCTTTCAGCAACAAGGAACACCCAATACGGCCGTGATACGTGTTTCTGGTTACCTGCAGTTAACACAACGGCGATCAGGGATGTCGGCGAAGAGAAAGCGATCTGTAAAGAGTAAACCGAGGGGTTCCTCATTTTTTGATCTTCCACCTCCCCTCTAAACTGTCAATAGTTCTCTATCTTAATCCGAGGGTGACCTTAGCTTGGCCGATCTACGCCACGTGCGACGGTCATCCTGTCTTGCAGATAAGATCCATTTCCATGCCCTATGGGGCATATAGCGAGAGTAAAGAAGACGAGATGAAGCCGCACATGTCAAGCAAACTACCTTCCATGCCCCCAGAAGGGATGAAATAAAATGGGTTGGGAAAGCACAAAGACTCAGCACACTTCGCATAACCCATCAAAGAGGAGGAGAAAAAGCAGACTTCCAAAACTCGAAGCGGAGACTACCAGGACTAGTTGGGTCGAATTCCTGGGTGAAGTCTGTGAAATTGGCATCCAGTGAATGCAAAGAAACTTCAAGTTTTTGGAAGGGATTTGTTGACATCAAGAGAATTGGGATGAACCTGCGCAGTCTACCCGGGCAGCTCGGTTCAGAAAAAGCCGGACTGACATCCAAAGTCTCCGGGATAACTGATGTGAACCATTCATTCCCGCGTGGAGAAGGAACTCGGCGGAGATGCTCCGTGTTCGTTCCATGGGACTGAGAAAAGCAAACCATCACACTTTGAGTGGCCGTAAAGAGCTCCCCAACTGAAAGAAGTTTTAACTGCGCTCGTTCCTGGTTGTTGGATATCAGACAAGCCCACGATCTCACCCTTATACCTTTTCCGTGATAATGTTGGCCTTCACGTTCCAAGTCGGATGTCGACTGAACTTGAAGATGTCCAAAGTTCAAGAAAGGTTCCCTTGTGCTCCACACAACTGTCAGGGGCATGCCCCACTCCTCCGGAATTTAGAGTGGGTTTGAAGCACGAGCCCCACTTGAAAGACGCTGTTAGCTGGCACGTGATGTGGCGCTTAGCTCGTCGCTGCCTGCCTGATGTTTACCTCTTTCGGTCTAGACCAAGGAAGTACATTCGCCCTTACACGCGACCTCAAGAAGTCTAAACTCGTGACGTCGACTTCGAATATCATGTCGACAACATCTTCGCGCCGCTGATTGTTGTCAATTTTTTTTTCAGCGGATTCTTTGCTTTATTTGCTCTTGATTGATTTGGTCTTGTCGAAAACCGATTGGTATTGGACGAAATGACCTTTTGGGACCAAAGAGGTCGTGCCGCGATTCTCGCTGCGGTAGAAGCAGCTTGTGACACGGTTGGAAAGGATCTCGAAGCAGGTAGGAGTTTGCAATTATAACACACGAGATCTGTGCTTTTCATAAAAAGCACGTCGCCTTCAGAAAGAAACAAATTGACCAACACTTTACTAGAATCCCGCGAAAAAGATGCCTTGTCCGCCGCCGAAAGGGAGGCCCTGGTGGCCAAAGTTGATCAGCTAGAGAAGATGAACCAGTCTTTGATGAAGAACCTTGAAGAGCTTATCAAAAAGGTTAATCCAGTCTCGACTTCCACCATGTCCAAGGAAACTACTTCCATCAATCCAGGAATTCCAGCGTCATCAGACACCGTCTTGGAGGTACCACCACAGTCATCAGGTGCCACATCGCGCCCAATCCTTGGAGAAATCTCGCCTAACACGGTTACTGGGACAACGCGGACCAGAACCAAGGATGGTGGTGCTGAAGCGGACAAAGACAAGGAGCTGCTAGCGCTCAGGAAACAAGTCCATTATTGGCAAAGGAAATACGATGCCAAAAAGGAGGCAGCATTGAAGGTCGTTGACCAGCGCAACAAATGGCTGAGATATGCGGAACATTTGGAGCGAAAGGTCGAGGAGCTCAAGGAGCTTACCGGCAGGGGTCACGAAGAGGAGGGCGACCCGAGGCGACCAGCAACATCCGTCGAAGTACCAAACGAATTGCCGACTCTACCAAGGGAAAACAGTGCAGCAAAGGAAGTGGCCATTAAGGAAGAGCCATCTTCAGATCTGCCTGTCGTCGTTTCTGAGAGGCCTGTCCGGAAGAGGAGAAACAGCGATACTGGTGGTGGAGCAAGACCTCGCCCTCAAAGGATCAAGAGAGAAAGCTCAGATCCTGTTATCACGAGTGTGGTGCCGGCTTTCATTCCGCAAGAGAGCATCGACCTTAATGAAACCACCTTTGTCATGCCAACACCGAAGAAGCGCCGACACCGAGATCCTCCTCCACCACCGCCAGCCGACGATGACGAGGAAGAGCTACCAAATGATCAACCAGCTCTTGCAACAAACGTACCAAATGAGGCTCCAAATACAGGCAAAGGCAGTGCCACTTCCAAGACTCCAAAACCTGCGGCACGTTCAGCGTTCAAACTCGGCCATGCCATAGCTGATGTGGCAGAAGACAGTCCCGACCCTCCAGTCCACGGAAAGGACCAAGACAAGGCCGGACCGCCAGACTCGGCCACGCCAAAACCTGGAAGATTGCAAAGCCTTCTCAACACCAACACAACGCAACAGCGCGAACAGCCTCTTCAGACACCGGCTAGGGTTCCGGCGGTCGGACCAGGCAGTCACAGCGCTCCAAACTTTCGACGTGTTCGAGACATGGCAAAGTCGACTCCGCTCCGCGAACGGGCACTTTCCGAGCTACGAATCGAAGATTTTAAGGTCAACCCAAAAGCGAACAACGGTCATACGCATGCTGTTGACGAAGTAGTACGTGGGAGGGCAGAGCGAGCTAAGCTCCTGGGATGCACCGATCCCAACTGCTGTGGCAAGCCAGCCCGTATGTTGGCGGAGAGTGAGCTCACTGCAGGTGGCAACGCTCTTCTGCAGAAACAAGAAAATGTCGCCTTGATGGAAGAATACCTGGGGCACGAGTGTTATCGGTTGGGTACTATGGATATGGATGAGAAGAGGGAGGTCTGGCTGAAGGCCAAGACTATTGCTATTGCCAACACCTTTGGCAGGCACAGACACCAGTTCGAACGACAGCGCTCACCGCCGGGGTACTGGGATCCAGACTTCCCGGGCACACAAGAACAAATGGAACGGAAGAAAGAGGCGGAGAAGCGGGAAAGAGAGACGGTAGAAAAGAGATGGCGGGAGGCTATGCGAGGTAATGGGAGGTGGCTTTTCAGGGATGAGTAAGGGCTCTCTTGTTCAACATGACCCCGAGGATCATAAATACCATGACAACTGACGATACAGATGTATATCATATAACAACTATTGTGACATGTCAGCGCAAACATCTTGAAACGATGCACCTATAAACCAATCCCAGACTTGATCGCGCGGGAGCCGTCAGCCTAGTTCGAAATTCCATATATCGGGAGAATGAAGCGACGTGCTTTGGCTAATGGCCTTCCATATAGCACATCTTGATTTCTCAAATTTGTCTGTTCGAAGATGCTCCGGAATACACAAATATTCAACACCAATATTTTGACCCTTACGAGTTGTAGGTCTTGACCGTCTTGTAGCTGTTAGGGGAAGCCAGCTTTTTCATACATCAGCAGGCCGAGTAGAAAGACTTGGGCTTATAACCTCTACTCAAGCACCTCAACTTATTTGCCTTTACCCTCAAGTCTCTTTAGTTCCTCCTTCCATCGATGGGCTTTTTTTGTGTTCCCGAGTGTCTCGTGTCAACACTGCATCAAGAGCGTCATCGGTGCTTATAGACTGGATATGGCCCGAGCGTCTTTGCTCCACTACTGTATCGCTCGTGTTGTTTCGCCTGCCACTCAAACTTCCAACTGTCCGCGGGGTTCGAATCGCTCCTGCTGGCGTGGGCCTCTACAGTTCATCGTTGGAATGGTGAATTGGGGAGGAGTCATAGCTCTAGGTACCTCTAGATTCGAAGAAGGTTTATGCAGTATTGTGAATTGGAGGTAAGAAGGAACGAAGCCCACAAGTTGATTCCTTCCTCCGTTGACCGGAGTTCTGACGCAGTCAAGTGAAGGGAGAGGTTGCCGTTTGCTTCTCCATGCCGCCACCAGGCCGGGGGGCATCACCGCCGCCGCCGCCGCTTTCCCTCTGCCGGCCGGGCAGCCCACGTCCACGTCAAAGTGCCCGCCTGTCACTGTCATTTCACCCACACAGCGGGCCAGGTCCAGGCTGAGGCCCAGCCCAGTGAGCCCACCTTCTGTCACACACTGCCGTTTCTGACTTTCTGTGTTCAACCTTCCACATCGTCTCCCGTCTCCAACTTCCATCTTGTTAAACTTTTGTGTGGTGAAGGCACCCAACGCCGAAACATCGCCGTTTTATTCATTATTTTTGTTTTGTGGTGTTGAAATTACTTCTTCCATCTCCCACCACCAAAAGACGTGACGGCATTCACCCAATTCTTCGGGAACCGCACAGGACAGCCCAGACGCCCCTCTCCTCCCTGCTGCTTCCAGGTTGCTGCGTCCCGTTCGTCGTTGGCTCCAGTTGTTGCAGGGCTAGCGGCTACTTCACTACTTGTACCTTGCCGAAACCAACACGCCTACCTACCAATTGTCAACCCACTCCACTCGCTGGGAGTCGCTTCCAATTCCCGCCGCTACCTATTACAACACACCACAACCAGAACCCATCCACACTCACCCACCACACCTCAACACCTGAGAGGCTGGGCTACTGCTACCTTGCCTTGCCTTGCCTAACCTTCCCCTCCAAAAACATATCTTACCGGCCGGGTCCTTGTCAGCGCCGCGCCGAACGTCACCAAACAAATCCTCGACATCTCGAGTCCTGTCAATTTGCACCAAGTGCAAGCAGGAGTGGACATTGGAGAAGGCGGCAACACCTTTGACGCCTCGTCTCGTTTGCTAGCAGAAGAAGGAAGTGGAAGCCCGCAGACTGAGGACCGAAATCCTCAAGGCGCCGCCCGCCCTTCCCCTCGTCTCGAGTCCCAAGCCTCGGGACCCCGATATTCGCATCACCGAGTCACGATCGATTCCCACCAGCCCAGAGCCACCAGCCAGCTTTCGGCATCATCCGAATCCGGCCACCACGACCGGCGGCATCCCGAGCTCTCCTCGGAGCAGCCTCCTCCCGCAACCTCGCAACCCCGCGTCCGAAGCTGATTCGGCATCTCACACCATCCCGCCTCATTGGGCGCCAGCACATTCCGACTCGCTGCGGTGGCCTCACGCCGGTGAGCAGCTACCGCGCCGCCACATCTCCCAAGCCGGCATGATGAACAGCACCGGGCATCTGCCGGCTGGGCAGCCAATGCAGGGTAATGCCGATATGGGAATCCCCAGGATGAATGGAGGCCCCGGTGGCCAGGGCCATCTCGGTCAGGGCCACGGTCCTCGTCGTGGACGGCCTCACCACAACCACTACAATCCTGCCGCCCACCACCATCATGGCCAGTATCACCAGCCCCATGTCGCGCACAACCCAATGTATGCCGCCAACTACATGCCCCAGCCTTATGGAGTTCCTCCTGGCTACTACGCCCCTCCTGCCTACCAGAATGCCGCCATGGGAAACCCCTACGGTATGCCCCAGTACGCGCCGCCCGCCGCCAACTACGCTCGATCGCCCCCGGCCATGCAGCATTACATGCCCATGGTAGCCCAGAACCCTTACGCTCGACCGGCTCCTCCTCAGTCTCCTATCGTTTCGACTCCGTACCAGGCTCCCCCCATGGCTGCGCCTGCGCTCGTCCCGGTTCCTGCTCCCCATACCCCCTCGTCGACACACTCTCACGTCGTCCCGACTCCTATGACTCCCCCGGCTCAGCAGATGCCACCGATTGTTCCTCCCCAGCCTCAGGTTCTGTCACAGCCTCAAGTTCAGGTCCAGCCTGAGCCCGAGCCCAAGATTCAGCAAAAGGTTGTTGAGGAGCCGGTGGTTGAAAAGGACAAGCAGTTTGGACAGGTCGAGGCCGATTACTCGCACTTCGCTTCGCCGCAGACGTCTGATAGCTTGCCGTTCACTCTTCCTTGGTATACGCATCCCAATGAGCCGTTCCCGACCCGTACAAAGTTGAAGAAACGCAGACAAGCTCCTTCTGCTGCCTCGGAGAACGTCAGCTTTCCCGCTGCTCCAATCCAGCAACCTGCCTCTGAGATTACACAGGATACTCCAGTGCATACCCCTTCTACGGAAATTCTTCAAGAAGATGCCTCTGTCTCGACGCCCAAGGGTACTCCGAAGCTTGAAGGTCTTCCTCCCCGGTCCGAGACTCCTTCGACTCAAGAGCTTCCTCCTGTGGACACCCCTTCGACTTCGCCAACTAGCTCCGTTCCGTCTCAGCAGTTCCAGGTTTCCGAGTCCATCGCGGCCTCTCCTTCTCAGCCCCCGAAGCAAGCTACTCGTGTTCCTGTTCCCGCTGTCCCCGCTGTCCCCGTGGTTCCTGTTTTGCCAAAGCCTGCTCCTAAGGACAAGCCTGCGACTAGCGCGGAGAAGCCGTCTGCTGAGGTCAAGCCTGCTGGTTCCGCCCCTGTCACCGAGCAGCCCTCCGAGACTGCTGCTAAGGATGTAACTGCCTCGACACCTGATGCTTCGGCCCCGGCTGAGCAAGCTGCTCCTGTGCCCGCTCCTGCGCCGGCGCCTGTTAAGCCGAAGTCCTGGGCCAACCTGTTTACCAAGCCTGCTGCTCCCGTCAACACCGCTGCTGCTGTCGCTGCTGCTGCAGCCGTTGCCCAGCCCGCTGTCAACGGTCATGCTTCTACGGATGCCTCAGGAGCCGCTACTGGAGTCGTCACCGGGTTTGTTCCGCCCAAGGCGAACTCCATGGCCGAAGCTGTTCAGTCTTACCGGGTTGGCACCGCCGAAAAGATTGCTTTCTTGGAACCTCGCGGCCTCGTCAACACTGGTAACATGTGCTATATGAACTCTGTAAGTTTCCTTCCGATGGTAGTGTGCCCGAAAGCGTAATACTAATACGGTTTCAGATTCTCCAAGTTTTGGTTAACTGCATTCCTTTCTATGACTTCTTGGATCAAGTCAGCAAGAAGGCCGTTCACAGCTTCAACAGCGAGACTCCTCTTCTCGATGCCATGATCATGTTCATGCGCGAGTTCAAGGTGATCGATTCTGCTGTGTCCATCGACCAGCTGAAGAGGCGCCTCAAGAACGAGGAACTCGAGCAGTACGGCGAAGCCTTTACCCCTGAGTTTGTCTATGACGCTATCAGAAAGCTCCCTCGTTTCGCAAGCATGCGTCGCGGCCATCAACAAGATGCTGAGGAATTCCTCGGTTTCCTTCTTGAAGGTCTCCACGATGAGTGCACGCACGTCATGCGCACCCTCCCGGTTTCCACTGCTTCTACAGCGCCCAACTCGTCTCTGCCTTCGCCCACGACCTCCAACGCCGGCGATGACTGGCTCGAGGTTGGACCCAAGCAAAAGGCCGCTATCACTCGCACTTCTGGTTATTCCTCTTCGGTTTCTCCTATTACCAAGATCTTCGGTGGTCAACTCCGCTCTGAGCTTCGTATTCCTGGCCTCAAGAGCTCCGTCACCCTGGAACCTTATCAGCCTCTTCAGCTCGATATTGGTGCCCCTGAAGTTCGCAACATTGTTGACGCCTTGAGGGGTCTCACTCGCCCGGAAACGATCCACGGAGATTTCAACTCGCCCCATGGTAAGGACGCAAAGGCTACCAAGCAGGTATTCATTGAGTCTCTTCCTCCGGTCCTTATTCTGCATCTCAAACGCTTCCAGTTCGATGCCGAAGGTCATGGCACCATCAAGATTTGGAAGAAGGTCGGATATCCCTTGGAGCTTGAGATCCCTCGCGAGGTTGTCTCCCGTCAAAAGCGCAACACGATTCACGCTGATAACGCCGATCTTCTCAAGTATCGTCTCATCACGGTTGTCTATCATCACGGAAAGAATGCCAGTGGTGGACACTATACTGTCGATGTTCGTCGCCAGGACGGCCGTGAGTGGGTTCGCATCGATGACACTGTCATTCGCCGGGTTCGTCCCGAGGATGTCGCTGAGGGTGGCGCTGAAGAGAAGCCCTCCAAGGGCGCCGTTGGCGACCGCAAGGAGAACGGCAGCTCTGCGAACCGGTTTGGCGCCATGAACGATGATGACACTGGTGATGACGATGGCTGGAAGCAGGCTACTTCGAACGGCAAGAAGTGGAGCAGCGTTGTCAACGGTGCCGGTCTTGCTGCTCCTAGCGGCAGTGGCAGCTTGAAGGCTGCCTCCAAGCAACATAACGATAGCTTCAAGGACAACAAGGTCGCTTACCTGTTGTTCTACCAGCGTATCTGAAGAGATTTACGAAGCAGAGTTTGTGGAGGGGTTGCTTAGCCATAACTGAATAGGCTCGGCGATCTCTCCGACCATGTGGCGCTTTGGCAGATATCAACATCTCGGCGTCCAAAAACAAATGGGGACGGACGCGTTATGAAGATGACGATGTTCAAGAACGTTACAACAACTACCAAAACCAAGAGAAGGGAACGATGGTGGCACAGCAAAGCCACACCCGAGTCGGCGTATGGGCGCCGAGGCTTCAAGGACATTGCTTCAACGGTTAGGCAGGGTTGACCATTGCCTGGAGCCAGGGGCATTTGGGACACGATCCCAGATTCCCCTTCACGATCAGCATGACTGCCGCTCATGAGGATACAACCGCCTTAGCTGGATGGGCGGTAAAAAGCTAATAGACCGGGAACACTCCGGGTCGTCTTGATGAGTTGATGATTTAAGACGAGACGAAGCTTCTCATACTATCACATCATTCAGCACTACCTATCTACCACCAATTCAACTCGCCACACCATTATCTGACCTTCACCATCAAACAACGATTCTATCGACAACTCTATATAGCGTACCTCACCGATATCTGAAACTCCTCCCTCACACTGGTGGCCGTTCACTCCTCGTATTCCGGGTTCTCGGGATACTGCTGGGTAGGATTCCGAGACCCGATCGAGGCTCCTCCACTATGTTACACCAATATCGACACCATCAACGTGCATCTAGACGTAGCGGTAACCATTATGACCAGGAAGCTTTTGCTGGTCACTTGGAAGGAAGAGCGAGCGGCGTGGAAGAGCTCTAAGCTTGAAGGAGGAAGAAGCACGATATGAGCTAGGGGACATTTAGAAGAAAACCTTTAGGGCATTTTTGTTGCATGGAGGATAAGTAGAAAAAAATGGGTGGATGGTCTAATGGAATGAAAGAGAGGATGAGTGGAAAGATCTTGGTACTTGGCTGAGAGAGAAAAAATATGGTAGGCTGAGAGGGTGGAATTGGGTGATACCTTACTTAGACGAAATAAAACAAAACTTGAAAAGGAGAGACCAACATAACAGTCCTAAACATGAGATAACATGAGTAGAGATGAATGAAGGGCGATGTGCAGAAAGAAAACTTGAATGCTTAGATGGGTATATAAATGCTTGACAGTGCTAGGTTTTGTACACCACTTGTGTCATTTGAAGTTGTTGTTCTACACCCCTTGAGACATTTTGGGGATCATAGATGTCACTAGACTAGACGGCTCGGGGCAAACGTAGCTATATGACATTTTTTCAAAGAGTAATGGAGATATCATTCAATATGCCTTGCCAATACTTCAATCTCTCATCGGCATCAAAATGACAAGCGAAAAACCAGAACTGCACGACAACATCCGGATTGAACCCATGATCCTGTATATGTCTTCTGAAGGGCTGTGGCTAGTATCTTCATACTCTTATCATGTCTTCGCAATCCTTATCAGTAAAACACGTCAATTGCAACAGTAGACAATGACTTTGGAACTTCACAGATAGCAAAGTCAGTTGCGGGAGTACCGGTCATGAAGCAAGCCGGTAAAATCCTCGAATTTCATTATTGATATCATCATCAACATCATCACAATTTAGCCTTCGCCCCCTTCCCAGCACTATAATCCGGCTTGACCGCAACCCTCGGATGATCACCCGCCAACTTCAACCCCGTCACCTGCTCCAGCTCATCAACCGCCTCAAACGCCCTTCCCAACCCGACCTTGATCGTCCTAAACCCAGCCTTCTTCGCCGACTTCAGGTTCTCTCCGATATCATCCAAAAACACAATATCCTCCGCCCTAACACCCTCTCCCCAACCACCCCTCTTGCCCCTTTCGCTGTCCGCATTCGCCCTGGCAAACTCATTCACCTTCTCCAAAGCCAACTGATAAATCTTTGGATCCGGCTTCCTCAGCCCCACGTGCGCTGAACTAACAAACACATCGAATAGTTGTCGTAGCGGGTCACTGAAAAAATCCTTCTCCGCCCACTTATGTCCCTCCGGCCAGATTACAGTGTTACTCAACGCCGCTACCACATACCGTCCATCTTCCTTCAACTTCTTGAGGGCAGGGTACATCCAAGGATCCGGAGATCTAGCGTGTTCCATCATGTCATGAAACAGCCACTCGCCGTCGATCTGGGGGATCGGAGGGATGGGTGAGCCAGCTGGAGGGAAGCGGGAAGGGTTTTTGGCTTGCTGGGAACGGTAAAAGGATTCCCAGAGGGATTGGTTGTGCAGGTCGCGGGTGAAGCCGGCGAAGAAGGCAGAGTCCATGGGGATGGAACCAGTCTCCAAACGGTGCCAGAAGCCGGAGGGGGCGGAGCGCGAGATGGAGTGGTTGATCCAGCCGGGGGGGATGGAGTGGGTGAGTTCGTAGTTGAGGATTGATTGGAAGGGGGAGACGACCTGAGAGGTGGTGTTAGTACTTGTTCCTGTTTGGTGAGGAGTGTATAAAATGAAATGGTGATGTGGTGGTGTTGTTGTTGACTTACACAGACGCCGCCAATGTCAAAGAGGATCACTTTGGGCTTGGGGGACCCCTTCCCTTTGAGATCTGAGGGAGCCATGTTGTCGATGGCTTCAATGATGTATTCAGCGGGAAACTCGTCAGGAAGCATCACAGAACAGTTTCAAGGGACTTTGGGGGAATAAAGGAAGTTTTGATTCATCTATCAACATTAACATTTGGACCGACCTCCGCACATTGGCACTAGGAAGCGAGTGAAGTGAGTGACAGACCTCGGTTCGGGACAGTGATGCCAGAGGTCGACGGCTACGGAAGCCCGAGGAGACCACCAAGGTTCACCAGTTACCGCTGCGATGGCACTGGCAGGACCCACATTTGCCTGCCGGGCGCATGCAAATCTTGGCGCTCGTCGCCCACCGTGGCACCGTGGTGAGGCAGGGGGGGAAGGGTCGGTCGTCGCCCACCTGAGTTGACAATCCAGCGGCCAATCCGACCAATCACACGCCGTCCTGCATTTAGGGCTGTGGGGTTGTAGTGCGAAATTCCTGCCCACCAAAGTTTGTTCGCGATCTTGAAATTTCCCTTCTGACAACCCAGCCCGTCTCAAGACCGTTTGTTGAGTGCACCCAGCAAAAGTAGTCAAAATGGTAAGTTGACGATATCTACGGCGTGCGCGTCGTGTACGGCCGTATCAGCAATGAGCGGCCCAAGCGACGCTGCGTTCGAAATCACCACCACCATCACCACCACCAATTCCAGAGGGCAAACCCGGGGGAATAAAAAAATCAAATCAAATGGAGAGAAAGAGTCACCGCAAGATGCTTCGGACAGGAGGATTATTTCTGAAGCGATAATTGCTGACTCGGGATATTTGATTGTCAGGCCTTCCACAAGCTTGTCAAGAACAGCGCGTACTACAGGTAAGCAGATGTCCAGAAATCGAAAAAAAAAAATTTGACAGGAGAACCGGGGTTCGCTAACATTCCATTCGTCACAAATAGTCGCTTCCAGACTAAGTACAAGCGCAGAAGAGAGGGCAAGACCGACTACTATGCCCGCAAGCGCCTCATCACCCAGGCCAAGAACAAGTACAACGCTCCCAAGTACCGCCTGGTCGTCCGCTTCACCAACCGCGACATCATCCTCCAGGTTGTGAGCTCCGAGATCACCGGCGACAAGGTCTTCGCCTCCGCCTACTCTCACGAGCTCAAGGCCTACGGCATCGAGCACGGTCTCACCAACTGGGCTGCTGCCTACGCCACCGGTCTCCTCCTCGCCCGCCGTGTCCTCAAGAAGCTCGGCCTCGACGAGACCTTCAAGGGTGTTGAGGAGGCTGACGGTGAGTACAAGCTCACCGAGGCCGCCGAGACCGACGATGGCGAGCGCCGCCCCTTCAAGTGCTTCCTTGATGTCGGTCTTGCCCGCACCTCCACCGGTGCCCGTGTCTTCGGTGCCATGAAGGGTGCCTCCGACGGCGGTATCTTCATCCCCCACTCCGAGAACCGCTTCCCCGGCTTCGACATCGAGTCCGAGGAGCTCGACGCCGAGACCCTCAAGAAGTACATCTTCGGCGGTCACGTCGCTGAGTACATGGAGACCCTCGCCGACGACGATGAGGAGCGCTACAAGTCCCAGTTCAACCGCTACATTGAGGACGATATCGAGGCTGACGGCCTTGAGGACCTCTACGCCGAGGCCCACGCCGCCATCCGCGAGGACCCCTTCAAGAAGGTCGAGTCTGACGCTCCCAAGAAGACCAAGGAGGAGTGGAAGGCCGAGTCCCTCAAGTACAAGAAGGCCAAGCTCACCCGCGAGCAGCGCGCTGCTGGCGTCCAGGAGCGCATTGCCGCTCTCCGCGAGGAGTAAATTGGAGGTTGTTTTGGTCTTTGCTAGGGGTTGAACACCAACAACATTTGGGAGGAAACAAAACCGGGTTCGAAACGCATGGGTGCGAAATCATCTGCTGGGTTGTGGAAACAACATCGACATCGTCTTCTCTCTCAATGGGGGTTCATCTAAAAGCCAATCAACTTTCTTCTGTCTTGAGCATAAAGCATGTCCCACGGCGTTCTTCACAAGTGATACCACAAATCGTATTTTGATCTTCCTCTGTTAGATGAGCTTCGGCATTGTGTATTTCTCCTTGTGACTACTTGTCCGAACCGTCAATGCCGTTACAGAGCGAGATCGTAATCTGTTTGAGACACGATTCATGTACGCTATCATTGATTGTGGTTAATTCCACCGCCAAGCAACCTCATTTGCTTCAAGGATGAAGATCAACCTCAAATCTCATGCTTCATCGACCATCACCGTAAATGGTTGGCTGTTAACTGTGCGCTATGTTGATTTCAGTCGTCTTCGTGGTAACTTCGTTCCTTCGTTCTGAAGCTGATTCGATGGTTCGAAAAGACAACAACCGCGAAATACCGAGACACAGATGCGGGGGATCAGCAGCTAGGTTTTGCAAATTTTCTTTACGGTCCTGACGGTGAAGCCAATGCCCAGGCGAGCCAGCGCGATAGTTCATGATAGGATGGATGGATGGGTTGCTTCCGCATGGTATGTCTATCGTCTTTGCTGATTGTAAAGTGACAAATGGGAGAGGAGAGCAAAGGATAAGGGGAGAGAACCAAATAGGCAATAACAGCGACAGCGGTACCCCTTTGACTCTTGCCTTACAGTTACTCATTACAGCTACCCGTGCCGTTGGTGATGAGAAGTGAACAGTTCTGGTGACAGGTGAACGGTCATCTGGTGCTTGTTATTGGCGAACATATAAGGTCAGCTGGCGGTAATGGTGTGGTCACTATGGCGAGGTTGTTGTGTACCTATTCCCTGAGTTCAGAAAAAGAGAAGACAGTTCAAGGTATACCTAGGAAGGTCAATCGGCATAGGGGTCAGAAACCTACGAAGCTGACCGGCGTGAACCATCTTGGTGGGAGAGTAAAAAAGAATAACAACGGCAAGGAAAGGTTACAATCGGGTTTTCCCCATTCACTTGCCATCTCGAAGCAAGGCGATCAACAAAGTCTCAAACAGAAAAGAAAAGAAAAGTTGAATCTCTTGCTTTCCAACGATATCTACCCACCAAAGAGATGCCTGAGATGCTAAGAAAAAGACAGCATCGTTAGTGCCGAAGATTACTTCCCCTCCCTTCCCTAGTGTTGAAGATCTGATCCGATGTTTACTGATGTCCAAGAGTCTAAAGAAAAAAAGTCAAGGGATGTCAAGCCATGTCAAGTGGTTTAGCATCTCTGGGCATGCCTGGCATGTTAAAGAGTTTGCATTCTGGCTTAAATTCTCTCCCTCGCCCTTTGATAGGCAGGAGCGTACATAGTGAGATGCTAAAGCGAAATGCCAAAAGAGTTCATGGGGGTCGGAGTTTATCATGTCCTCTTAGCTTCTTGTTCTCTCTACCTGTAGGTTCTAGATGTTGAAGACACAAATCTGATGTTGGTGTTGAGAATATCAACTTCGAATTTGTGTTTCCGTTCTGGGACCTGGGTTTTGGAAAAGGAAGTCGTGTAACTACCGAGTGAGTTTGAGGTTCTTTACTGTGCAAGTTGATGCGTCATGAGGTCATACTCCCCATCTTTCACGGCAAATGGTTTGGAAATCGCTAGTGGCGGGACGAAGCGCATCACGGTCTTTAACGGTACGGCCAAGGATGTAAATTTGCCCCTCGGGCATCTCGCCGGTGCGATGATGGAAGACAATGGCCAGCAAGACCGGAGAGTATGTGACAGTCAGCAAGTGTGCCTGGCTTCAGGAATGCCAAAGATGAGGCTGTGAAGGTCTAGACCTCGAAGGCCGCTATGTTGCCATTGACATGTATGTGAAATGAGAATGTTCACATGGTCATGTTGTGATGCGACTTCTTGGTGGGCGTTCGAAATTTCTAGTCGTTCGTGTATTCGACGTTCTTGTCTGGATCTTGCCCCTAGATATCTACCAGTATGCTATCCTTGAAAGAGAGTGGGAGTCGTATTTGGAATTGAAAGTGTTCTTCGCCAGGCTCGGCAGGAGTTGTGAACCGCGATATGCTGTCGATGAATGACGAAGTACAGCCGAGAGCACTGTCGAAGTCCTCAAGCATAACATTCCAGAGATTTGATGGTCACAACTCATTTCACAGGATGAATTTGTGCTTTTCTTCTCTATTCTCCCACAATGATCCGTCATGGTGCAGATGTTGGTCCGTACTCTGTCGTTCATCTTATTTTATTTTTGGCGATGCCGTTGAGATTGGGCCGAAGTTTCGCCCTTTTGATCGGTTGACATCACAGTTCCCCAGATAAAAATCGCTGGACCCCTGAATTATGTATGGCTGCCCGGCTGTCAGGGCTGTTCCTGTAGGGAGATGGGATCTTGTGGGATGTCGGACTCGGGCCAGCAGGGCCAGGAGACATGTTCGACAGGTGCCAGGAGGGGTTGTGATGAACCGTCATGCTTCCTCATTGATCCCCTCCCCAAATTACTGGCATGGTGACATGCTGCCATGCCACTGTAGCACTGTAGACATTACTGACATTGTCGACAATCGTCCACCAACCTCGCGTGACAGGGCAGGGCATGACAGAATAGGACAGGGCATGGCATCAGTTTCGATCGGTTCGTTACGGCAACACAACCCTAGGGAAGGTGATGATTATAGTCTCACGAGATGAGATGGAAGATTGTCCCCTGACTCGAAGAGAAGCTGAGATCTGACTGAGACTTCAGACTCGAGGAAGAATCAGAACTCCGTACTCCGCAAAACATGCTTTCTTCATGATCCTGGTGCAATTCCTCTTCGATGCCGGTGCAGCTACTTTTGACGTAGTGAGCCACGCCATTGGTAACTGTCACCGTAACTGGTAGGCGTTGGTCCCGAAGACGATGGCCTTGGTGGTGCTACCAGAGGATCCTCATGGTACGATTACCAGTTGCTCGCAAGCCCGAATCTTTGGGTGGTGATGATGAAAGCGAACTTGAACAGAGAAAGTGAAAGTGGTGATCTGCGTCTCCATGCGTCCATTCCCATCTGGGAGGGTGTCTCCGATGTTATTAGGGGGGAGGACGGGGAGTCGCTCGCGAGGAGGAAGGGTGAGGTGGTCCGTGAGGAGACGGGTCTTGAACGGGATGTGGAAGGCATTTCGATTTCGGGCGCGGGCGGAGGAGGAAGGAACGAAGCGAATGAACAAGAATTGAGTTGATGCCAAGACCTTAAAGCCTGTTGCTTGGCCCGAGCACGTTGGCGGTTGGTCCCTCTCGTCACTTTGTGCAAAAACCCGCGAAGTTGTCACAATCCAGCGAGCGCAAGTGGGAGAAGAAGGCGAAAAAAGGCCGGAGGCCGAGTCGCGATGTTGATGGAAACTGGAACTTGGAATATGGATTCTGATATCCGCTTTTCCAATGTACGTATTCAGGCACTTGCAGCAACCGGCGATTGTTGCCGTCTGTCTGGCTGTTGTCAGTTGGTGTTCTGTTTCCCCTTTCCCCTGGCCCGTTTCTTTCTCCATCAGCTATCAGTTTGATATCCATTCAAGGTTTGGAGGTTTCCAACTTCGGCGCTGGCGCTGGGCGCTGAATGGGTGCTGTGTGTTGAAATCGAGGTGTCAGTCCCCACTTTGCACGGGCACCCCCCTTTACACAACACCACATCAAAACAGACATCGTGAATCGTAAAAGTTGAATATCTCCGCGGTTTTACTGCCAAATCTGCTGGTTTTGGTCGGATTTTGAAGCTCTCGCGATGTATAATCGGTATAGCCATGAGAACACGCAGTAATAAGAGGCAGCGCCAAAGTATCTACATGATGCTGACGGCTGGCGAGCATCCACGTCAAATCGCGCAATCCGTTGGCATGAGCGAGCGCCAAATCTGGAGGTTAAAACGAAACTTCGATACCACCGGCAAATTATACCCCCAGAGTAACTCGAAATATAACGCAATAATATTGACGCCAGCGGTCATGGAGGTGAGCAATGGCTGTAGACTTTGAGTACCCTGGTATGGTATCTAACTGTTGGTCGTACAGGAAGTTCTCGAGCTCCTTCGCCACAAGCCCGATTTATACCTCGATGAGATACAGTACTATCTGGCCACTGAAATGGACATACATGTATCAACGAGCGCCATATCAAAGCAATTGAAGGCTTCTGAATGGACCAACAAGAGGATGGCGCACAAGGCTTCCCAGCGCAGCGAGCCATTGCGGTTAGACTGGTTGAGGAAGGTTTCCACGTTTTCAGCAGAGATGTACGTGTTCTGTGACGAGTCTGGTGTTGATAAGAGGGACGGTGCTCGTCGTACTGGATGGGCACCAAAGGGTATGGCACCAGTTGCAGAGAGTGCGCTCACCAGGGGGAAACGGTTCCATCTATTGCCAGCAATAACTGTGGATGGCCTCATCGACGTGTTGTGTTATAAGGGAGCAACAGATACGACCGGTTTTATTGCTTGGTTGGAGGAGGAGGTGTTGCCTAAGATGAACCCGTTCCCTGGTCGTTATAGTATATTGGTGATGGATAACGCATCATGGCACAAGGACCCCGCCATCAAGACCGCATGCGACAACAGAGGTGTGCTGTTATGGTTCTTGCCGCCATATTCACCAGACTTCAACCCCATCGAGGCATACTTCAGTGATGTGAAGGCCTGTATACGACGGCAATACCAACACGCTGGCGGTGATACGCTGAGCAATGAAGAGTTTAAGGCGTTCTTGGAGGGGGTTGCGAGGGAGGTAGGGCAGCGGGTCGATGCCATACGCGGGCACTACCGCCAGGCAAACGTGCCATTCCGTGACGACGTCGATAACCGTGAAAAAGACTACGTTGCGTTGTATGGGGACCAGCTGCACGAGTTGACAACGACGGGAACAGTCGCATAAGGATGTTGTTTTGTATGGTAGATGTACTGTTTTGAACATGCTCAAAGTCGACCGTTGTCGAGTTACGAAAAAAAAAACCCGCAAGGTGTAAGATGTACCAGACGTGCCAAAAGTGCCAAATCTGCCATCAGAAGTGTAAAAGTATTATTATCTGTAATAATAGATCGAAGTGTAGAATCCCCCTCTTGTGTAAAAAAATCCCTCAAAGCTCGTCATCATCATCAGCCTCAGTCGCAGTCTCGTCGTCGTCGTAGTCGGTACGCGGGCCATCATCCGGATTGGTCTCCTCATCATCGTTGATGAAGCTGGTATAGATGGTGTCGTCGTCATCTTCTTGTTCTTGATCGTCGTTCTGTTCGATGGGGGGTGGGCCGCGGTGGTTATGAACGTCTTGCCAAAGCGAGTCTTGGGGGATGGACGAGTCTGGTGAACACGGCTGTTAGCAAATGCTATAGATCAAAAAAACGGATGGGGTTTACCTTGTGATAATAACTTGGGATCTATGGTTTCGGGTGGCGGGGGTGCTGGAGCCTGTTGCTTGGGAGCTGGTGCCGCCTGCGGTGGTGGTGGTGGTGGTGGTGGTGGTGACGACGACCGCTGTATATAATCCCTCTCGAGATGGAGAAATTCTTTGATCCCTTTCTTGATTACCATATAGATACCCTCATCAACTCCATGAGCAAGATACCACTGCTTGGGGAGGTCGCGCGCGTGGTGGAGGGAGAGCCGACCGGATATGAGGGATTTTTGGATACTGAACAGCGCGTCACGCAAACCCTGGTTTTCGTTGGTTCTGGGCGCGTGTCGAAATATCAACTGCTTCATGAAGTCGGTGACAAGGGACTCTGATGGTTTGTTTGGCGGTGATGAGGGTGGAGGGGAGGAGGGTAGAGGGTCGTTGTCACCAACTCGACTGCTGCCAGCGCGGGAGCTGGTCGCGGTCGCGGTGGGCAAGGTAGGTAAGGTAGGCTCAGCTACCATACCCATATTGCCCATATTACCCATACCCATATTGCTAACGTCAGTGAAGGTTATAGGGGCCGTAGCTGGCAGCGTGTTACCATTGTTACTACCCTGGTGACCGTTCTGGAGACTGATGTTGAAAACTTGGGGCATGGGCATATATCCCACCCCACCGCCACCGCGCTTCGACCCCGGTGCGCCATATGGCAGAAACTGTTGAAATGGCTGTAGATTCGACTGCTGAATCATTTGCGTGCCGGAGGATGAGGAGGAGGACTCGTGTTTAGAGTCGAACCAACGCCCTGTGATGGAGGCTGGAGGCTGGTTTGTGGTGGCGCGCTTGTGAGCAATGGCGTGTGCCCAGTCGATGAGGTCTCTTGGGGTTAATGGGTAGTGGTGTTTTGAGTTGGGAAAAAGAAAACACCAGTGATACTCGTTGCCTTTGCGGTAGTTTTTACACTCGCGACCCTTATCACATCCCCATGCCTTGCCCAGATCTTCATATATTAGAGTAACCCGTTCTTTGCCCTGGCGTGCCTCCTCACGATCGCGTGCGCGGCGCGCCATGAGCTCCTCCACCATCGAGTTGGTCGTGGTCTTCTTCTTGTTCGATTTGACGGATTGTTTGGAAGTGCTGGCAGGTGCGGTCGACTGTCTGGAGCTACTGACAGGAGTGCTGGAGCCGGCGATGGTGGGCGTGGCAGGTGTAGAGGACTGGCGCAAGGAGGAGAGTTGGCGAGGTTGTGACTGCGACCGTGACTGTGACTGCGCGAGCTTTTCAGTAAAAGAGGTGACTCTAGAAGGTGTTGGTGTGCCCATAACAGAAACAGTGCTTTGCCGCTGCTGGAATCCCCCAGTTATACGAAGGTGGGCAGTAACCGTGATAAAATACCGCTCAGCGGGCTCCTCAAGCAGGCTGCGCAGCACTCTGGCGGTATCACAAAACCCAAACGGTGTAACTGGGTCATCCTTCTTAGGCAAAACGCGTAGTTGGAATAGCGTCGTGCCTTTCCTGTTCCTGGCTGTCTCCAGTATACCAGCCGACCAGTCTGCGTATTGTACAGAGATGGTGGGATCCATACCCAAGAGCTCGCACTCGTTGCGGGCAGCATCCATGATACCATTCTCGACCTCTCGCACTCGACCCAACAGAGTGAGGCCAAGGGTACCAGAATCGTCATCGGCATTGACGGTGCCATCAGGATCTCTCTCGACGGGGACCCGGTCGTTCGAAACGAGGGTAGGCAGTTTGCCAGGCTTGACCGACAGGCGGTTGAATTGTATATCCGCCACCCACTGAGCATTGTATGTGAATAGGATATTCAGAAAATCTGGAATCGGCGGCGGCGCTGGGGGAACCGAGGCTGACTTGCGCGATTTTCTGGCAACACGAGGGGACCGAGGAGAGGGCGCGGCGCGAGGTGTCACCTTGATGATCTCGACCTCGTCTTGTTGATCTTCTTGTTGGTCTTCTTGCTGTTCATCGTGGTCCTCCTCCTCTGTTATGCCGTTGGCCGTGCTTGCGCTTGCGTTGGAGGCTGATCGAGGACGACGAGGTTGAGGTCGAGGAGGGGGGGCGGTCGAAGAGGAGGGAGCGGGTGCCTTGAGCTTGACCTTCAAGCTAGATGTGGTACGCTGGGTAGGCTGCTTGCCAGCAGTAGTGCTCCTCTTCAATTTGACGGTCGTTTTTTTATTCTTGTTATTATTCTTGAGAACAATGCGGGGGGCTCGAGTAGGCGCTGGTCTTCCTGGGGTCCTCTCGTCATCCCCATCCCCGTCCCCATCGTCTCGCTCCTGTTCTCCTCCGCTTTCAAACTCGGCATTGATCTCTCTTAAGCGGGCGCTGGGCTGTGACAGCCGCCTCGAACGTCGGCGGTTGTCATCGTTGTTGTCGTTGTCGTCGGCGGCGCGTTTTTTGGGAGGCATGGCGGGAGCGGGGGCAGCGGTGCCAGGTGCAAAGCGGACTCTGAATGGACTAGCGGGTTGACTGGGATCCCTCAGTATTGATCTTGAACGACGCGGGGTATCCATACGAGCTCAGAGCAGTAATCAGAATGTAAATACCCTCAGATTTGGTGATAATATGGGAGTTCGAAGGTTTGGGGTTGTCACGTATGAACAGATTTTACGTGTGTGTCTGTAAAGGGGGGTGCCCGTGCAAAGTGGGGACTGACACCTCGTTTTCAACACACAGTGATGCCGAAGAACGGTGCGGCTGGTGGTCCAAGTCGCCGATGGGGCGCAGGGACTGCATAGCGGACCTCGCACAGCTTCCACTTCCATCTTGAAGATTGCTGCGGCCACTACCGAACTGCGACTTCACTTTGTTTCGCCAATCTTTGCCTCGTGCTGACGTGTGACGTCTTTTTGCCCTGCATAAAGTCACTTTTTTCACATTTTGTAGAACCTCAACCTTACGAAAAGACTTCAATCTGTAGCGGTGTGTCCAGTGCGATATTCGTGGTATGAGATGGACTTGTGTGTCAGGCTCTCGGAATATGGAAAATGGAGCGCTCAAAACTCGGGGGATGGCCGGATATATCGAGAAACACAGCACAACTGGGGACTGGATGATAAGGACAAATTGTGTTATGCAGTGTCGTTCCGGTTCGAACTTCGGAGAGTGCCAAATGGCCGGCATCCGGACGGGCATCCATATGCGAGAATTTAAAAAGGCTTTATCCACCAGGAAACGGCTTGGCAGCGACATTTCAGTGGCCCGCCAGCAGGGACAACAGCGACTGCCAGTCTGCCACCACTGCATCAGTCTCCATCGCGGCTTCCTGAATCCATGGGATGGGGACGGGAGGAGAGAGGGAAAGAGGAGTCCGGGTTTCGCCATGTTCATGTCGGTCGTGGTGGGGATTTTTGGGGGATTTAGGACGTTCGGGAAGGTGGCGCCTCTCTGGTGACTTTGTGACTTTTTGAGGAATGAGGTCCTTTTGTGATGCACCGCTTTCCCCTTTCTCCTCCTTGCAGAGCATTTGTTAGCTGTCAGCCCCCATTCGCCAGGCCGGGCCTTTTTGGCAGCATTTCCTCTTTGCGGATGTTGCGCGCTTTTACAAGGTCCGGCCTGGTTGGTGAGTTCAGGGCGGCGCATGTGTCAATTGTTTCCTCTCGTTTCTGAACTCGTGAGACTGGATTATGATTTCCTGGCTTGCTCTTCCACTTGCCTTTCGACTATCGAACAAAAGTCTCTCTGGCATTTCCTGGTCTCCCATTTCCTTTGGGTGTCTGTCTGGGTGGTACGGCTTGGCTCATCCAAGAAGAGAATGTGACCATGCTGTCGCCCATCCAGCCATCGTCCACCCATTTTTCAGTGTCGCCGCCCTGATGGTTCCTGTGTCTATCGTGGTCCAGATCATGGCCGTCACACACAATCCTGAGAGGGCCATCTCGGTAGAACAACAGTGACACTGCTTCTTGCATCTGATGTGATCAGTGCAGTCTTTAGTGTTACTGTAAGCATCTCTCATGTGCAGACACGCATTATTCAAAGGAAGCTGCCGTGTGCTGCTGTGAATCGGTGATTCTCCCCCATTCCATCTGCATCCCATTTTGATATCCAGCCGTGCCTCCGTTGGCCAGTGAGGAACTGCGCTCAACAAAAAACCGGAAAATAGCGCCCTATCTGATTGACTGGCAAAGAGGAAAGAGCCTACCGTGTTCCGTCCTAGCGCGAATGCATCATTGTTGGAAGGCACTCATTGGATTTTGGCGAGAGGGAAAGTGGTGTCCATGTCCTGCAACATTACCCCGTCCGAAGCTTAAAAACGCGGACTCCGCATCGAACGACGACTTGGTCCGTGGACATTGTGTGGACAATGGAGTGGGCAGCTGGTGGGCTACGGGCACCATGTACCTACGGCGGACTGTGGACATGTGGAGAGACATTGCTGCTGTGGGCACCTCCACTGGGCAAGTGCTAAGGTCCCGGCATAACCTTGTCTTTTAGAGTTGATGGGGGAGCCCAGTTGCTACCCTGAAAGGTCCTCATCTCTCTCTCTCTGTTTCCGTCCAAAAAGAAACATTGACTTTGTAAATGGGTACATCTGATCAATCCGACTTGTACCGGCACCATGGCTTCTTCTTCTTCTTGTTTCTTCTTTCTCCCTTCTCGCTCCTGGAATAACCTCCTCTGTTAGAGAAGAGATTTTCAAGGTTGATCAAATCTCGTACCTACATCCCATCCTGTGAGCTCATGCCTCAAGTCTGCTGCACAAGCAAGTCACAATAATAAAATTATAGTACATTTACTTACATTAAATCATCACCTCACAGGCCTCAACCTTAACAGGATACCGAACGGTACAAGACTACAAAGACACACCCTCCCGGACCACCGATCAACCACTGCCACTGCCCACTCACAACTCTGGACTGGCCGTGTAGCAGCTGAACCGAACGAAAGCAAAAACCCATCAGCGATCAGTGATCAACGCAAGCGAGACAAGACAAGACGAGACAAGCGCCATTCGCAAAAAAAATAAGGACAAGGAGACAAGGACCCTCCCGTTCGGCCACCCACCCCACGTTTACGACACTACGTACCGCAGCAACGGGAATCAAGTACCCAGAGCATCCCAGCCAGAACTGGTTCGACTCTATTCCTACCAGTCTATACCACCAGCACCCAAGACTTTCCAAGACACGGCCTGACCACGCCGCTTCCCTGTCACAGGTCCCCAGGGCTTCTTTTTCTTTTACACCATCTTTTCGAGGGGGCAAGACCCCAAAACCACCCTTTCCCCCAATATCTCGAGTCGACCTTGGACTTTTTTACTTTTTGTCTACCTAATTCCCTTTCACACACTTACCTTTCGCCCACATGTCGACGGTCGGCCCCGAGTCGTTTCCCAAGATGGAACACATCCACGGTGTAGACGTCAGTTGGATGACACACGGGAATCCCAAAGGTTTGATACTCTCTTATACCTATACACTACGCACAAGTTAAACAACACGGTTGGGTTCCATAGCCCGGCCCGCGGGAACACCAACCAACAAGCATCGTCATATCCTCCTGCTTACACAGCTCGGCCCTTTGTCGCGAACCATGATAATAAGCCGTAGCTGACACAAAGATTTCCACAATCTAGATAAGCTCGGCAGGAGAGCTTCTCTCTCAAAATCATTGTCGCAACAGGCACTCGATATCCCCCATGCTGCTTCGAACGGCACTTCGACTTCAGAATTCGCCCCAGCGTCTGCGCCCACAACAACAAATGGCTTCAGGACAGACATGTTCAATGCGCCAACGAGCACACAACAAACAACATCCTCCACCACCACAACAACCAGCACAAACGCGAAACCGATCCCAATAGGAGGTCCATCGCCCACTAGACCGGGATTCACGAGAACTGGTTCGGACGAAGGAAAGACCCCGCCAATCGGTGTATCCCCACAGAGAAGGAACTCGTGGTTCTCCAATATCGCCTCCAAGCTTTCATCCGCAAACGGTGCCGCGCAAAGTCCGCCCCAAACAAATCCCACATCTCCCAAGAACGCCGAGTTTTCCGTGCCCAAGGTCAATCCCGCTAAGAACGCTGTCCTTCAGCACGCCACAAAACCCGAAGGCGACGGTCCCTATATCCCAGCTCCTCCCGGTCGCGCCCAAGGCGGCGTCTTCCACATTTTCCGCAGGCTTTCGTCGTCGAACGGAACGCTGGGCCCCAACGGAATGAAGGGGCATAATCACGGTTTGGTGGAGCGAAGGATTTTGAATGTCGATCATCACAGGGAACGGTGTGAAATCAACGGTCTAAACCAGGCTAAGCTCCGCAGAGTGGCCTTTTGCGTCGATGTCGAGATTGCGCCTATGCCACGATACGGCGACGATGCGTCGAAGAAGACAAATACAAAGCCCCAGGTGGTTACTACCCACGTAGCACCAGATGGCACCATTATGGTGACCAACAGGAAAGAGGAGAACAGCAAAGAAGCGGAGGCGGCAGCGGCAGCCAAGGCCGCTGCAGAAACAAGGAAAAAGGAAAAGAAAAAGAAGAGCGAAGAAGAGAGGAAGGCCAGGAAGGAGAAAAAGCGAAAATTGGCCGAGGCGAATGGAACTATTCCGATGGAAATCCACGTCGATAGCGATTCATCCGATGACGGTAGTACCACCGCGCCTGCGCAGAAGCAGCCACAACAGCAACAGCCCGAGTCATCAGCTCGCCGAACACAATCGATGCCGACGACGAACCCCGTCAGGATATATCGCCGTTGCTGTCAGTTACGCGAGACGCCTATCCTCAAGAAGATCACCGAGCAGCTCATGGACCCTGCAAATTTGGCACCTGAGAAGGGAGTGGTCGAAAAGCTGGACCTGACTGGTTATTGGCTGCAGCTACCCGACCTTGTAACACTCGGTGACTACCTGGCCGTAGTCCCGATCAAGGAAGTAATTTTGGACAACTGTGGTTTGAGTGACGAGGGCCTTCGTGTTATCCTCGCCGGTCTGCTTGCTGCCAGGAAAAACTCATTTAAGCGACGAAAGCAGCATACGGGAACCGAAGGGCTGGTACCGCAAGGCGGCGTTGTTGAGAGGCTTATTCTGAAGAACAACAAGATTGGGGCTGAGGGATGGAAGCATATTTGTCTATTCGTTTACCTTTGCCACACGCTCAAGGTTCTCGATCTCTCGCAGGTTCCTTTCCCTCAGCCGCCGCCTAGCAGCCCGACGGCTCGCACATCAAACGATGGGAAGAAGACTACTATGGATCTCTGCCAGCTGTTCTCGAAATCGCTCGCAGAACGTCTTGGAGGCTCTACGCTCACACTTCTGAGCTTGGGCGAAACTGGTATTACTACGGAGCAGCTTGGCTTGATCATGGATGGCGTCCTCAAGTGCGGCATCAAGAAGATTGTCCTTGCGAACAACAACCTTACAGATCAGGGTTTGGCTCATGTCAAGAGATTCTTGGCTACCCCAACTTGCGAGGGTCTCGATTTGGGTGGCAATGATTTGCGAGAACATATTGACAAGCTTGCGGAAGCTTTGGACCAGGAAAACTGTCCATTGTGGGCACTCAGCTTGGCTGACTGCAACTTGACGCCGGCATCTTTGTCGAAGCTGTTGCCAACACTGGTCAAGTTGCCTCAATTGCGATATATCGACCTGTCCCATAACCACGAGCTCTTCAACACCGAGACTAGTGCGGTTGCGGTATTGCGCAAGTATCTGCCCGCGATGCCGGCCTTGAAGAGGATACACCTTGTCGACTGCGCTCTTACTCCTGAGCAGGTTATTGCCCTTGCCGAGATTCTCCCAGAGATCCCGGGCCTTGCTCATGTCAGCTTCTTGGAGAACCCACAAATCGTGGAATTGACCGATGCAAACACAGACGAGGCGAAGGAGTCAGCATGTGCGCTGTTCGCGTCGTTGCTCTCCGCCGCGAGGGTTTCGGGAAGCCTTGTTGCCGTGGATATCGAGGTTCCGAACGAGCAGTCGAGCGATCTCGTCAAGGCTATGGCTAAGCAGGTGGTTGCCTATTGCCTTCGCAACATGGGCGAGCAAATGTCGACCGTTTCCAACTTTACCTCTATGACCGGTGGCCTGCCAGACTTCCCGACTGAGCCCGAGTATCCCGATGTACTTCAGCGCTTGGTTGGCGCTGATGTCACTCAGCCCTACGACCCAGAGGACAACTTGGACATTGCGCCGGATGAGGACTACGTCATTGGTGGTACTGGTGTCGTCAAGGCCTTGACCTGCTGCTTGGACAACTGCGACGAAGAGTCTAGAAGACAATCGGGCGAGTTTGTCCGCGATGGCGAGACTGGCCACGTGCACGCGAAGCCTTACCACCCCGTCGGAAAGGCCAAGGAGACTTCCAAGCATCTGTTGCTTAGTGCCAGGAAGATCCGCACCAGGTTACAGCCCGCCATTCAGAAGGCCAGGGATTCGCACGAAGATACCCATGCGTACCATCGTCTCATCTTCCTCGACAACACCCTCAAGGGCATCATCAAGCGCTTCGAGGACGAGTTCCCCGATACCAAGGAAATCCCTGCCTCCACCACCGCTGCCGACTCCGCCTCTTTCATCTCTTCCGGATCCTCCTTCACCACCTACCCTTACGACGACGCCGAGAAGCTTCTTGGAACTTCCATCTCTTCCATCGACCTCGCCCCCTTTGCCTCGATCTGGGGCGAGGATGCCGAAGACCCCGAAGCCGCTCAAGCCGCCGCCTTTGGCATCAAGCCCCGTGGCCTGGTCCGTTCCAACTCATCGCTTTCCCTTTCGTCCCGTGCCCTCGCGGACGAGGAAGCTCGCGTCCTCCGTGCCGGCCACAAGTTCCGCTCTGGCATCGTTAAGCCCGAGCATTACATGCTTCTGAACTGCGGTGTGGAAATGATTGGCGCGGACCCCAACCATGCCCGCCTGTTGCACGAGCTGTTCGATGAGCTGGATGACGACGAGTACACCAAGATGGTCGAGGAGCGTGGAGCCGTGGAGGTTTTCATTGAGAACAAGGAGGATGTAGTCCGGAAACTGAGGGAGCTTGATCCAGCTCACTGGGATCGGTTTGTGGAAAGCCAGGAGATGGCGAGGAAGAACGTTGAGGCGCCGGTGCAGGGTAATGCCGATTTGTCGGATAAGTGCGAGGCGAATATGAGGAGTTTGAATGCCGCCGGAACGGGTGCGCAGGGAACTTCGGAGTTGACGATGAGGTTGAAGACCGCCGAGATGGAGAAGGACAAGGCTTCTGAGGAGCAGAAGTAAGAGGCTTAATATGGAGTTGTTGATATGGAAGGGAGAGGATGATCATTGCTGTTAGTTCATAGGCGATAGGTGTTGGTGTTGGGAAGCGAGCACATTTCGGGCGTTTATGGTGCCAGACGGAGTTTCTGGTTTTGTTATGGGAGGTTCTTTGTCCATAAAAGACAAGACTACATTGCTTGTTGTTTAAGTGGGATTTGGTCGTTCTTATTTTGAGCTTAGATCGAGCTCATTTGATAGCTATGAAGGAACAACAGCATATTGTTCTCAACTTCTTGACTTGAGCTGGATTGTGAACTAGATGAACATATTCTGAACATGACTTATGTAACAACCTACGAACTCCTATAACGCCCTTGACCATTTCGTATATCATGCCTTTCTTTTCCTCTTCTGGTATCATTCACGCCAACCTTAAACCGGGCCAAAACAGTTAGTACCCATCCTGCTCCTTCCTCCCATCCCCCTCCACTCCCTTCTCATCACCGCCCTCCGTCCTCTTAACCTCCTCATCTCCCCTCAACTTGGCAAAATAAGCCTTGATATCCTCCGCCCCCACCGCCCTTCCACTCTCCGCAAACTCCTTGAAAAACGGCTTCAATTTATCCTTGAGATGGTTATATGCCATCACACCCTCGATAGCCCTAACCCTATCGATATTCCGCAAAGCTGACTCGCCTCTTTCCAAAAGGGAGCCCGACCCTTTACTGCTGCCACCGTGAACAGAGTGGTTGTCACCGGCATGCGAGCCGTCTTCGGAAACGGGTGGTTCGTAGGTTTCTTCCTCTTCGAGAAGTTGGGGGTGCGGGAGGAGGAGGGGGAAGCAAGTGGGGCAGTGGCAGAGGGTTGAACGGAAGGAGGAGTTGGGGGAGTCGGGGGAGGGGTTGGTGAAGAAGAGGGAGAAGCGGCCTGGGGGAGGAGGGGGGAGTGTGAGGAGGCGGCAGGGGGAGGTTTGGGCTGCTGTTGAGGAGTCTGAGTTGATTTTGGTCATGGGGACGTCAGTGTTAATGGGGGCGTCTGTTGCGGTGGGATTTGTGGTGGCATCCTCGATGGTGGTGACAGTTGTTGTGGTTGATTCGACGGCACTTGTAGTGGTAGTGCCGTTGGTGGTGGACTCGGTGACGGTGGTGGCTTGGACAGTCTCTGAGACGGAGACCTCCTCAATCTTTGGCTTCTTCTCTTGAGATTCAGCAATGGCCTCATCATCGTCGGAAGCCTTTCGCTTCTTGGACTGGGAGTCGCCATTGACTTCGAGTTCCGAGGTAGCAGTGGTGATTTGCTCTACAGGCTTGCTCTCTTCCTCCTTCTTCAAATATACAGGCGGCAAGAAACCTTCCGCGCCAGCGTACCTCTTAATCCAAGGGTAGGCCTCAACGCACTTATAGCAAATGAAGCCTTCAAAGTCGTCGTCAGCGGGAAAGCCAGGTGGCGGAGGCGGGTCGTCGTCTTCGTCTTCTTCCTCTGGCTCTTCGGCGACATTGGCGCCGTTCTGCTCCGTAGTCTCATCCTCGGCGATGGCTGGCAAGGGACCATTCTCAGTCTTCACCTCCGTCTTCACCTCAGACTTGGGCTTGTCCTTCTTCTCCATCTTCTCAAACCAGTTCGGACCTAGGCCGACAATGCAGCCAGGATGGTACCAATCCTCACCACATCCCCCCGTCTCTGCCGTGCCTAATCCCAAGCATTGAAACATGGTCCCCTTCTGCTCAAACGGGTCATAGTCACACTCACAACCGCAGAACCTATTGCGGAAGTTATGGTTGTACTTGTTGTTCACGTCTGGCTCCTCCGAGTGCACGCCGCCCTTGGTGCCCGTCTCCTCATTGATACGCAAATTGCACGGGCTGGTAGCGGGGAAGCGGGTGGTGCCGCAATCACAGGTGAAGTTGCGCTTGGCGAAGATTTCGACGAGGGTGTGCTCGCCATGGCACTGAACGGAGCAGGAGTAGCAGATGCCCGCGGCGTTGTAGGGAGCTTTAGGGTCGGCGGGTGGTGGGTTGCAGGTCAGACAGGAGAAGACGGCCTGACGAAGGGGACCGAGGGGTTTGGTGCAGTTTTCGATGCTCTGGTGGGAGGTTAGGAGGATTGAATTCCGATGAAAAGGGCAAGAGAAGGGATACGCACGTAGGGAAGAGCTTCGCGCGCGTCGGCTTCAAGTTGCATTTGATCACGTATGAAGCTATGGTATTGTTAGTATTCCATCCTCTGACGAATTCAGTTGTTGACAACATACTCGGCGGCAGTCTGGGAATTGTCCGACTTCGCTGAGAAGCTCTCAGTGCGTGCCTTGGTCAGCGCAGGTGGTGCTGGAGCTTCATGGCCATCCTGAGTAGCCTCGGCGGGCTGTTGCGCCGGTTGCGGTTCCATTGAAATTGCTGTCGTGGTCGAATCTTGGTTGTTTCAGGTTAGATATTTCAATGGGAGCAAGCTTGAGAGACTGTAACGGGGAATCAAAGATGGATTGTCGGGAAGTATTTAAGGAAATGGATGGCGCGAGGAAGAGGCGCGTTGGTGAAAGTGTGAGAAGCGCAGGAGAAGGACCGAGCTCGGATGTACCTTGGGCATAAAGCACTGCGAGATTCCAAGCTTCACAGGTATGGGATTGGTGTTTTGAAGATGGTTCTGAGATGCCAAATATTTAACAAGTTCTACCTGAACTATGTAAGGACATTAATTTCATGCTTTGCCCTCTGCACCTGCCATTCTTCACTTGGTCTCTGAGATTTCGTGACTTTTTGAATCTCGACAGGTCGAATTGGCGTGTAAGAGCAGCACCAAGTGGGTCCGGTACGTACTGCCAAGCCCATTAAACGCAGCAACCACTTAACGCGACCGTCCCATATCCGGCTTAGCTCGTCGCGTCTTGCGCGTCTTCCCTTGCCTGCAACGCGAAAAAAAGCAGGGGCAAGGTTGGTCTTGGTAGGGTCACAAGCGAATCCCAAGGGCAACATTCAGTGGTTCACGGCTGTTTGTGTCTCCATTCCTCTCTCTCACTTTCACCCCGCAACATACTCATCCTCTCTAGGTCTCTGGCTGGCATTCCTCATAGCAACAAACCGGGCCAGCATCTCCATTCTCTTGTTGTTTCTTCCATCTGTAGCTGGCTACAGTGACCACTCTTGAGATACCCTTCAACAAGTCGCAACCATGAGGTATGTACACTTGTCGGGCATTCACAAGTAAACAGTGACTAACTGAACCTCTTCAACAACAACAGTTCCCCGCTTCGCGACAACCCTTCCTCTGCCAACCGCGGCGCCGTCCCCAGGGCCACCCGCAAGCGCGCGCGCAACGATAACGATGGTGCTTCCTCGCTTCCCCGGGCCTCCAGTCCCGTCATGCCCTCTTCTCCTCCTGCCTTCCCAGTAGCCCATGGCGCAGACGAGGACGACGACATTGAGGAAGACATTGCCGCCGAGATCCAAGACGACATTGACGACCTCGACGAGCTGGCCGAAGACGATGTAGATCTGTTCCGCGAAGGCTTCGAGCGCGATTATAGGGAAAGAGACGAAAACGACGCCTACGAAGGAATCGACATCGACGATGAGGAATACGAGGCCCTTGACCCTGCCGCGAGACGTCGCCTCGAAGCCAAGTTGGCCCAGAGAGACCGTCAAGTGCGCATGGGAATGGGTACCACATACCTTCCTGGTGAAGACGACGACGGCGACATCGACCTTACCAATTTGGAACGCCGCCGAAGAATCCGTTACAATGAAGACCCCGATGTCGATATGGACGGCGATATCATGGACTCTGAGCTCCCTCTTGAGGCCCTCATGGACGTCAAGGCTGCCAGCTTGAGCGAATGGATTTCTGTCCCGGCTGTCCAGAAGACTATTCGCAGAGAATTCAAGGCTTTCCTCACAGAATACACCGACGAGAGCGGTTCTTCCGTCTACGGCAACCGCATTCGCACTCTCGGTGAGATCAATGCCGAGTCTCTCGAGGTCTCCTACGAACACCTCGCTACCGCCAAGGCCATCCTTGCCTACTTCCTCGCCAATGCGCCAACCGAGATGCTCAAGCTCTTCGACGAGGTTGCCATGGAGGTCGTTCTTCTCCATTACCCCGACTACGAACGCATCCATGCCGAGATTCACGTCCGTATCTTCGACCTTCCCATCCACTACACTCTCCGTCAGCTCCGTCAGTCGCACCTCAACTGTCTTGTGCGCGTGAGTGGTGTCGTCACTCGCCGTACTGGTGTCTTCC
Organism: Sordaria brevicollis; assembly: GCA_033439795.1. Lineage (NCBI taxonomy): Eukaryota > Fungi > Ascomycota > Sordariomycetes > Sordariales > Sordariaceae > Sordaria > Sordaria brevicollis. The sequence continues at coordinate 2,184,315 of JAUTDP010000012.1, read as the reverse complement.
CTCAGCTCAAGTACGTCAAGTTCGACTGCACCAAGTGCGGCGTCACTCTCGGTCCCTTTCAGCAAGAGTCCAACGTCGAAGTCAAGATCACATACTGCCAGTCCTGCCAGTCCCGCGGTCCCTTCACCCTCAACTCCGAGAAGACCGTCTACCGCAACTATCAAAAGCTCACCCTGCAAGAATCCCCCGGCACCGTTCCGGCCGGTCGCTTGCCCCGTCACCGCGAGGTAATCCTCCTCTGGGACCTTATCGACAAGGCCAAGCCGGGTGAGGAGATCGAAGTGACGGGCATCTACCGCAACAACTACGACGCACAGCTCAACAACCGCAACGGCTTCCCCGTCTTTGCCACTATCCTCGAAGCCAACAACATCGTCAAGTCCCACGACCAGCTCGCCGGCTTCCGCATGACCGAGGAAGATGAGCACGAGATCCGCCGCCTATCTCGCGACCCACACATTGTCGACAAGATCATCAACTCCGTCGCCCCCTCCATCTACGGACACACCGATATCAAGACCGCCGTCGCCCTATCCCTCTTCGGCGGTGTAGCCAAGCAAGTCGGTGCGCACCACATCCGCGGCGACATCAACGTTTTGCTCCTCGGTGATCCCGGTACCGCCAAGTCGCAAGTACTCAAGTACGCCGAAAAGACCGCCCACCGCGCCGTCTTCGCCACCGGACAGGGTGCTTCAGCCGTTGGTCTCACAGCCTCTGTCCGTCGCGACCCTCTGACATCCGAATGGACCCTCGAAGGCGGCGCTTTGGTGCTCGCCGACAAGGGAACCTGTCTAATCGACGAGTTCGACAAGATGAACGACCAAGACCGCACATCCATCCACGAAGCCATGGAGCAGCAGACCATCTCCATCTCCAAGGCCGGTATCGTCACCACCCTGCAGGCTCGCTGCGGTATCATCGCTGCCGCTAACCCTATCGGCGGGCGGTACAACTCTACTATCCCCTTCTCTGCCAACGTCGAGTTGACCGAACCCATCTTGTCTCGTTTCGATATCCTCTGCGTTGTTCGCGACACTGTCGAGCCGGAGGAAGATGAGCGGCTAGCCCGCTTCATCGTCGGTTCTCACTCCAGAAGTCATCCCTTGATGAATACCCAGGATTCTTCCGCTAATGCCGGAGGCGGTGATTCAATGGAAGTTGAGCAAGACACGCAAGCCGCTGGTCAAGAAACCCAAACGGGCGAGCACGGCCGCAAGAAAGAGGGAGAAATCCCCCAGGAGCTGCTAAGGAAATACATCCTCTACGCCCGCGAGAGGTGTCAGCCAAAGTTGTATCACATGGACGAAGACAAGGTGGCGAGGCTGTTTGGGGATATGAGGAGGGAGTCACTGGCGACGGGAGCTTACCCTATCACTGTGAGTTTTTTATTTTCATTTTCCCCCCTTATCATCCACCACCCCCTCTTTTTCCTTACCTCCCCTCCCTTCTTCCACCTTCCCATCGTGTGGCTCGCTTCGTTCGCTCGATATGCTAACCAGATGTAAAAAACAGGTCCGCCACCTAGAAGCCATCATCCGCATCTCGGAAGCCTTCTGCCGCATGCGCTTATCCGAGTATTGCTCCGCCCAGGACATCGACCGCGCTATCGCCGTGACCGTCGAGTCCTTTGTCGGTTCGCAAAAGGTCAGCTGCAAGAAGGCCCTTGCTAGGGCTTTTGCAAAGTACACGCTTAATAGGCCCGGTACTTCTCTCTCTGGCAGTGGGAGCACTTCGCAGGGAAGAAGAGGTGGTGGGAGGAGGGGTGTTAGTGCTGCTGCTTAATCTGCCTAGGTTTCAGTAAGGACGTGATGTGATTTGTTTGATGATGGAATGGAAAAGATTATCGTGGTTGGGATTTGCTTGGGTTTGTATAAGGGCTCGATACACAGAACCGGGAGTGGAAGGCGTTGGGTATATCATGTTATGTTATGTTATGTTTCTATTGTTGACGGTCAATGTCATATTTTCTTCACTGTTCGAGTACGGTAGAAGTGCAAGTGATAGTGGGTATTAGCAGCAAATTGTATTTTGCCCTTCCATCTATCTAGTCTCGTATCATTGCCTTCATAACATCATGATTTCAGCTTTCTCTCCTGCTTCGTGATACTGCCCTCTTCCTCCCTCGAATGACAGACAGTTAGACAAATGCTAAACCACACAGCCTTCTTGGTAGTCCATACACACGTACTTTCTATGCACGTAATCAAATACAAATGACAATATGCTCCTTGCTCCACTCCCAAAGTTAAGCGAACAGTAAAGTTTTGAAAACGCGAAAACGCCAAAGTTGTTTGAGGTGCCACCTTATGATCAGCCCGCTTTTCATTGTATGTAGTGATGCATCGCCTGCCTTTTCCATAAACGCCGATGATGTATGTATGCATAAGAAAAGATCCAGTCGTTGTGGTACCCCGTAAACAATGAAAGCCGAACCATAGCAGAAAAATGCTGAAAATATGGACTGCTTTCCTAATTTGTCCCATGTGAATTAAGTTGCAGCTCTTGTCTTTGCTCGTATTGCCGATATAAGCCAAGCCGAGCAGATGACAAAAAGCTTCTAAAAGTGGTCGCTTAGCATTCCCAATGTGATGCTCGTAACGGAAAATGGTAGGAGATGTTGTGGGAAAGTGGTGAGGAGGCCGGCGCTCTAATTTGTGGCCAGTCGAAAGACAAGCCGCTGTTCCAAAGGTTTATGGAATGGTGTTCAGATCGGTACAAAACTTTGTCGCGATGTAGCAATCCCATACAAAGGGCACGATATCCCAGATCTCATACAATGGACTTCAAATGCTTTGAAATCCTATCCACGATGGATATCCAGTCAACATATTCGACCGACAAAACCTAGGCACACATATAGTTCTGGTGAAGGGACAATCCTTGTCCGGAACGACGATGTCGACGTTGGATGCAAGGTAATGAATGGTCCAAGACACTACTCAAACGTCGGTCATCTGTGTGTCAAACTGTTCCGTGGTCGCAACGGTTTCCAAACCCCAGTTGCCTTCGTATATCGTTGCTCCAGCGGTCCTGCGGCAAGCAACCCAGTCAACGGACTCTATCTTGAGTAGATCCTCGGCTGTAGGTCGCTTTGCAGGCTCAGGCTGGATCATCCACCGGACGACACTGTCTAATGAATGCGGGTCCTCGGCATCCATCATGAACCTTGGAGGTTCCTGGAGCTCGCCTCTCCTTTGTCCACCAAACAAGTTGCTCGGGTCATATGTGACGCCAGACATGTCGCCGTCATCGTTGAAATCCTGAGCCTCGCGAACAAAGTTACTGGCTTCACCCGACGTAAGACTGGGCACAACCGTCAAATCGCCATTCCGAAGGGCTTGCCAGGTGGGGCCGTTGTCGGGGAGATAGACATTGCAAGCGATCTCTAGAATAATAAGCCCGAGGGCAAAGATGTCGGCTGGCTTGTCGTACTTGCCCAGAAGAATCTCAGGCCCGATATACTCTCGGTCACCTTCGCCTTCGACGCCTTTGGGAGCCGGCCACGGGACAGCGAACCCAAAATCGCCAACCTTGAGATAGCCGTCGAACCCAATCAAGATGTTGGCAGGCTTCAGATCTAGGTGGATGAAGCCAGCGCTGTGGATTGCGGCCAGGCCCTGTACAATAATCGGTCAGCATGCATTTCAGAACCTCATGAGCATTTGAGTGACTTACCTGGCTTAGTTCGAGCAATGTCTTCCAGATGCGGAAATCGTCCATCCTCCCGTTCTGCCCAACCTCTCTGAGGAACGCATCAAGGCTGCCTTCGGTGCAGTACTCTGTCTGGATGTACAGACATCCCTTTTGTTCCCAGCTATCGACGTAGTGCACGATCTTATCAGAAGTACTTAAAGCCTTCAAAATCTTGACCTCGCGCATCTTGTTTTCGCGTTGCTTCTCACTGCTGTAGGCAATCTTCTTGACAGCATAAACCTTCTCCACCTCGTGCGAATGTTGGCCAGGAGTAGATGTAAACGACGAAGAAAAGGAAGCCACCGTGGAGCGCTTTACCACACGATACACTTGGGAGAAAGCACCACCGCCAATCACCTCAGCCTTGTCAAAGCGACTGTACAGTGCTTCATCAACATTGCTGGGGGCATTTAAGTTTTGGGGCGTAGAGCTGACTCGGCGATTCTGCCCTTTGGCAACTGGCAGCCCTTCTGGCGTTGCTGACGGAAGTCCTGGGCCGACGAGTGTAGTAGGCGTCGACGGCGACCGAGCAAACTTGATATTGCTTTTGCGGACATTGGACACGGACAGATAGCTTCCGTCAGGCGGGCCCATAATTTCCGAAGGTGTCTTAGGGTTCCTCGGATTCAAAGGGCTCGCTGAATCAGGAGTATGCTTTTCTGAGGCCTCGGTTATGGTGGTTTTGACGGGCGCAGGGGTGGTGAAGGAGTTGCCACGTCCGCGGCGCATGGTAAAGGAGGGGAGGGACTGGCTCATCGGTGTTGAATCTTTGTTGACGGTCGAAAGGGGTTCACCGTCGGCCGTATTTGGACGATCCGCTACCCTGTTGCTGTGAGGGCCCAGTGGGCTTTCAAATCCGAAGCTTGCGCTTGGCGTGCTATGCTCCTTGCCAATGCCAAAAGCAGACGCAGAATGCGTAAACCGTGAGGCAGTGGGTGTCATATGTACCAGGTGGGGGTGTGCTGGCGTTGACTGTGACTTGAAAAGACTCTTAGTCGGTGTTGGCGGAGGATAATCATCAGACTCGGGTGAACCTCCGACATCCTCGCCCTCAAAGCTTAACAAACTTGCTCTTCGATGGTTCTTTCCACGAACTTGCCTGAAGAACAGACTTGCAGATTGCTCCTTGGGGGCGAATGGGCTGCCGCGCGGCGTACTTGAAGCATCAGGAAGAGGGCTAGCTGCAGTACCAAAAGACAATCTTGACTGGCGCCTGACACTCTCTAATGGTTTCGGGGGAAATGTCGAAGAGTCATAAGGCTGCTTCTTGCAAGGGGTATCGGGCATAATCCCCGAAGTGTCACCGGGACGCTTAGGCGGACCAGCCTCGGGGTTTCGGTTCATCTTGGATACCAATCCAGTTGACATGAAGGCAGCCTGAAGTGGCTTGGCTCGCTTGTACTTTGGTGTAGCCACCGGCGGTGGGATCTTTGCACCTAGGGGCCGAGCACCCAGTGGCAGTGACTTTGAAAAGTTCATGGGTACCCTAGGCTTTTCGCCCAGGCTCACAGGAGGATGAGTAGGCGACTCATCTGGCAGACTAGAGCCGGAAGAAGATTGTGTGATAGTGCGGGACAAGGGGTGACGCTGATGGGTTGACCGGGGAAGCGGATGAAGCGAGGCGCTGGGCAAAGGCCCCGGATTGAAGGGGCTGCCACGGTCATCGGGCGGAAGATACTGATCGAGTGACAGCCTTGGTCTGGTCCGGCTTGTACCAGTTGCAGGAGCAGCATTTTTTGCTGCCTGGTTCAGCTGTTTCTCTCCAACACGCCGACCCAATGGGATATTACGCTGATCATCATGGCGTTGCTGTAGAGTACTCTTGCGGAGGGAGGTGGTTCTTTTGGGTAGGCTTGTAACGTCAGGGGAGGCCACGGAATCCTGAGGCGGGGTGGTGCGACGAGTTGACGAGCGCAGTTCATATCCTCTTGGCGCAATGTCATCATCTTGGGACGTATGCGATGTTGCTGGAGGGTCATCGAGAAGGTTAGCCCCGACACCAAGACTGCGCCGCTTCGCCGGAACTGGGCTTCCCAGAGTAGCGTGATCCATGATAAGTGTCACCTCCGTATGGTGAACTGGGCTTGCCACGGGACTTGCTATCGGACTGGGGCTGCGCGAAGAGTTGCTTCCGCAACGTGGACGGGCTTCGGGAGCCGAGATGGACGGTGGGATGGGATTTCCCGAATCCCTGTGGGAGCCAAAGACCCTTCTGAGGGGACTCTTTTGGGACATTCGCGTCCTGGATATCGGTCTGTTGACCGGCCTTGAAGGTCGTAATGAACGGGCCGAGAGACGTTCGCCGGGTTTGAGTGGGGTAGAAGTTTCACCCAAAGATCGTTGCTGTAGTGAAACAGCGAGTGAGTTGAGGGACTGCGGTGAGCCGGCTGGAGTGGTCGAAGCTTGTCGACCTTTGGAGGGAGATCGAGCAATGGACCTTCGTAAAGATCGAACGGAATGGATGTGTGTCGGAGAGGGTAGGGTAAGCGTACCCCCACTCCCATTCGGATAGGACATATCTTGGACAGAAGTCAATGTCTGTCTTTGTTGTTGTATGATGAGAGGTGAGAAGAGCCCGTTTGAGGGACAGTCGTGAGGACAGTCGTAAAAGGGAAGACTGGAAGACTGAAGCAACAATCAACCTGGAATTCCAGACTCCGGTAACCCTAAGGAAAAGGCGGCGTGAAGTCGTGACGTAAAAGAGCCGTTGAATGGTCGGGTAGTAGCATAAATCGAGAACCTGAGGAGGGAAACCAGTAAAAACCGAGATGGAGAGAAGTTGAGAGTAGCCGAGTCGAGTCTGGCGGGCGAGAATCGTCACAAGAACACGTCAGATGTTGAGAGTCGAGACCAGTTCATTCCCAGACCAAGCCTGGCATCTTTGACAACAGAAAGTGTTCCCAAGGGTGGTTTTCTGTTCCTTCCTCCAATGTTTCTCCAAATCTTGACCTTCCTGACCTGATCCGTCTTATCCTTCTGTTCCTTGTTTGGGGTAGGTACGGTCCAAGCTCCTTCCTGTGCCTAGCGACTTGCGATGCTAGATGCGCATGTCGCAACTTTTGGGAAGTTGCACCCTTTGCGGCCAAAGAGGCCGATGGAGCCACTTGCGCAGGCAGGCGCTGCGCTCGCGCTCTTGACGAGGCAACCTCGCTTCGTCGGCGAGTTCGTTGTTGGTAGTTGCCTTACTCCAATGTTTCCGGAGTCAGGTTAAATAGTGAGAGGCCGACGGGTTCCGCGCGGTATTAGACCGTACCGTATCGTGTAATCCGGTATCTCGTTATAGGCGCCGGCGGGGAGGGTTGCGATCGCTGGAGGTGGGGCGCGCGGGCGCTGACGCAAACAATGGCGGCAGCTTAAATGCCAAATTCGACGACAATCCGATGCGCAAACGATCGCCGTGAAGAATCCGTTGGTGAATACCAGAAGCGCTGTAAGGGATAGGTGGGATGACAGGAATGGATCAGAATCCGAGACTCTGAATTGAAAGCCAAGGGTTGGATATGGAGGTTGTCCAGTTCGGCGGAGGTTGTATTGTATGAAGGTTGTACGGGCACTGAATGGGCGCACAAGAAAGTGCGAGTGACAGGGAACTTAATGGACTTCACCTGCAACCCTGGCCGGATTGTTTACTAACCGCTGCATACGTGCTGCCAATTGCCCGTGCCAGTTTGTACGCGTTGCGCTGTGCAGGCGCGTTCGTCCACTTTTTTACGCAGGTGCGCGGCCAGTGAGAAAGTGGCAAGGGTTACCAGTGCCCTGGTCTGCCAGCGTGCCTGCCTTAGCTCATTGCACTGTGAGTGACTCCATGAGGCAGGTACCTTTGCTGTTCACTTCTCCTCATCTTTCAACATTGATATCATATCTCACCTAGAGGTAATTACCAGAAGAAGGCTGTTTCGGATGTGCACATCCATTCCTTTCATTCAATCTTTCCCATCATTGACAATACAATGGATTCATCATGCCTCAAAACCCTTGCTGCATCAGACAGAGACAGATCTCTAGTGTGGATCTTCAACCTTGTGGGACGAACTGCGGGACCTCACCGCTCCAGCCAGTTGTGCCGGCAACACAAGAACATCATCAAGGAAATGTCACGAGGTCACAAAAGAATTACAGTAGGCAAGCTCTCTGGATATTCAGACATTTCCACTTCTCATCCGTGGAAATCTCCGTTCTTTTCATCAGCGATCTGGACAGGCGGCAGCTTTGTCAGATCTTCCTTCCTCATCGACGTGGGAACCCTGATCATCTGTTCTGGGCCAATCAGATGAACTGTTGGCGTCGGCTCGCCAGGGTCTTTAGCTCATCTGCCAATAGGAAGTGATATCAAGAAGCCGTTGAATCCACAATCGGCGTCGTCAATTCAACATCCAACTGCTTTGCGAAGGTGAAATCCCGAACAGCATCAAAAGTTCAGAACGACAGAACTTTGAGGTCATTATCCAAAGAATATCCTGCAGATTTTGGCTCTTCTGACTATTCTTAAACAAACTGATATTGATTTTTAGTCCCTTGACTATTCAACTTCATTCACTTCCCCAATGGTTTTCCAGCGGCAGCAATACTCCGGCACTCTGTCCCAACTTGAGGCCATTTGGAATGCGGCGACTTTGCAAATCAACTTCCACAAGACAGCATGGGAAATCTCGCATGGCCTGTCAAAATGGACAATACATAGGTATGCCCTCTCCCTATCCCTTTTACTTGTCGTTAGTTCTTCCCCCTTACTTTCAACAACCCTTGGCCACAATTCCGATCTACCACTTGTCGATGACGCGCGCGCTGTCAACATGGAACTCCATGAGGTCCACATTCCATGAAGCATGTGCACATTGCCCCTTTGTTTCTCCTTTTGATCACTTCGTTGGTCCCTTGACACTCTTCTCCTCATCTCTGGAATTCCAGGGACTGCGAAATCTGATCAAAGACACACCCACCTGCTGCTGCCCTACGCAGGGCAACTCCGGTGAGGAACGGACGTCACGGCACGACACACGTACAAGTACGGCAGTCGTCAAGGTACGTACCTTTTCATCCTTCATGAAATCAACTAATGGGAATTTGTCAAATTAGAGGGTAGACTCGACTAGTAGAAACAGGCTTACGTAAGGCGCCCCAGCCACCAAATTCTGGCTACAGACCTTCCTAATAGTCTGGGCACCCCCAACTCGGGTTCCACAGAACTCTTCTAAATACACACATCAATTTTAACCCTCAATTACAATATCCACTTTGCGGTGTAATTTAATAATTAATAATCTAATTTACAATCTCCGCGCTACGAAAACTTCAATTACACTAACTACAACCATTATCACCATTACTACCGTAACCCACTACGTTATTAACTATATTCCAATTAATCGATAAGGAAGTCGTCGCTAAATAGGTTTACCTAAATTTTATAAATAAATTTAAAAAATAGAGCAATGAATTTATAATTTACATTAAAGTCCTAAACCTTACTAACTATATACTAAGGGTATAACCAATTCCCCTTAAACCTATAAAGCTAACTATTATAAATTATACTATTAAATCGTCCGCCTACTACTATATTAAAAAGGCTAAAAAAGCCTTTAACGATTTTAAAAATAATATCCTTACTACGCTAATCCCTCCTTATAGCGCCGATAATATCCCTATAGGCGTAGAATTTACCGAAAAATCCTTAAAGGAATAAATTAACGACGCTACCGCTAAATTTACCGATTTTATTATCGTAAAGCTATAGGAATATAATTACAACGTTAATATATTTAATTACCGGTTTAAGAAATATAAAACCTTTTCGAAATATCGTACTATATTTATTAAATAAATATATAAAACCGTTTATTAAAATTATAAATCCAATTACCTCCAAAATAATAAAAATTTCCCCCAATAATATTCTATTTTAATTAAAGGGTTATAATACCGTCCCGAATAAACCTTTATCGATACTTATAAAATTTATTACGATTATATTAATAAACCCCTTATAATAAAGCTTAAAATAGGAATAGTTAAATAAATCGACAATTAGGAAATTATTATAATTAAAGTCTAATTCTATACAGTCTTTAAATCCTTATTAACTACTGCTTAATTTTATAATTTTATCGAATATTTACGCCCTATTCGATTAAGCTAAGCTTTTAGCGCTTTACATTAATATTATTTATAAATCGTTAATAATATTTTCGATTTCCGTATTCTATCTGGGGATTTCCGTATTAAAGGCTTTAATAATAAGGCACCCGTAATTATATAAACTAAATTTAGCCGTAAAGGTATTCGTAGGGCGTCCTTTAGAATTAGAAGCAATACCCTTAATAGGTTAAAGGATATTAATATTAAAATAAAGGACGTTTAATTTAATAAACCCCAATATAATTAGCGTAAAAAGAAATATATAGCGTAAATTAAAGATTTTAAATAAAGCGGAAATTTATTATCGTTATTTTATTATAAAGTCTACGAAGAGGGTACGTATATTATTAAATACTATTAATATTTCTTTTTTAATAGGGTTTTAAACCCTCGTTAGAAGCCCAACCCTAAAATATAAATTCGGGTAATTAAGAACCTTAATAATAATTTAAAATTTAAAAGGGAAATCGAAGTCTAAAGAAGGGAAATAATTAAACAATTAATAAATTTTATCCCTAATATTAGTAATTAATTTTAAAATAATTAATTCTCTAATAAAAATACTACTATAGACCTTATTCTTATCCTTATTTAAGTCTACAAAACCGTTATAATATAAATAATACTCTAAACGGGAAAAGGAAGCTCTAATACTTACCCGCTCAAAAACTATATTCTTTTTAATTCTAATAACTCTTTATACGTATTTAACGAAATTACGCGTTTTTTCAATTTCCGTTACGTATTTTATAACGACGATTTATAGGTTAAAGACTTACGTATTACAATTTAAAGTTATAGGGAGGTTAATTTCATTATTAATAGAGAGAACGGGCCTAGGAAATTACATCTCTACGATATAGCCTTCTATTTTAATTTTATAGCTAATTTTATTTCCTTATACTTATTACGTAAATAAAATTTCTTTTAGGATTATAAACCACTTAATAATTACCTTCGTAATATAAATTAATTATTCTTTTATTATTTTAAAACCCATTATTATTAAATTCTATTTAAAGAATTTCCCTATTTATTTATTCGGGCGAACTTCTATACTTATAGGAATATAGTCAATTCTTATATAAACCGTAAGCATTACCGTAAAGACCCCCTTACTTAGTATTTTAAATTAAAGTACCCTAGTCCCTAGGTATTATCCTACCTCTATAATATATTAGGAGCCAAAGTCCTATTTAAAAATAAAAAGGAGGAAGACGAAGAAAACCCTAAAACCGAATAATATAATACTTATATTTAAATAAAAATTAAATAATAAATTAAGCGAAAACCTAGAAATAAAGGGTATAAGGCTAAAGAACGTCTCGCTATAAATTTTCTCGATTATAAAGAAAGTTATTAAAGCTATACCAATATTATATTTATTACCTATAAATTTACTAAATATATTTAAGAATATTTCCTCCATAACCGACTCGCCACTATAATCGTAGCCTATTTGAACGATTTTTTTATATTCCTTAAAATATAATTCGACGTTATAATACAAATATTAAAATACAATAACGAAATTACGAAATTATAATTATTCTTAAATTTATTAACGTAATATAGAATAATTATAGAACCTTCTACCCCGTATATTTAAATATAAAATAAAGGTGTAGAACGTTCGGGAAGCGTAATTAAGGATAAAGCGCGCGCTATAAATTTAAGTATTCGTTTTCCTAAAGATCTTTAACCGGAAATTATTTTTATAATAATATATTTTAATAATCGGTCCCCTAAATACTTTTACGATTAGAAATCTCCTTATAAAAGATTCTATACGGCTATTACTAAGAAAATTAATAATAATAATAACGAAATTACCCCCCGTAAACTTAATATCTCCTACCTTCGAATTTATAATTATAAAATATTTATAATAATTATTACCGCTAAAAATAAATAAAATAAATTTTAAAAAATAAACCCTAAGGCGTAAATTGGATATTTAATTAATTATACCTCTATAGCCATTTATCGAATTTAGAACCCTATTATTAACGAGGTTATTAATACCCGCAACGTTATTTTTAATAAATATACCCTCTTTATTAATAAAGTAAAGAAGGAAGCCGAATCCCTAAAATTCACTTTAGAAGAATTTACTACCTTATTAAAGAAATATACCGCTAAAGAATAATTACTAAATAACTAATTTCCCTTCGATTTTATAACCAACCGTACCAATATAAAAAATACGAATATTTATAACCTTCTAAATTCTCTTTCTCTTAATCCGGTTTAAAAAAAGGAAGTAATAAATATTAAGGAGGTATAAGCCGAAGAAATAATTATTAAGGAAGTAAAAATTAGCGTACCGCTTCTAAACCCCCTTAATAAAATTATAAATTTAAAAGAGGATTAAATAGCTATCGATTACTTCGTTAATTATAATTATCTAATATTACTAAATATACTATTACCAACTTCCTTTTTTACAAAAGTATTCGCTATAAATCGTATTAAATACGCTAAAAAGGAATTATTAAAAAATTTCGAACCCTAAAAGGCAATATTTAACGCCGGACGTCTTTATTAATTTATAATTATAACGTACGGGAAGAAAATTACTAAAATAGAATTATAGCGCTCTATACGTAAAAAAAAAGTAATTATTAAAAATATAATTAAATTCTTAATCGCTATTAATAAACTTTAGAGCCTTTACCATTACTAATTACCGCTAATACTTCGCAATTATAAGGACCTCGATAAATATCCCTTAAACGACCTTTTTAAATAAACCGAACGAATTTATTTCGAAAGCTATAAATAAATAAAAATTTAAGTAAAAGTAGACCGCGACGAGCCTAGAATTAAGGGCAAATAAATCCTCGATTATATATAAATATACATTTATAAATACTTTAAAAATAACTACTTCAATAAAGTTAAAACTCGTTTAATTATACGTAGAGACTAATAAGCAAGGATTATAAGGTAAAAAACTTATACCTCTACCCTAATAGGAAAGTCCTTCCATACCCTTATAACTATAGCTTTACGCTTCAACTTTAAATTTATTCAATAAAATGTAATTAACGCTTTCGTAAACGCAATAATAAACGAAAAGATCTATATATATATACCACTAAATTATTATATTTAAGGGAAGGTATTTAAAATCCTTAAAATACTATATAATCTTCGTTATTCCCTACTATTATAATAATAAGAGCTTATAAGGATATTTAAAGCCTTAAGGTTCTACGCAATCCCTAAAAATCCTTATATTTTAATTAACGACGGTATTTTAATTTTCTATTATATTAATAATATTATTTTCTATTACTACCCTACTAAGGAGGAAATTGCCCGGTAATATATAAAGACTCTATAATCCCGGTATAACCTAATTAGAGGAGAGGAACTACAATAATTCCTAGGTATTAAAGTAATCCGCGATCGCAAAGCCCGTAAAATCTAATTATTCTAACGGTTATATTTTTAAAAAATCTATAAGCTCGCCGACGATAAACGTACTATTTAAATCCTAATAAATAATATCGAATTAATACCCTACGATTATAAAGCTATTAATTAATCTATTTATCGATATTAAATTAAAATCGGGTCTATATTCTATATAACCGTTATTACCAAATTAAATATTACTTTTACGGCCAATCGATTTACTAAATACAATTATAACCTAGGATTAGAGTATTATAAGGCCGTAAATAAAATATTATATTACCTCTTTACTACCATAAACCTAGCCCTATATTATAAAAAAGATACTAAACTTCAATTTACTTTTAACGCCTCCTTTACTAATAATTCTATCAACCGTAAAAATTCCTAAGGATTTATAGTAAAATTATATAATAGATTTATCTATTAGGGAACTTTTAAATAATTAATAATAACTACCTCTATAACCGAAGTAAAATTCGTAGCCCTCTCTAACGTCGCTAAAGAAATATTATACATTATAAAATTATTTAAAGGTTTTATATTAAAATTCTCTAACCCTACCCCAATTTTCGAATATAATAATATCCAAATACTTAAAATTCTAAACGTAGAAGCATTAAAATTAATAATTAAACTCCGCTATATCGATATTCACTAATACTAATTAAAGCAAGAGGTATAGGTAAGGATAATTAAAGTATAGTATTTCGAAATTTTAAAAATACCCGTAAACGGTATAACCAAAGTATTAACCGTAGAAAAATATTAGGAGTTTAGGAAATTGATAGGGATAGATTTTATATAAAATAAGGAAGGTTATTAACGGGTAGAATACCTAAGGATTAAGGAGATAAATAAGGAAGAGTAATTAGTCTTATATAAATAGCTTTAAATTTGTCTATTTTAGGAAATAAATTGTATTTAGGGAGGTATATTAAATTAGAGGGTAAACTCGACTAGTAAAAATAGGTTTACGTAAGGCGCCCCAACCACTAAATTCTAGCTGCAGACCTTCCTAATAGTTTAGGCACCCCCAATTCGGGTTTTATAAAACTCTTTTGAATATATATATTAATTTTAACCCTCAATTACGATATCCACTTTGCGGTGTAATTTGATAGAATTCACAATGGCTTCGGATCACGGACCACCAGCGTTACACCGCGGTCTGCGTGGTAGCTGTCGGCGACAATTCACCTCACCTCCCAGAGACCAGGGGCGCGTTTCATTTTTCCGCTTGTTGATTTGTTTCCCATACAAAACGACCCCCTTATTGTTGATATGCAGTTAATCACACTATATATTGCGCTAGTGAATAGGGCTTCGAGCTCTCGAAGTATCTTTCTCGCTAAGGTATTCTATAATACCCCTATAACCCCCTTATAAACGACGTATCGCTTATATAAGATTTTATTGCCTTTTTAAACAAATATTATATAATGCTAAGTATTAGTATTTTATTATATCGTTTGATAAATAGGAAAAAAATGTATTTTACCGGTCGGTTTCTATTAATTTGGTATAAATAGGGGTAATTGCGCGCGCTATTATAAAGTGTTAATAATTTTATTATAAAGAATTTATTTGCTTTATTTTGTATTAAAATCTTTAATAAAATGAAATTCCTTTATTTACCCCTACTATAAATATCCTTCGATTACAATTATTTTTTATATATATATTAATCGCTATTGTCTTTATAATAGCCTTAATACGGGTACGCGGTAGTTATAATTCGATATATAATTCGGTTTATACCGATCGGTTTAAAGGGGAGGGTATAATTTGCGATACCCTCTACCCAAATTGAAAATCGAAATTATTTAATATATATTTGTAAAGTTATAGGTACGAGAGGGTGAGAGCAGGTCGCACAAGGTAGGTTTATTCTAGGAGAAAGATTTTAATTTAGCCAAATATAAATCTCTAGCCAGGAGCTATCCTCTTTTATACTTATACGCTTCCCTATAAATCCGGAACGGTCGGCGCTTAAATTCCGAAATCCTTTCCTCTATATTATATCCTACTATCCTTATTTTATCTGCTATTTTATTTATCGTCCTGAATTATTATATTTTAATTATACAAGTCCCCTTAAACCTTCTTAATAATACCTTTATAATTATCCCCCCCTTAAAAATTATAATCCTTTATAATTCTAATATTAATAATTACGATCCGTAGAAAATTTTATTTTCTATTTATATATTATACTACGCTTCGTAAAAAACCCTATTTTCCGTTCGTATATTATATTACGCTTCGGTTCTATTATATTATTTAATTATTTATTCTTATTTTACGCATTAATATTATTCCCCCCCCCCCGGCTAATTTAATTTTTAAATTATATTATTATATAATAATTATTATAATACCCGTAAGGGTAACGCTTTTATATTAAACGGTTTTATTAAAAGATTTAAAAACCGATTAGTGATATTTATATCGATATATTAAATAAAGTAATAATCCCCGCCTATTTTAATTATTTATATTATATTAATATTTTTACGCTTACTGGCTGCGGTATTATAATAGTTAATCGGCTCTCCGGTTAATATTTACTCTTTAAAGTTATTATTAAATTCCTAAAAGCTAATTCCAAAACAATTTAATTTTTATATATTACGTACTTTATTTACCGTTTCGGTATTCTTTTCTCTTCGTATCCTTTCCCCGGATAGAAAGCGTTTTACCCTAAATAATAAAAAATTTCGAAAAAATTCCGAAATAGAATAAAAATTCTATCCTGAATTAAAATTAGTTCTAGGATTTAACCCGAATTACCTTTCTTCTTTTTAAAATTAAACCTTTATAATCCCTAAAATATAGGGAAGGATTTATTAACTTTAACCGGTTAATTAAATTAATAAAAAGTCCTAATATATATTAATTATTTCCGGGAGCCGGAAATATTCTAAATTATATCGTTGATTAACGACCATTTATTTTATATAGCCGGTAATTTACTATATTTCCCTAATTTAAAGAGTTTTATTAATATTTATATTTATTAACTAGGCTATAAACCTCTCTACAGTTTAAACCGCTATAATTACTTTAAGGCCGGGCAACCCCTAATACCGCCTATAGATAAACGCTAAAAAAGAATTTACCGATTAATTCTAAATTCTTTTAATTCGGCTTTTTACCCTTATTAAACGGAAAATCCCTAATTTAATAAGAAATATTAGAGCGGCTCTCCTCCTAATATATTAAATTCTCTATAATTTTAAAGAAGGATTTACCGGTTAATTTAAGTCCTCTTAATTTAATTATTTTATCCTTATTAAATAGAAAATCCTTAATCCAATAAAAAATATTAGAACGGCTCTCTTTTTAATATTTTAAATTCTTTATAATTTTAAAAAGGAATTTATTAGCTAATTTAAATTCTTTTAATTTAATTATTTTATCCTTATTAGACGGAAAATCTTTAATTTAATAGGAAATATTAAAACGATTCTCCTCTTAATATATCGGATTCTCTATAAGTTTAATAAAGAATTTACCGGCTAATTTAAGTTCTCCTAGTTTAATTATTTTATCTTTATCGGACGGAGAATCCTTAATCCAATAGGAAGTACTAGAATAGTTCTCCCCTTAATATGTTGGATTCTCTATAATCCTAATAGGAAATTTACCGGCTATTTTAAATCCTCTTAATTTAATTGCTTATCCTTATTAAATAGGGAATTCTCAATCCAATAAAAATATTAAAGAAGTTCTTTTTCCAATTTTAATATTCGGATTCTGTAAATTCTTCTTAACTCTAACTCGCAATTTGGTACGGCTACTTCCTAATTAATATTATATTAAAATATTTAAAACCGAATTACTAATCCCCGGGTATTTTACTTCCGGTATAAATTACCCTTAATTTATCTCATTATATAAATCTTTTACTAATAATAATATTTCTTTTCCTATTAATAAATAAGCTCTTAATTCCCATCCCTATTAGAATATATAATAATTATTTATTTATTAAATTTTATATATAATATTTCGCGCTATATTCGGCGCTTATTATTTTTTACAATTGTAAAATAATAAATTCTTATTATATTATTTATATTAATTATCCTATTTCTTATAATACTTTTACTTAATTTTCTAATATTTAAAGAGCATTTTTTATATATTTTCGAAGTACTTTTTAAATTCCTAAATATTATATTCTACGGGCTACTTTACTTATTTAATTAAAAACCTTTAATTTATACCTACTCTTTAATAATTTATAATTTCCTCAATTTTTTACTCCTCTTATTTATTATATAACTCCGGTAATAATATTTCGTAATCTCCATTTTCTTTATTCTTTTAAAATTCTAATAAATTAATTAAAAAAACGTTATATATCCGGTTATATTATATCAATAAGACTACTTAATACGCTTAGGAATTAATTTTGTTCAATATTTTAATTTTAATATACGTAAATATTAATTTCCTATTTTTAAATTAAAAATTCTTAATTAATAAACTTATAATATCGCTTAATTAAAATTCGATTAGTATATACCTTTTATTATACCCCTTCTTTTACGTTTCTATCGCTTAATTTTAATAATATTATATTATTTTATAAACTTCTTCCAATTTCTATAATTATTCCTTTACGCTTTAAATTTTAATAAAATTCCGCCCTTTAATATATTCGATTATATATAGGTAATAACCGTATAAGGCTTTAAATAGTAAAACCCTTATAATTACGTACGTAAAATTATTATACGCAAATTCCGCTTTTAGGAATTCCCTATTCTAAAATATAGGATCGCCTTCTAAAATTCGGATATATAAAATCTTTTCAATAATTTAATATAAATATTCCATTTATTTATCCGTTTATAAATAAAATACAGTAAATAATCTTCGTAAAATCCCGCGTATTTTAGTAAATTCCTTTTAAAATTCGCTAATAAATAATTTATCTTTATCGTTTATAATTTTTAACAATAAACCGAATCGGTACTCTATATATTTATATAATAAAAATACTATAAAAATTATACTAAACGTTTTAATAATAGGTATAAATAAAATTATTTTAATAAATTAATTTATAATTATTAAAATAGCGTTATATATCTTCTTATTAACCCCTTAATTTAATAGAAAATTAATAAATAAAATTAATATTAATTTTTTAGAAAAATTATTCGGGTATTAATAAAGATTAAAAATTTCTGTAGGGTCGGTATTAAAGTCTTCAAATCCCTTAATATAATTCGTACTTTATAATATATTCCCGAACGTTTTATATAAAACCTTCCTAATAAAACTTCCTTTTAATAAATTCTAAAGTTTTAAACGTATTTATATAATTAACCTTTAAATTATTATAATAAAAGCGTAAAATCTCTTTATAAAATAATCCTTCTTTAAGAATTACTAATCGTTCTTTAAAATAAAAAACCCTTTAATTATTTAATTTATATCCCTCGATTATAATCCCTTTAAATTAAATAACCGCTATTTATTCGGTTAGGTTTAAATCCTTAAATTAAAATCCTTTTATAATAATAGAAAATTCCCGGCTCGCTAAAAGTATTTAAAGGATTTTTTAATATACTATCTTCTTCGCGATTTTACGTAATAAAATTTAAAGGAACGTTCTTTCTATCGGTTATATTAATAAAATATCTTTTATAATAATAACGGATTATATTATTCGTTGAATTTATTTAATAAAGGCGTAAATTATTCGTTGAATTTATTTAATAAAGGCGTAAATTATAAATTTTTCTTTATATTAATATAAAATTTTAAAATTTAATTACTCTTTAATTATATTTAATAATTCTAAAATAAAACCCAATTTCTTCTAAAGGGTTAATAAAACGTCGCCGTAAATTATATCCCCCTTTATATAATTGAACCTCCTAAATAAATTATTTATTAAATTTATTTTCCCCGACCGGTATTTTATTTCGAAATCGAATTAAAATAATCAATAGACTTAGCGAATTAATTTTCTACGCAAATTATTCGCTAACGATTTTATAATACTTTTTAGCGCTTTATAATTTATAAATACTATAAACGGCTTTAAAAATCCTCCTAAATAATATACTTAATAATTTAAATTAATTATAATAATAAATAATTCTTATTAACTTATATATTATTATTATTCTACATTTATTAATTTTTTTAAAAAAAATACTATAGAGTATTAAATATTTCCCGTAAATTAAAATAAAATTCCCGAAATAGCCTTCTATAAAATATTTATTTTAATTTTAATTTTTTTAATTAGGTTTTAATAACAAAAGATTAATATTATTATAAACGCTTCCGTTAAGGCCCGGAATACTTTATTAGCCTCTTTAACTTAATAAAACGCACTTAATTTCCGCTTATTTTTACTCCTTTTTAATAAATTGGTAATAAGCCCTATTATATAATAATATTAATATACGAATTATCGGTAAAAATTAGTAAATCTTAAAAATATTTAAATATTGTCACGAGCGACGTGGTTACGAGAGACAAGCTTAATACGTTGAATCCAAGTCTATTATAGAATTATAAAATGAAGAAGAAAAGAAGAAACGAGCAAAGGGTACGCCCCGCGCCAAGGTTTTATACTTAGGCGCGGGCGACCTACGAAGGCGGTACGTAATTACGTACGCTAGTACGGTTAACTTTTATTAAGTAACCGCCCGAGCGATAATTGGTCCGCTAAATAAGGACCCTATCCGTTAACGCTATAATATTACCCCCCCCTTCGAAAAAAATTCGCCCCGAATTTTCGAAATATTAAAATTATTATTATATATAAAGCGGATCCTTTATTTTTTAATATTTATTATCTTCCTTAACCTTTTTATACCTTTCTTTAAAGGAATATTATTATTCGAATAATCCTTATCGAATTCTTTTATTTCCGCCTTTTATAATTATTCCTTTAAATATAATAGCGGGCTTAAATACTTTAAATATACTTCGTAATAAATTCGTAATAATTTAAATAAATTTTTAAAATTTTTAATATTATAAAATTTCGGGTCCGGGTCGCATTTTTTCCAATTTATTTAATATTAGAATTTACTAAAATATACTTAAAAAGCTAAAATTTCTTTTATTTTTTATTTAATATTATTATTAATATACTCTCCCGTTAATTCTTTTAATTTTTAGCCGGGTAATAAATTATTAGGGTATTTTTTTAACCGATTTATATAAAAAACGTCTATTCCCCTTTACCTTTTTAAAACTTTTAATTTAAATAAATAATTATACTTTTCCTTAATTTTAAAATATTAGTTAATTAAAGGAAAATCGAATTTATAATTTAACCGGTCAATAAATTCGCTCCGTTTAATAATAAATATTGTATTTTTAAGACCGAAATTTAAGACGTACTGATATTTATTTATTTATTTGGCTATTTATTTTTAAGTTTTAATAATATATTCCTTAGCCTTTTTTACGAAACTTCGAATTTATTCTACTATTCTTTATATATCTTTACGGTTAAATTTCTCTTTAATCGTTAACCGAACGCCGTTAAAATTTATACGTACTTCCTAATTTAAAATACCGGGTATAAAGAACCTTTTTAATACTTCGTATAATTATATTCCTTTTGAATTATTATATAATATCCTTATTTAAACGGCGTTTATTATTAAAATCGCTTCCGATTAATTATTTTAAAAGTAATTAATAAAAGGATAAAAACGTTAATCGAAATATTCGTTTATAATCTCCGCCTATTTAATAATTTAATTATAATTTAAGGAAATTAGTTTTTACCGGATATTAAAAATCTTTACTAATTTGTTTATAAAATTTAAAATAAATTAAAGACCTCTATCCGAAATAACTTCGTTTAATAATCTATAAATATAATATAATCCTTCGTAATATATATAAATTATATTTTTAACGATTACTATAATAAAATAAGGGATAGTTTATAATACCTTATTTAATCGGTCTATTATTACGAATACGTTATCGAATCCCTATTTATTTTTAAATATCGATTTAAAATCTATAATTAAATTCTATTAAATATATTAAACCGTTGGAATAGGCTCTAATTTACTAAGTGTTTTATTATAGAGAACTTTTAAAGTATAATATATTACGCAATTAATAACGAAATAGTCGACGTTATTAATTATCTTTAATTATTAATATTATATAGAAATTAAACGTTTTATTTTATTCCGGCCTAAATAAGCGGTAATAATCTTCGTATATAATTTATAAATAATTTAAATCTTTAAAGTATTAAATAATATAATAAATTTATCGAAATAAGTAAAGATTTTATTAATAATAAATTAATATTTATTCTCCCCCCTTTTAATTATATTTCGGTAAATTTTTAAATTTAAGTAAATTTTATTTTCGAATATAAAATAATTTATTAAAAAGTATCCTTCTAAGCGTTCTTTATAATTACCCTCTACGATTTTTAGGTTAATTTTTATAAGGGTTCCTAAAGACGAAATAGACGCGTAAACGGTATTAATATTATTAATTATATCGTTAAGTTATATTATACGGCCGTCCTTTAAACTTTTAAAAAATTAGAAAGTACGTTAAACCTCCTATTTAATTTTTTAGCTTTTTAAATTTTTTACCTTCTTTAATAAAGTATTAATAATTTTATTTTCCCTTCTTAACCGATATAATATAACGAAATAATATTAGAATAAGAATTTTACTTAACCTATTTATTATAAATTTAGAAATCTTTTAATATTAAATTATTTAAATATTTTATTATCCGTAAGGATTAAGAAGGGTTTATATAAATTAATAAATTTTACCCACTAATATTATAGGGTTTTAATAATAATTATTAATTCCTTATTATAAATTAAATAATTATATTCTACTTTATATATAATTTCGGAATAAAAAGCAACCGGACGCTATTTATTATCGATTAATTAAAATAAAATTCTTATTATTACTCTATTTAAAGCGTTTATTTTTATTTATATTAGTTATTTATATTTAAAATACGTTAGGATAAATATTAATAATAATCGTCCTTTAAATTCCTCGAAAGTAATTTAATAATCCTTATTCTAATTAAAAACCTCTCCTTTTTTTATTATTACCGTTAATAATTTAATAATCCGGTTATAATCTTTAATAAAGCGCCGGTAAAAATTATAAAACCCTAAAAAAAATTATATTTTTCGTATATTTATTAAAATTTACTAATCCTTTATAACCATAATCTTTTAAAGGTCGACGGATACGCTATCGGTCCTAATAATAAAACTTAAGAATTTAATCTTCTTAATATAAAATTCGTATTTATTTAAATCTATTTATAATTCCGCTACTTCTAATCTAATTAATATTTTCTTAACGTAAATTTTATATTCCTCTAAATTATTTAAAAAAATAAAGATATTATTAATATACGCGCTATAGAAATTATCGAAATATCCTATTAATATTTTATTAATATACTATTAAAACGTTAACGGTCCGTTAATTAATTTAAAAAGTAGGACTTTATATTTATACGTATTATATTTCGTTCGGAATATTATAAATTCTTCGTTATTAAAGTATATACGGATTTAATAGAAGGTTTATTTAATATTAATTTTCGAAAAAATCTTCGTTTAGCTAATTTTAATAATAATTTTATTAATTAAGGGAAGAGGGTATTTATTTTTCTTTATAATAACGTTAAATTTTCAATAATTTACGCAAAACTTTAATTTATTATTAATTTTAAATATAAAAAGAATAAGCGTAATTTAAAGTATAAAATTACTTTCGATAAAACTTTTAATTAACGCTTTATTTATATATTTTTAATAAATTATTAATTTATCGACCGATATTTTATATAATAAATTATACCTAAAATCTTCGGGCTTTATTTTATCCGTTAAATCGATTTTATAATTATTAATATAATAATTTAATAAGGTATTAGATTCCTTTTTATTAAATATATTTAAATATTCGTAGGTATATTTAAAGACTTCTTTTTTAATTTATTTGCGTAATTCTACTTTATTTTTAACGAAGGCCTATCTTTTATAATCGTTAATAAATCGATCGAATTTATAAAAATTAATTACCCTTATATATTCCTATTTAGCGAATATAAAAAAAATATTAGCACCGATTATTATAAAATCGTTATAATATTTATATTATCCTACGCTATTTCTTTTTAATCAGTATTAACCTTACGCGTCTTCGCTTTAAAGGGGGTTATTTTTTCGTTCCGCTTTTAATATTTTAATATATTCTCGTCGCATAATTATTATATCTTCTTCTTCTTACTTTAAAGCGTATTAATTTAATAATTATCGTTCTATTTTTATTAAATCTTTATTTTCTCCGTATTAAATCGGTCGTTCTTTTAATTTTTTAAATAATTTAATTAATCGGTTAAATTTTACTAAAGGCGATAATATTACATTCTTAATAAATATTTCGAATTTTTAAATATATTTATTAAGAGCCGATAATATTATAATTATTTTATCGAAAATAAAATTAGCGTTAACGATATCGATTAAAATTTTATATTTTTTTAATTAATATTTACTTAAAATAACGTCGTACCCCGAATTAATAATTATTATTACTTCTTTATCGAACCGCTAGCTTTATATTTTAATAATTCTCCTTAAATATTAATTAATCGTTTTATTATATTACCCGGTATACCCTCCTATAGCGTAATAATAAAAATTATATAATTTTTCTATTCCTTATTTAATTATATTACTAATAAAGTCGTTATTTATAAAAATATTACTATTTACTCCCGAATTAATAAGCGTATCGTTTATAAATAAAATTTTTCCATTATTACTTATTATAATATAGGACGTAATTAACGCAAATTTATTTAAATAATCCTTTAAAAAACCTTTATTTACTTTTATATTCTCCGGTAATACTTCTTTTAAGTTCTTTCTAAAATAAATATTTATTAATTTAATCCCTAAGAAGGAGTTTAATATTTTTAAAATAGTTAATTTTCTACTTTATTATCGGCCGGTTTATTATCCTTTTTATTTTTACAGTTATAATAATCGACGAATTCGTTAATATAATTAAGGTTTTTACTACGGCGGTTAAAATAATTATAAAAACGATATTTAATTTCTTTATATATAAAATATTTATTTTCTTCGAATAATTTGCAAATTTCTTTACGAATTATATCGAAGGCGCGATAAGAATTATTTTAATTATTATTACCGGTATTAATACTATTATTAATAATATTATTAGAATTTTTATTAGAATTATTAAAACCTTTAACTTTATTAAACGAATTTGTAAAAGAAGAGGTATTTTTATCCTTATCCCTATTATTTTTCTTAGCCTTATTATTATAAAAAATATATTAATTAATTTCGACCGCTTTTTTAATTATTAAAGCGTATTAATTAAAAGTAATATTTTCCTATTTATATTCTTAAAAAAGGGTATTTTAAATAATACCCGGGAATTTCTAATTAAATTCCTATTTTTATAAATTAAAAGGGCGACCGCATTCCTTTATTAAATATACGAATTTATTACGGAATTTTTAAAAATCCTTGCTTATTTCGAATTTTAGATCGTTAAATTCGTAAATAACCTTTTCCTTTCGATCGTAATCGTAATATTCAACGTATAAATAAACAAATAATTTATTAGAGGTTTTAATATTATAAAGGCCGTTAACGAAGTAGGGCTTAAAATCTTAAATAGCTTTATTAATAATATAATTCTCAATATATATCTTCTTAGCCTTATTATTAAAGAAGTAATTAATATTTAATTTAAATTTATTAAAAATACAACGGTACTAAACGTTAAAAGTAATAATATTTTTATCTTTTTCGTTATAAAAATAGGGTAAATCCTTTTCTTTAATTAATAAACGTCTTTAATTAATAGTAAAAAAGTCGGTAGTAAATATTTCCTTATAATACCCTCTATCGTCGTTATCTTTATTATAATTAATATAATTATAACGTTCGAAATTTTCGGGGGTTAAAAAAATAACCTTCTTTTTACGAAGATTAATATTTTCTTTACGGAGGTTAATATTTTCTTTAATTAAAATAACGACTATAATATATAAATTAATAATATTATTATTCCAGGTAATTACTATTCTTCTTAATTCTTTAATTTAGACTTTTATAATTATTAAATTATCTTTAACTTTAGCGAACTTTTTTCTTTCTCAATTAAATTATAATAAGTCTCGTTCTATTTAATAAAGAAGTAGGGGTAAAACGGGTAACCCTTAATCGAAGAATTATCTTTTTATTTATAAAGAATACCCTATTTATTAATATAATTATTATTAAACGGGGTATTATTTTAAACCTCTCTATTATCGGATAAATTATTATTCTAATCGTTATTAAACGGGGTATTATTTTAAATTCCTTTATAGGAATAATTAGTAATTAAATGCAATATAGTAAATTAAATTTAAAATTTACGATTCTTCTTATATAATATAGTATTTTTATAATATAAAATCTTATAATCGTCCGATTCGAAATCGGGATCCTCACTTCCGTAAGTTTTTAATAATTAACGTATTAAAAATATATTCTTATTTTATTCTTTATACAAATCCTTATAAAAGCGTTCGTTATCTATTTCGGCGCTTTTTTAATATTTTAATAAATTAGCAGCGTATTTATATATTTATCCTAAATTAATATTTAAATTAATAACGATAATTTAATATCCCCGTTATTAAAAAAGAATAATTTTAATTAAAATAGCCCGCAATTTAATTTCTTCGAAAATAGTACATACGCCTTCGGAATCTTCGATAATAAATTTAAAAATATCGAAATTTATTAATAAAATATTACTATTATTCTATTTTTAATAATTTTAGCCCGTAGCTATTAGAATTTTAAAAGTAAAGGCTAAATAACCTTTATTATATTAGGCTTAATATTCTATAATTATATTAATCTTCGTATATAAAAAACTAAGCAAATCCTCCGTACTAAATATATAATAAACGTCGGCGAATTTATTAATAATTTCCTAATTAAAAAACGTAATAACTTTATTTATATTTTCCGGAATATTATAATCCTTTAAAATAAATTTATTAATATTATATAATTAAGCATTCTATTTCTTTTTAAAGGTACCGATCGTAATATCGCTAAATAAACGACGCTTAAAAATATCGTTTTATTAAATAATTATATTAAAAATAATAAATATATCCGTAATATCGAATTTAACTTATTCGACCGCGAACTTATTAAATATATTCTTTTTCTAAACCTCGTTCATTCAAACGCTCTTAATAGTAAATAATTTAGCGGTTTTAACCGCGGTAACCTTTTCGTCGGGGGTATACGCTATTATAATTAATTACGAAAATATATATTATAATTACTTTAATCGGTAAATAAATTTAGGATATTTAAATACTTCTTTAATATATTAAAAATAATTTTATAATTATTACGAATAATATAATTACGAAAGATAAATTTAATACGTTAAATTTAGGTCTATTATAAAATTACAAAATGAAAAAGAAAAGAAGAAACGAATAAAGGGTGCGCCCCGCGCTAGGGTTTTATACTTGGGCGCGGGCGACCCACAAAGGCGGCACGCAATTACGTACGCTAGTGCGGTCAACCTTTATTAGGTAACCGCCCGAGCGATAACCGGTCCGCTAGATAGGGACCCTATCCGCTAGCGCCGTGACAAATATTATAAAAGGATTTAAACGTTAATTATTCCTAAACCGCTTTTACCCATCCGGAATTTATTATTACCCTTTCCGTAATAATTTAATAGCCGAGGAAATTAATATAATTTTTATAAAATTCGTATTTAAACGCTTTTATAAAAAACTAGATAACGTATAAACGTTCGAAAATTAAACGGAAATATTTATTATACTCTTCTTTAAAATTCGAATAAATTAAAATATTATTAAAATATATTACGTAAATATAATTAATAAATCTTACGAATATTTTATATATATATATTTAGAATATAATAAATACGTTTATAAATTTGAACGGTATCATTATATATTCGAAATAATTATATTATATTTTAAAAACGGTCTTTTATTAATCCCCTTCCTTAATTCGAATCTAATAATACGCTTTGCGCAAATTAACTTTAAAAAATATTTTAGCGCCGATTATTTAATCTATTAATTCGCTAATTAATAATGATAGGTATCGATTTTTAATAATAATTTTATTTAATTCCTAATAATTAATATATAATCGTAACGTACCGTCCTTTTTAAATATAAAGAAAATTAATATTCTAATAGAATTTTAAAAATAATACATATAATTAATCTATAAATTTTCCTTTAAATATTCGTATAGCATTTTTAATTACATAATAAATAGAAGGTAAATAAGGATATTAAATACCTCCTCTCTTTCCTTAAAAACGATTTTATATTTAACATCTAATAATTATAGTATGTAAGGGTATCGCTAGGAAGGCTTAGGGGGACCCGCACAATTAGGGTATAGTAGTTTAGGATAATAGATAAGATAGCGGATAAAATAAGGATAGTAGGATATAATATAGAGGAAAGGATTTCGGAGTCCGGGCGCCGACCGTTCTAAACTTATAAGGAAGTGTATAAATATAAAAGAGGATAATTCTTGGCCAAAAACTTATATTTAATTAAATTAAAATCTTTCTCTTAAAATAGATTTATTTTATATAATTTATTCTTACCCTTTCGTACTTATAATTTTACAATTCTTTAACCTTTACGATTCCGTTAATAAAGGCTGTAAATATAATTAATAAGCGTAAAGAGAATTCGCGTAGAAAAGGCGTTATTAGCTCTCGCTATAAAAATAGTATAAATTTAATATAAAAGATATATAATTATTTATATATTATTAATAATATAATTAAAAATCCCGCCGATAAAGGGGTTATTAATAAATATAGGGAAAATAATTGCGAGGCGGCGTTTTACGAACCCGAAAATAGTACCGCCTTAAAAAATCCCGGCGATAAATATAATAATATTAATAATAATAAATTGTAATCCGAATTTATATTACGCAAAGAGGTTAAAGGTAGTTTTAAATAAAAAATTTAAATACGGTTTAAAGAGCGGTATTTAATAAAGAATTTATATACCTTTAACCGCTACTATTCTAAGAGTTTTTATTAATAAAAGGAGTATTATATCGATAAGGTAGAATAGTAATTATAATCGGAATTTCGTCGGGGTAAAAACCCCCTAAAGTTTAATTAACGTAACCGCTCCCTATCCGTACGTAACCGTTTATTAAACGAATATTTTCAACCCCGCTTTTATTTTTATTTTTATTCCCGTTTTTAATTTCGTACCCGTTTTTATTTTTAGACCCGTTCCTATTCTCCATTTACCCAATCCGATTAATCCGGCCGCTCTAATAATTTCTCTCCCGTATAAAAGTATTATAGGCGGTAAACGTTTTATAAATATAAGCGCGTAAAATAGCGCGAACGTTAAAGATTCGTAGAGATAATATTATAATTTTTATAAATATTATTATAATTTATATAAAAAACCGTAGGTTAGGGAAATAAAGAATCCTATTTGCGTCCCTTTACGTATAACGTTCGTAAATTAATAACGAATAATATAAATATTAAAATCGAAGATTGGATCGACGGTATTAAAAACGGTAATTAAATTCGTAAAAATATTAATACTTATTAATTTATTTAATAGGCCTTTTTTAAAACCGATAATTTTATAATTATTTCGTAGCGTATATATTTTATTACCTTTTTTAATAATAAAAGTTAAAAGCGACCCGCGATATAAGAAGAATTTTTAAGGTTTATTTATAAGGAATATATTACCCCCGAAGTTTACGAATTCGATATTAAAAAATAATTATTCTTTATATATTAAAATAATAATAAAGATTTATAAAAATTATAGGACCGATATTAATATAATTATTAATAATTTAGTAAAAACGTTATTATAAATAAATAATTAATATATAATTTCCTCTTTTAGTTAAAAAAAAACGTATATAATTACTTCTATACGTATTAAATTCTTATTAATAACCTGGTAGAGATTATTTTGAAGGTAATAAATTAGTAAACCGAATTTAAAAATAAGAAGTAAACCCTAAGGGACGAAATAAGTAAAGGTCGCTATAACGAATAATTTTCGCGCTATAAGGGGTTTTCGAATAACGAATATTCTAATTATAATAGGGATTATAATTAAAATTATAATTAAAATTATAATTAGGATTATAATTCTAGAGGGCGTAAAAGCCGTAAAAAAGATTAATCCTTTAATAAATAAAATGGGAATAATAACGAATTTAGCCTAAATTATTATAATTATAGAAATAAAGGATATTATATTCGCAATTATATAAAATATAGAAAAATAAATAATTAAAACCGGCCGAGAGAGAAAGTTATTATTTAAAATATAATTACCGAATAAGATATTAAACGTAGTAATAATAAAGAAGATAATTATATTTCGGATATTAAAGAATTGGTAAAAGGTTAAACCTTATAGAAGAACCGTCGTTCGACGGGGTTAACGGTTTTAAAACGGCCGGAAGAAACGGGCTAAATAGGATTTTTATAATATTAATTACGTTAAGGGGTTGTTAATTAGAAGAATATATAAATTTAGATTTAGGAGTAGAGGTTAATATTATATATAAAAATTTCGTAAAGAAGTATAAATTAAAGAAAATAAAAACCGGTATTTTATTTATTTTAATAAGTACGAATAATAAAAAAATATATTACTACGGAGCGTATAAATTAATATTTATTCTAAAGGATTGGAAGGGTTAAAAAAAAGAATTTATTTAATTATTTTATATAATCCGAAGAGATAGTCGAATACCGCTATTATTATTATTTATATTAGGTATAAATTTTAAAAGTATTATTATATATATTAATAAGAACGAATTTAAATTTGAAGGGGTATTCCTTATTAATATTATAATTCTCGCGTATAAAGTAATATATAATAACCGAATTTATATTATTAACCTAATTTTAATATATAATTTATTAAAACCGGACTTTAAAAACGTAAACGAAAATAAAGAACCGCCCGAAAGTACGGTAAATAATATTCCCTTAGCGTTAAAAGGGTTTAAAGATATATTTTTTAAAGAAAAGGTTAAAGCGTTATTACAATTGCCGGACGCTAAATACAAAATCGTCCTTAAGGAAGGGGAAAAAATACTAAATATCCCTATTTACCTTCTATTTATTATATAATTAAAAATGCTATACGAATATTTAAAAAAGAATTTATAAATTAACTATATCCGTTACTTTTAAAATTCTATTAGGGTATTAATTTTATTTATACCTAAAAAGGATAATATATTATAATTATATATTAATTACTAAGGATTAAATAAAATTATTATTAAAAATTAATACTTATTATTATTAATTAGCGAATTAATAAATTAAATAATCGGCGCTAAAGTATTTTTTAAAATTAATTTACGCGAAGCGTATTATTAGATTTGAATTAAAGAAAGGGATTAGTAAAAAACCGTTTTCAAAACGCAATACGGTTACTTCGAATATATAATAATATTATTTAGGCTTATAAACGTACCCGCTATATTTTAAATATATATATATAAAGTATTCGTGGGATTTATCGACCGTATTTATATAATATATTTTAATAATATTTTAATTTATTCGAATTTTAAGGAAAAATATAACGAATATTTCCGTTTAATCTTCGAATATTTATATACTACCTAACTTTTTATAAAAGCGTTTAAATACGAATTTTATAAAAATTATATCGATTTCTTTAATTATTAAATTATTACGGAAAGGGTAATAATAAATCCCGAATGGGTAAAGGCGGTCTAAGAATAATTAACGCTTAAATCCTTTTATAATATTTAAATATTTTTAAGATTTGCTAATTTTTACCGACGGTTCGTATACCGGTATTTTTATATAATAGAATTTATTATTAATTTATTAAAAGGGAATAAAAATGGGCGGAAATTAA
Source organism: Sordaria brevicollis (assembly GCA_033439795.1). Taxonomy (NCBI): domain Eukaryota; kingdom Fungi; phylum Ascomycota; class Sordariomycetes; order Sordariales; family Sordariaceae; genus Sordaria; species Sordaria brevicollis. The sequence continues at coordinate 2,153,024 of JAUTDP010000012.1, read as the reverse complement.
ATACGTTCTATTAAATTAAAAAGGTTAATAAAGTATTCCGGGCCTTAAAGGAAGCGTTTATAACGGTACCGATCTTTCGTTATTAAAATTTAATTAAAAAAATTAAAATTAAAACGGACGCTTTGTAAAGGGTTATTTTAGGAATTTTATTCTAATTTATAAGAGATATTTAATACTCCGTAGCGTTCTTTTTTAAAAAATTAATAAACGTAGAATAATAATAGTATATAAATTAATAAGAATTATTCGTTATTATAATTAATTTAAATTATTAAGTATATTATTTAAAAGGATTTCCGAAGTTATTTATAATATTTATAAATTATAAAGCGTTAGAGAATATTACAGAATTATTAGTAAGCGATTTGTATAGAAGGTTAATTCGTTAAATTTATTAATTATTTTAATTCAATTTCGAAATAAAATACCGGTTAGGGAAAATAAATTTAATAAACGGTTTATTTAAGAGGCTAAATTATATAAAGGGGGATATAATTTATAACGACGTTTTACCGACCCGTTAAAAGAAATTAGGCCTTATTTCAAAATTATTAAATATAATTAGAGAGTAATTAAATTCTAAAATCCTATACCGGTATAAAAATAAATTTATAACTTATACCTTCGTTAAATAAATTCGACGAATAATATAATCCGTTATTATTATAAAAAATATTTTATTAATATAATTAATAAAAAGAATATTCCTTTAAATTTTACTACGTAAAATCGTAAGGAAGATAATATACCGAGAAATCCTTTAAGTACCCTTAACGAACCGGGAATTTTATATTATTATAAAGGGATTTCAACCTAAAGATTTAAATTTAGCCGAATGGGTAGCGATTATTTAATTTAAAAAGATTATAATCGAAGGATATAAATTAAATAATTAAAGGGTTTTTTATTTTAAAAAACGGTTAATAATTTTTAAAAAAGGATTATTCCGTAAAGAAATTTTACGCTTTTATTATAATAATTTAAGGGCTAATTATATAAATACGCCTAAAACCCTAGAATTTATTAAAAAAAAATTCTATTAAGAGGGCTTTATATAAAACGTTCGGAAATATATTATAAAGTGCGAATTATATTAAGGGATTTAAAAACCCTAATACCGACCCTACGGAGATTTTTAATCTTTATTATTATTTAAATAACCTTTTTAAAAAATTAATATCAATTTTATTATTAACCTTTTACCGAATTAAGGGGCCAATAGGAAAATATATAACGCTATTTTAATAATTATAAACTAATTTATTAAAATAATTTTATTTATATTTATTATTAAAACGTTTAATATAATTTTTATAACGTCCTTATTATATAAATATATAAAATACCGATTCGGCTTACTATTAAAAATTGTAAACGATAAGAATAAATTATTTATTAACGAATTTTAAAAGGAATTTATTAAAACGCGTAAAATCCTACGAAAATTATTTATTATATTCTACCCGTAAATAAATAAATAAACGGAACATTTATATTAAATTATCGAAAAGATTTTACGTATTCGAATTTTAAAAAGCGACCCTATATTTTAAAATAAAAAATTCCCGGAAGTAGAATTCGCGTATAATAATTCTACGTATATAATTATAAGGGTTTCGCTATTTAAAACCTTATATAATTATTACTTACGTATAATCGAATATATTAAGGGGCGGAATCTTATTAAAATTTAAGGCGTAAAAGAACGATTATAGAAATTAAAGGAAATTCGTAAAGTAATATAACGTTATTAAAATTAAATAATAGAAATATAAAAGAAGGGGTATAATCAAAGGTATACGCCGATTAAATTTTAATTAAATAATATTATAGGCCTATTAATTAAGAATTTCCGATTTAAAAATAGGAAATAAATACCTACGTATATTAAAATTAAAGTATTAAAGAAAATTAATTCTTAAGCGTATTAAATAGTTTTACCGATATAATATAACCGGATATATAATATTTTTTTAATTAATTTATTAGAATTTTAAAAGAGTAAAAAAAACGGAAATTATAAAATACTATTACCGGAGTTATATAATAAATAAAAGGAGTAAAAAATTAAAGAAATCGTAGATTATTGAAGAATAAATATAAATTAGAGGTTTTTAATTAAATAAATAAGGTAGCCCGTAGAGTATAATATTTAAGAATTTAAAAAATACTTCGAAAATACGTAAAAAGCGTTCTCTAAATATTAGAAAATTAAGTAGAAGTATTATAAGAAATAGGATAATTAGCGTAAATAAGAAATGAAAATTTATTATTTTATAATTATAAAGAATAATAAACGCCGGATATAGTGCGAAATATTATATATAAAATTCAATAAGCGAATAATTATTATATACCCTAATAGGGATAGGAATTAAAAATTTATTTATTAATAAGAAAAGAAATATTATCGCCGGCGGAAAATTTACGTAGCGGAATAAATTAAAAGTAATTTATATTAGAAATAAAATATTTAAAAACCGGTAATTTAATTTTAAATATTTTAATATAATATTAATTAAAAAATAATTGCGCCGAATTGCGAGTTAAAATTATAAAGAGTTTAGAGAATCCGAATATTAAAAACCGGAAGAAGAGCCTCTTTAATATTTTTATTAAATTAGGAATTTTCCGTCCGATAAGGATAGGTAATTAAATTAGGAGGACCTAAAATAACCAGTAAATTTTCTATTAGGATTATAAAAAATTTAATATATTAAGGGGAGAATTATTTTAATACTTCCTATTAAATTACAGATTCTCCGTCTAATAAAAATAAAATAATTAAATTAAGAGAATTTAAATTAATTAATAAATTCTTTATTAAAATTATAAAAAATTTAATATATTAAAAAAATAATTGTTCTAATATTTTTTATTGGAATAAAGATTCTCCGTTTAATAAGGATAAGATAATTAAATTGGGGGGATTTAAAACCAATCGGTAAATTCTTCCTTAGCATTTATTTATAAATAACGTTAAGGGTTACCCGGTTTAATATAATTATAATGGCCTAAATTATAGAAAAATTTATAACCGATTAATAAATACGGATATTAATAAAACTTTTTAAATAAAGGAAATATAATAAATTACCGATTATATAGAGTAAATAGTCGTCGGTCGACGATATAATTTAGAATATTTCCGGCTCCCGGAAATAATTAATATATATTAGGGCTTTTAATAATTGAATTAGCCGGTTAAAGTTAATAAGTCCTTCCTTATATTTTAGGGATTGTAGGGGTTTAATTCTAAAAAGAAGAAAAGTAATTCGGGTTAAACCTTAGAACCGATTCCGGATAAAATTTTAATCCTAATTCGGGATAAAATTTCTATTTTATTTCGGAATTCCTTTAAAATCCTTAATTATTTAGGGTAAAATACTTTCTATCCGGAGAAAGGATATAAAGGGAAAAGAATACCGAAACGGTAAATAAAATATATAATGCGCGGAAATTAAACCGTTTCGGAATCGGTTTCCGGGAACCTAATAGTAACCTTAGAGGGCGAATATTAATTATAAAGCCGACCGGCTATTATAATGCCGCGGCTAATAAGCGTGGAAATATTAATATAATATAAATAACCGGGATAAGCGGGGACCGTTACTTCGTTTAATATATTAATATAAATATCGCCGGTCGGTTTTTAAGTCTTTTAATAAAATTATTTAACGTAGAAGCGTCGCCTCTATGGGTACTATAATAATTATTACGTAATAGTACGGTTTAGGGATTAAATTAGCCGGGGGGGGGAATAACGCCAATGCGTAAAATAAGAACGGATAATTAGACGGTATAATAGGAATAGATAATTAAACGGTATAATAGGAACGGATAGTTAGACGGTATAATAGAACCGAGGCGTAGCGTAATATACGAGCGGAAAATAGGGTTTTCTAAAATAAGAAATAAAGTTTTCTACGGATTATAATAATTAATATTAGAATTATAAAGGATTATAACTTCTAAGGGGGGGATAATTATAAGGGTATTATTAAGAAGGCTTAGGGGGACCCGTATAATTAGGGTATAATAATTTAAGATAATAAATAAAATAGTAGATAAAATAAGGATAGTAGGATATAATATAGAAGAAAGGATTTCGGAGTCCGGGCGCCGACTGTTCCGGATTTATAGGGAAGCGTATAAGTATAAAAGAGGATAGCTCTTAATTAGAAACTTATATTTAGCTAAGCTAAAGTCTTTTTCCCAAAATAGACTTACCTTATACGACTTACTCTCACCCTCTCGTACCTATGACTTTACATAGTAACGCTTTAACTTTTTCTCTAAAAAATATATCTTTAAACCCTTTTAACGCTAGGGGAATATTATTTATCGCGCTTTCGGGCGGCTTTTTATTTTCGTCTACGTTTTTAAAATCCGGCTTTAATAAATTATATATTAAAAATAAATTAATAATATTAATTCGGTTACTATATATTATTTTACGCGCAAAAATTATAATATTAATAAAGGGTACCTATTACGGCACTAAATTATCGGCAACGCTCCCTAAGCGTCTTAGTACCGAATTATTAGCGGAGTATAATCGTGCTTACAATTATATCTCCACCTCACTTATATATATAATCCGGGAATAGAATTTTCGCTACTCTCTCTCGATTTTCTCCTCTTCGTATAATAATACGTCTTCTTTAAGCTTCTACTAAATCGGTATCGTAATAATTTATTATACGAAGAGGAGAAAATCGAGAGAGAGTAGCGAAAACTCTACTCCCGGACTATATATATAAATAAAGTAGAAATATAATTATAAGCACGACTATACTCCGCTGGTAATTCGGTGCCAAGACGCCTAAGGAGTGTTACCAATAATTTAGTGCCGTAATAATACCCCTTCAAATTCAAATTCGTTTTTACTAATATATATAATAATACTTTTAAAACCTATACCTAATATAAATAATAATAATAATAATATTTAATTATTTCTTCGGATCGTATAAAATAATTAAATAAATTCTCTTTTTTAACCCTTTTAATTTTTTAAAATAAATATTAATTCGTACGTTCCGTAATAACGCATTTCTTTATTATTCGTATTTATTAAAATAAATAGAATATTAATTTCTATTTTCTTTAGTTTATATTTCTTTATAAAATTCTTATATATAATATTAACCTTTATTTTTAAATTTAAGTCTATATATTCTTCTAATCGGCGACCCTTTAATATAATTAATATTATAAAAATCTTACCTAGCCCATTTCTTCCGGCCGTTTTAAAATTTATTTATTTATTGTCTTATCACGCTAACTAGTTAAACTAGAACCTAATAGGTATGCGGTGCAGCTTCCGTTCAAATTCTAGAGGAAAAACCGTATTATTGAAATCCGGGTGAAAACCTCCAGCTTCTTTATTAATCCTAACCCTCCTTCAACCTTTTTCCGTCTCACTACGGGGCTTAAGGGGATTTTCCGGATTCTTCCGAGTATTTATTTCCGTTCTAAATACTTCGCCGTTCCCGGTGGAACTTTTTAGGGGCTCTTTATTAGTACCTCGTTTCCCTACCCTATTGCTTTTTATCGTTATCGTTATCGTTATCGTTTTATTTTCCTTCCTAAAGTATAGAGGGTAAAGAAACGGGGATTTCTCGGGGGTTATCTCGCTAATCGGCCAATTAGCAATGTCGAATAAATACCGGGAATCGTAAAATATTAGCTAATTCACTTAATTAAATAAAATGGGATAATTTAAGATTATAGAGGTGGACTAGGACTCTTGGAAATTAATTTTTAAAATAGGGTTTAAAATTCCGAAAACCCTAATAAGCGGAGAGAGGAGAGGCCGTTATCTTCTTATCGAAGAAGAGTTTAACACGTACCAAGTCACGTAGCCAAGGTTTTAAACTAGGGCGAGCCCCCGACTCTTTTTAACGTTCTAATTTTAAGCGGGAACAACGGGGAGATAATGCCGAAAAACTTCGGCTGGGGGAGGAGCGGGAATCGAACCCACGACCTTTCGAATAAACGAAAGGGGAACCAAAACTCAGATCTTCCCAACTGAGCCATCCTCCCCGTTTTAAAATTACTAACCCTATTAAATAACGGCTCTTTTATAAAACTTAACCTTTTACTAATTCTTTAATATCCGAAATATAATTATCTTCTTTATTATTATTACGTCTAGTATTTTATTTAATAATTACGCTTTAAATAATAACCTTCTCTTTCGGCCGGTCCTAATTATTTATCTTTTTATACTTTATATAATTACGAACGTAATATCCTTTATTTTTATAATTATAATAATTTAGGCCGGATTTATTATTATTTCTATTTTATTTATTAGGGGATTAATTATTTTTATAACTTTTACGCCCTCCGGAATTATAATCCCGATTATAATCCTAATTATAATTTCAATTATAATCCTTATTATAATTAAAACGTTTATTATTCGAAAACCCTTTATAGCGTAAAAATTATTTATTATAATAACTTTTATTTAATTCGTCCTTCGGAATTCATTTTTTATTTTTAAATTCGATTTACTAATTTATTACCTTCGAAATGATCTCTACTAAATTATTAATAAAAATTTAATACGTACGGAAGTAATTATATACGTCTTTCTTTAATTAAAAAAAGAAATCGTATATTAATTACTTATTTACAATAATATTTCTATTAAATTATTAATAATTATATTAATATCGGTCCTATAACTTTTACGGGTCTTTATTATCGCTTTAACGTATAAAGAATAATTATTCTTTAATATCGAATTCGTAAACTTCGGGGGCAATATATTCCTTACGAATAAACCCTAAAATTTCTTCCTATATCGCAAATTGTTTTTAACCCTTATTATCGAAGAGGGTAACAAAATATATATATTATAAAATAATTATAAAATTATTAGCCTTAAAAAGGGCCTATTAAATAAATTAATAAGTATTAATACTTTTACGAATTTAATTACTATTTTCGATATTATTAATCTAATTTTCGACTTCGATATTTATATTATTCGTTATTAATTTATAAACGTTATACGTAGGGGGACGTAAATAGGATTCTTTATTTCCTTAACCTATAATTTTCTATATAAATTATAATAATATTTATAGGAATTATAGTATTATTTTTATAAATCTTTAATATTCGCGCTATTTTATACGCTTACGTTCGTAGGATATTTACCGTTTATAACGTTCTTACGCGGAAGAGAAGCTATTAAAACGGCCGGATTAATCGGATCGGGCGGACGGGGAATAGGAACGGGTCTAAGAATAAAAATAAGCATAAAATTAAAAACGGGAATAAGAATAAAAACGAAAATAAAATTAAAAATATTCGTTTAATAAGCGATTACGAACAAATAAAGAACGGTTACGTTAATTAAATTTTAAAGGGTTCCTACTTTAATAAAATTTTAATTATAATTATTATTCCGCCCTATTAATATAATACTCCCTTTATTAATAAAGGCTCCTAAAGTAATAACGGTTAAAAGTATATAAATTCTTTATTAAATACTATTCTTCAATCCGTATTTAAATTTCCTATTTAAAATTACCTTCGGATTTTTCGCGCAATATAAATTCAGATTATAATTTATTATTATTAATATTATTATATTTATCGCTAGAATCTTTTCGGATAATATTATATTTAAATTCGTAAAACGTTACTTCGTAATCGTTTTCCCCGTATTTATTAATAACCCCTTTATTAATAAAATTTTTAATTATATTATTAATAATACGTAAATAATTATACATTTCTTATATTAGGCTTACGTTATTTTTATAACGAGAATTAATAACGCCTTTTCCGCGCGAACTCTCTTTACGTATATTAATTATATTTACGGCCTTTATTAACGGAATTGTAGAAGCTAAAAAATTTTAAAATTATAAATACGAGAGCGTAAAAATAGGTCGTATAAGGTAAATCTATTTTAAGAAAAAGATTTTAATTTAATTAAATATAAATTTCTAATTAAGAATTATTTTCTTTTATATTTATACGCTTCCCTATAAATCCGGAATAGTCGGCGCCCGGACTCCGAAATCCTTTCCTCTATATTATATCCTAGTATCTTTATTTTATCCGCTATTTTATCCGTCGTCCTAAGCCATCATACCCTAATTGTGCGGGTCCCCCTAGGCCTTCCTAGCGATACCCTTACAATATTATATACGGTAATATTTATTTATACGCTTAGTCGACTAATTATTTAAAAATATTAATATAATTAATACGAGGGGAATATTAATAGAGTAGAAGTTTATAATATTTTTATATATTTATACTTACGATAAACTTTAGCGAAATATAATTTATTGGTTTAATTATAATATTAGGACTATTAATTGTATTTTTAACGAAATATTAGTCGTAATAGTTTTATTATATATTAAAATTATTATTCTCTTAGAATTTAATATAATATATAAAAATACGCTACGGGAGTAAGCGTTAAACGATTCTTCCGAAATTATTTTAATATTATTAATAGGACTTCAATTTATATCTGCGTACTAATTAATAAAATTAATGCTTAGCGAGGTCATAAAAATTATATAATATAAAACGTATTTATTACGATCGGTCTTAATAGGTTATTTATATATATTTTTCTAAGAGTAAAGGGATTAATATATAATATTAGGTTATTAAAATTAGCTTTCGTATTTAAATTTATAATATTGATTAAAAAATTTTACTTTACCGACGTTAAATTTTATATAATATAGGGCGTTTTTATATTATACATTATAATACGTTATTATTTTATTAAATAGAGTATTAGGAAAGGTCGACCGAAGAATAAAAAGGAGTTATATAATTTAAAGTATTTAAAATACCGTACGAAGGTCGAGTTTATCGGTAAAATAAAGCGGCGGTTCAAAATCGTATAATCGTTAATTTTAGAATATTCGATCGAAATTCAATACAATTTTATATACGTAATTACAGCGTTTTATAATTAAATTAAAAGGAATAACCCAAATAATTTAAAACCTCCTATTAATAATAAAAATATTATTATAACCGTTATAATCGACGATATTAATAAGGAGGATATAATTAAGGAGGAGGAAATAATCGAATAAAATAATTATATAATAGCGTTTAAGAATACGTTAGTATAACGAATATAAGTAATTTATAGTAATTAATGTTTTATATAGGCGGTTTAAAGGCGGGTTAATCGCGTAATTAATTTAGTATTAAAATATATAAAAGGGAAGCGCGTATAATATTTTTCGTATAATAATAATTATATAATTAAATATTATTTAAATTTTAATATAATTATATTATTTTATTCGTTGGATTATTTTAAATCGATTAATATTAATTATATAAATTTTGGAGTTGAATTAAAAGAGAAATTAATATTATAAAACCGACCTTATACGTAGGGTTAGGGTTTATATTTTTTAGGTCGGGCGTCCGAGCCCTTATATTTACGTTATAATTATTGGCGGGCGGGTATTCGAATATTTAAATTATTAGATTTTTTTTTTATTAATTTTATTAAATTTTTTTATTATATAAGATTAATTACTAGAGCCCACTTTATAGGGTAGTAAGATTGGTTATTAGAACCTATTTTATAGGGTAGTTAAATTGGTTATTAGAGCCTACTTTATAGGGTAATAAAATTAGCTATTAAAATCTACTTTATAGGGTAATAAGATTAGCTATTAGAGTTTACTTTATACGGTTGAATTTAGAGATTTTCGAAAAAAAAATAATAAAATTTTTATATTTCCTAATAATAATAATAATACGTCGAATTATAATAAATTTTTATTACGATATAACTTTCCTACTATAATATATACGAATATAAAAATAAGATTATTAGAATCGTATCGACGAGAGTTATTAAATAGTATTAAAATTATAAAATATTTTTTATAATTTTAAAAAAAAATTAATCTAAGTTATTAGGTTTATTTCCCTCTTCGGATAACGATTTCGAATTGTATATAGGCTTATTTTTTAATATTATTTCCGCAACGAAGTCCCTACCCGATAGTACGTTGGTAAAGAAACGCGCTATAGGTTTATCCTTTTTTAACCCTTTTAAGAGTTTTTTCTTATTTATTCGAATTATATGGCGGTACGGCGAATTATTTATTAACGTAAGGAAGTAAATTTCGAAGTTATAATTATAAATTTATTTAAAAGCCGCCGCCGTTAGAATAATAATAGGGATAATAACGTTAAAAGGATTATTTATAATAATAAGAGAGAAGGAGTATATATTATATAATAAATATTTTTAGGCGTTAAATATAAAATTAATTAATTTAATTATATTATTAACGGCCGTTATATTACAGGCTTAGCTTAGTAATTGCACGTGATTTGGTTACGTGCTTGTGCCAAGGTTGTGATTATTGCTAAGATAATTACAACCTTGCTCGGCTAGCCCGCCGCCGCGGTCGTACAGCGATACGGTCGCGGTCCCGGTTATATAACCACGCGTGCCCTACGCGCGTATAATTTATACGCCGTACCCTTATAAAGGCAGTTACCTACGTACAATTTCGCTCCCTTTCTTCTTTTCCTTCTTCGTATAATATTATATATCCTATTCTATTTACTTTAATCGTATTTACCCGTAATAATATATTATACTTTATTATTGCGTTTATAACGTATAATTTTCGATTATTTAAACGTATTAGGATCGCTTTATTTATAAATCGCTAAATTTAGTATTTTTTCTTTTTTTCGATAATTAAAGTAATTTCCTTTATTATAATAATTTCGATTATTAATTATTTATTAAAATTACGTCCCTTTATTTAAGGAATAAAGGTGGTTTTCTTTTTATTTAGCGGATAAAAGTAAATACCGCGTTTCTTTCTCTTTTTCCGTTTTTAAAATCGTTTTATAAATTGTAAATTTTCTTTTTATTCGTTAATATCTAATATAAGTAATAATAACAATCCTACGTACTTTTTAAGAAGCGACGACGAATTCCCTACGATTTTTCGCTCTTTAAATATTAATAAGCTATTTATAAATAAACGATTTATTTATTTATAATATTAATATTTGCGCTATTATTTTACGCGAATTTCCCTTCTTCTAAAGTATTAATAATTTTATTACCGCTATTGAGGAGAACGAAGATAAAGAAACGGTCCCCGAAAATTATTTATCCGGTATTAATATTATCGTTAAATACTCCGTTTTCCGTTCGATTATTATATTTATTACCTATATTTATATTAAAATTTTATTTATTATTGAAAATTACCGCGAAAAGGTATTTATTAGCCGCTATATTATTAACGACGTTTAAAATACGTTTAACGACGTAAATTTTAAATATTATTAATTTATTACTAAATATTAATTTTTTAAGGCCGATAAATTTACCGTTAATAAGCGTAACAATACCTTTCGTAATATTATTTCGAAATTTATAATTTAATTTAATACGAATATTATAAGTAAAATTACTAATATTAGTACTATATCCGGCTATTATTAAATTATTAATAACCTTTTTATTTTTATAAGAGAGGAATTTAATAGCGCCGTTATTTATTATAAAATTTTCGCCGCTTAACGTTTTTATATCTAATTTTAATAGAAAATCGATACCCTCCTTTACTCCGATAAAGGTATTAAAATTATTAAAACGGTTATACTTTTAAGCTTTAAAATCCTATTTAATATCCGTAAAGAGTTTTAAACTATTTAAAACGATAAATTTAAGGATATTTAGCGTTAGAAAATTAAAAAGGAATTTATAAATTATTTAATTAAATATTTTAAGAATATTAATTTAATTAACGATATTAACCGCCGTTTCGAGGAGTATTATATAAAAAACCGCCCCTTTACCGAATTTGAGTAAAAATTTACTAATTTTTATAATTTAATTAATTATAACGACGTTATAAAGGTTTATTACTTTTATAATAAAATTAATAAACGTTTTCGCAACGGTTTTATTTATTATAACCCCCTAGCCGCCGATAATTTCTATATTTAATTCGATTTATACCGTATTATTACCATTAATTTCGAAAATATTAATTACTATTAAAAAATAATTAACCGCGCCCTTAATTTATTTATTATTAATATTACTTCTATAATTAATTTTAATTCCGCCCTTCGTATTAATTTTAATAACGTTCCTATTAATTAGGGTAATAATAAAATAGACCTAAATATTATCGATTTGATTATATTTATTTATAAAAATATTTTTAATTAACGTATATATAAAGGCCTCTACCGCTATTATAATTAAAAGGGTTATATTAATTATAATTTTATTAATTCGATAAATTATAGCGATAAGGGTTATTAAAATAATAAGGGTAAAGGTAATATGAAGAAAAAGAAGCGTAATTAAAGTTAATAAATTAAAGTCCGCGCCGTTAACGTTATTCCAACCGCCCTTATTACTTCCGCCGCTCCGGCCGCCGAAAGTGAAAAATATTATAATATTCTAGAAAATAAATAATTTCTATACTTAATTACGTATAAAAGCCTTAACGGTTATTATAATTCTTAATTAAAAAGAATAAAGTTTTAAATTCCTTAGAATTAAAAGGTTTAAAGGAGATACGGATTTAATTTTTAAATAATTTTATTACCCTAAATTTAATATTCCTTTCTTTTTACGTAATAATTAGTTCGTATAAAAATTATTATATTATTCTCGTTAATAATAAATATTCCAGGTTTATTTTTATCGACCGTTCTTTTATAATAAAAAATAACCTTCTACGTTTTAAACTTTAACGCTTAAAGAGGTTAATTTTACCTAATAATATAATTAAAAATATTATTTTTAAAGGGGTAAGGGCTAAATTCTATATTGGATTTTATAATAAAGTCGTTATTTTTTTAATATATAATATTTCCCCTAAATACCCTATAATTTTAGGTTTCCTACAAATATAATTCTATAAACCCGAAATTAATTACAATACGTATAATATATAATTTAAATATTATTATAATTATTATTTTATTATAAATTTATTTAACGAATTAACCGTAATATTACACGCTATTTTTAATAACGTTATAATCGCCGTTATTAGGGTTTTTCCCAAATTTATTTTAATAATAACCCTCTTTTAAAAAAATATACCGATTTCTAAAACTATTTCTTTAACCGTAATATAAAGGTTAACCCCGATAATTATATTTACGGCCGCTTTTAAAATAAAGTTTACTCTTTAAATAAAGAAGTTTACTCTTTAAAAGAAGTCCGCTTTTTAAATTAACCCCGCTCTTATTTATAATTTATTTATTTTTAAACTTTCCCGACCTTTTATTCGCCGTAATACCGCTTTATTTAAAATTTTAATTATTAATTGGGTTAATATTAAAGTTTAAAGCATTTTAAAAATAGCCGCTCTCTTTATTAAAATTAAGAGCCCTATAATTTACGAACCTTATATTAAATTAAATAATCGGTATATATTAGCCGGTATATATTACGAATATAATCCCTATTCGTTTAAAACGGTAAATAACCTATTAAATTTAAAGGATATTAAAGAATTTAACGCTATTACGTTTAATTTCCTATATAAAAAGGATAATTTATAATTTATAATTACGATATATATAGAATTCGAATATTTAACCGCTATTTATAAATTTAATAAAATTATTTTAATTAAAGAAATTATTAATAATATTTAAAATAAGGAAGGTAAGAAATATAAAAATATATTATTAAAGAACCTTTATAATTTTATCGAAATTATAATAAGTAATAATTCTAAGGATAATATTGAAATTACGGTTTTAATAAAATTATTAAATTTAACGGGTAATTTCAATTAAAATATTTTTATATATAAAGAAATTATTTATTAAATTATAATAATTAAAATCGTTAAATAAATTAATTTTAATAAAATTACAGAGGAGGATGCGAAGAAGTTTTTTAAAAAGAATCGACGGTTAATATTATTAAAGGAAGAAATTATAATTAAAATCCCCGAATAATATTATAAGAATATTTTAGCTTTCTTACCCTAATTAGCGGAGGAAGTCTTATTTTATTATATTTATAATTATAAAATTAAATTATTATTAAGCACTAAGCCACTTAACGTTTACGTTCGCCCAACGTCCCTTATTAAAATTTCGGTTATTAAATAATAAATTAATAATAATTTTCGTAAGAATTTTATCCGCCCTTTATAATTAACTACGGTTACCCTTATCCTTTTAATTAAAAAACCGGGCAGCGGAATCCGAATTTACATAAATTATAAAAGTATTAATAATATTACCCTAAAATCCTATTATTTATTCCCATTAATTAAAGAAATTTTAAATTCGATTTATAAAATAAAAATTTTTACTAAATTAAATATTATTATTACATTTAATCGAATATAAGTTAAAGAGGGCTACGAATAATTAATTACGTTTATTATTCATTTCGGCTTATTTAAATCTCTAATTTATCCGTTTAACCTTTAAAACGTACTAAATATATTTTAAAACTATATTAACGATATTTTATATAATATTTTCGACGTTTATATAACCGTATATTTTAATAATATCCTAATTTATTCCGATAATAAAGAGGAATACGAATAATATATTAACGAAATTTTAAAACGAATAATTAAAGTAAAATTATAAATCGATATCGATAAATACGAATTTTATATAATACGTATAAAATATTTAGGTTTAATTATTACGCCCGGTAGTATCGAAATAAATCCCGAAAAGGTTATTACCGTTATAATATAATAAGTTCCCGATTTTAAACGTTTATTATAACGTTTTTTAAATTTCGTTAACTTTTATTAATATTTTATAAAATATTTTTCGATTATAATAGGATTATTTTACGAATTAATTAAGAAGATAACACCCGTAGATTAAAAATAGATAAAATAATATTAAAATTCTTTCGAAATATTAAAGAGAATTTTTACGAGCGGACTAGTTTTACGTATTTATAATTAATTTAAATTAATTATCGTAAAAACGGACGTTTAAAATTAGGTTTATAAAAGAATTTTATTATAATATAATAATAATAATATTTTATAACCGATTACTTATTTTAATTAGAAATATTCCGCCGCCGAATATAATTATAATATTTATAATAAAAAATTACTAATTATTATTAAAGTATTAGAAGAGTAGAAACCGGAATTTAAAAGAATATAATAGCCGTTTAAGATTTTTACAGATTATTGGAATTTAAAAATATTTATAATTAATAAATAGTTAACGCCCCGTTATATAAAATAATTTTAATTTTTATTTTATTTTAATTTTATAATTAAATATTAATTAGGTTCCCTCTAAATTCGCCCTAACGCCTTTAATTATAAATTAAAAAATATCCTTAAGAATATAAATAACGAACGGTTATTAGTACGTAATAAAATCCTATTAAATAAGAACCTTTTCGTTAATAGCGCCTTTATTTTAAAGCCGGAGGATAAATTAAACGTAGGAAACCTCGTTAATTATAAATATAAGGTTTTAAAAAAAATAAAATTAAAAGAATTAATAGGAATTGAGTATTTATATAAATTAAATATCCTAGACGAAAAATTAATAAATAATCTAGTAACGGAATTTTATAAAAAATTTACCTTTTTATAAAACGTTTTAGCCTATTTATTAAACCCCAACCGTCGCGTATAATTAAAGGAAGTATATAAATAAATAGTAAAAATTTCGTTCGCGGAATGCCGCGCTATTTAAAAATATATTTATTTTAAAAATACCGTTATTATAAATTTTAACGATTCCGTTCTTTATTTATAATTCCTTTAATATATTTATAATTCGCTATTAATAAAATATTTAAATAAAAAAAAGACCTTTTACTTATTATTATAATTTTACTTTTAATTAAAGATATATTAATTTATTAAAACGTACTATAAAACGTACTTTTAATACGTAAAGATAAAGCCCTTACAATATTCCCCTTATAATTTATTAAAATTATTAACCGTTCTTTTCGTACTATAGAAAAATATTTTTATTAATTATATTACCCTATTAACGCCCTATTTTTAAAGGGGATAAGAATTTAAATATATTGCGGTAATTATCGATCGGTTAATTAAAATACGGTATTTTATCCTTTATAAGACTTTAACGGCGGAGGAATTAATAGAATATTTTATCGATAAAATTTATAATTTTTATAATATATTTAATATTATTATTTCTAATTATAATATATAATTTATTTTAATATTTTAGAGGACTTTATCTTTAAAATTAGAAATGAATTTAAAGCCTTCGTTTATTTTCCACTTATTTACTAATAATTAAACCGAATATATCAACGTTAAAATAAAATATTATTTAAGGATTTATATTAATTAAATTTAAAATAAATAAATCGATTAATTATTAATTATAGAATTTATAAGAAATAATACCGCTTTTAAAATTATAGGAATATCCTCCTTCTTTATTAATTATAATTTTAATTTATATATAAATATCGAACCGGTTACCCTTTACCCTCCCGAATTATCGAAAGTTTAAAAGGCCGAATTCTTTAAAATTTATAAAATAGCAGAACGGTTTAAAATTATCTTCAATTTTATAATAATTAAAATAAAGTAAATATAATAACGTTATAAAAATAACGTTAATATTAGGAAATTGGACGCCCCGGTTTATAAGCCGGGCGATATAATCCTTTTCGATATTTAGAATTTCGAAACCAATCGCCCGTACGCTAAATTTATTCCGCTTTTCGAAGGTCCTTTCCCGATCGTTAAAATTAATATTTATTCTATTATTCTTAAATTATTAATTAATATAAAGTATAAACGGATTTTTAATATAAATAAAATAAAATTTTAATTATTAGTAGGGTTATTAAATTAAATATAATAGTAGTAGGATATCCGCGCTAATATAAAGAGGATTATACGCCGAATAAATAACGGCGAAGATTCTTTTGAATAAAATTTCGTAAAAATTGATAAATATAAAAAAAAAAGGGTTATTAAATATATTATATTATTTAAGCTCCCCTTTATAAGCTTAATTAATAATTATATATTAATATAATAATATATTTAAAGAAGGTTAAAGAATTTTACGAAAAATATCCTAACGCTTTAATATTATTAAATTAAATTAAGGCCGAAAGGAAAAAGCTTAAAAAGGAGGCATAAAGATTAGAAAAATTAAAAATACTATTAAAGAAAGGGGATTCGCTAATAGAAAATACGGAAATTCCAGTTAAAGAATAGAAGGAAGTAAAAAGGAGGTTATTATAATTAAAGACCGCTACAATTATAAAAACTTTTCAAAATATAACAATACGTTTAATAAAAATTTCTATTATTTTATATAAAAATAATTAATTATACAACTTCTTTTAATTAAGGGTAATATTATAGGCTTAACCTAATAATTATATATAATTTAATTACGTATTTGTATTAAGGTTATAATTACTATTAAAATAATTATAACCTTATTTGGCTAGCCCGCCGCCGCGGTCGTACAACGATACGGTCGCGGTCCCGGTTATATGATTACGCGCGCCCTGCGCGCGTATAGTCTATGCGCCGTGCCCTTATAAGGGTAGTTACCCGCGTATAGCTTTGTTCCCTTTCCTCTTTTCCTTCCTCGTATAATATTATATATCCTATTCTACTTACCTTGGTCGTGTTTACCCGTAATACGTTAATTGCTTCTTTACCGCTAATTTTACGAAGTAGGTAGGCGGCGCTTTATTATTATTATTATTATTTATCGATTTATTAATTAAATCCTCCTTCTTTTTAATAACCTTATTTTTCCCCTTATCTTTTTTAAGCGTTAAATCGTTATTATTATCCTTTTTAATACTTTGCGTTTTTAAATATTATTTTAAATAATCGTTTAATCGAATAATATATTTATTTATCGTTTAATTTTTAGCGAAAATTGTAATATATTTATTATAATAATTAAGCGGGGTAGTTTTTAATTACTTTATTGAAGTTAGTTTATTCTTTAAAAACGATATTTATGTATTTTCTTCGGTATTAAATATATTAATTTCTTTATTATATATTATTTTAATTTTTTAGAAAAATTCGTACTATAATTTATAATTATTTTTATAAATATTTTACCGGTTACGTAATTTTTCGAAGCCCTAATTAATATTTGGCCATCTTTCGCGGAGGGTATTAATAATTTTATTTAACCTCCGCTTTAATTAACCCGTTATTTCGCTATATAATTTACCCGCCCTAATAAAATCCGTTAATATAATAATAAATACCCGCTTTAATATATTAATTTAATAAAATTTAATAGTAATAGTAAAAGTAATTAGCGGTTAAGTATTAGGGGGAGTAATTAACGGTTATATATTAAAGGGGGTTTCGACCGTAATAATTTCGAAATATTAAAAAACTTAAAATTATTACTATTATTGGCGGCGGTTTGGGCGGTAATAATAATAATAGTAATAGGGGTAGGGTTTGCCCCTTTATATTCATTAAAATTAAGAAGGATTTTAAACCGAAGGGGGGAATAAATTATAATAGTAGTTATACCGGGGCTAATTCTACTTTTATTTTTACCGCGATTAATACTTTAAATTAAATATATAAAAATATACCTAATAGAAAGATAGGGAGAAGGGGGGCGGGGAGGTAACCGGGTTATATACGTACGGCGGTTAATATAATTAATATAAGGAGGGAAAATAGGTTTATATCGATTAGGCAGCGGAGTAATTAGGCGGCGGTTAATAATTATAAAGTTAATAAAAGGTTATATAATTATAATATTATATTCGAAAGTATTATTATAATTTAACGGTATAATATTAAAATTAAAAACGTCGATAGGGTTATCCTCCTATTTAATTAAGGCTATTAGGTCGCGCGGGTTATTATAAATAAAATAATTTAAATTAAAAATATTATTATTAATATCGTTAACGTTATTTATAAGGTTAGAAATAGGGAGAAATATAGTAAGTAAATAAAAAAGGTAGGTAAAGAATTAATAAGGGTATTAAAAGTATTAATAATAAAGGATTCGAATTAATAAGAATATAGAATTAATACTTATATTTATATTTAATTTTACCCTATTCTATTCGATTCTATTCGATTAAGTATATTCAATTAGGTATTCGACTAAATACTCGATTATATTCTCAATTAACCGTTTTATATACTCTTTTATTATTATAAATAATAATATAAATTAGAAATATAATTATTATAATTTACTCGTTTATAATAATTATTATAGTAGATTATTATTTATACTTTTATTAATATCCCCCTTTTACCCCTAAAATCTCCGCGTTTATTTAAATTAATAATTATATTTAGAAAAAAATTAGTAGTAATATAGGGATATAGAATAGCTCCCTAACTATCGAAATAATATCTCCGCTTATAAATAGCTTTAATATCGAGCCCGTTACAATAATCACGGCTCTATAGTTTTACAAAACGAAGTTATATCGAGCCTATTACTAAAGATCTCGATCTATTATAGACCCCAATTATATAGCTTCGCTTATAGACCGTGTAGGCGCTACTATATAGTAAGAAAGTACAAAGCTACCCCTGTAAACACTGCAGATTTTAGCTTTATATACAGATCAACAGGTTAAATCAACAAGCGGAAAAATGAAACGCGCCCCAGGGCTGCAGGGGCAGTCAGCCAACAGAGCCTCACATCCATCCCGTCTTCAGTCCCCCGCAAAGTTTAATCGCAGCATGCCCGGTCCTAGCCCTCAACTTGCATCTCACGTTTCATTTGATGTTCCCACGTTTTGATCGAAACGTAGAGGTAGGGTTGGAATAAAGTTGGGTTATCGGTTGGTCAACCTCATGTACGTCCAGGATGAAACAACCGCGCAAAGGACGAAAAAAAGCCTCGCTGCAAGCTAAGGCCAATGTTTGTTTCAACTACTGCATATGGACAAAAAAAGAGGCCATGGCCGTGTGGCCAGCTGGATGAACGGCAACGACGAAACTTCCAATGGCGAAGCTTCGAGACTATGGTAGTGAGACCAGGTACGGTTTCAACCGGGCGACGCAGCTTGAAAATTGAAGACACGGTAAGTTCCCCTCGATGTACGAAAACAAGAAGCAACCATATGGTACAAGCCGAAAGAGACTGTCAACCACATCAATTAGGTATTATCACTAATTCAAGCCCGCGCGGGTAAGGTGTCACCGTGAATCAGGGTCCGATGATCTCTTTGCAAGCTGTGCCTCAAAAGAGTTCGCGTGCAACAAT
This sequence comes from Sordaria brevicollis, assembly GCA_033439795.1. Taxonomy (NCBI): domain Eukaryota; kingdom Fungi; phylum Ascomycota; class Sordariomycetes; order Sordariales; family Sordariaceae; genus Sordaria; species Sordaria brevicollis. The sequence continues at coordinate 2,132,759 of JAUTDP010000012.1, read as the reverse complement.
GGGTGTGGTCATTTGAATTCCATCAGCTCTGACGGTCGGGCGATCACTTTGCCTCAGACATCAGCAGCCAGAACAAGCTTACCTAGCATTTTTAGAACCATAGTACGAGGGGAGAAAGGAACGAACCTGACTGGGAAACAAAATACTCTGCTGGACTTAAAATACTAATAGACTATCCATGAGAAGTATAAGTTTCAGATCCACTATTAGTCTTCGTGACTTGCACTTCGAGAAGAAGAAACAAATGTTTGTTACCAAAACATACATCCAAAGCACTGTAGTTTGTGACCATTAGTGCATTCAGCGCTATTGCTAAACGTATGGCCACAGCCAGACTGTGTTTCTCTCTTCGTGACACAAAGCCACAGAGTTGGATGTACAAGTAAGCATCGAATAAGTTAAACAGCAAGAATTTTTATAAATAATTTTGACTTTTCTAGTCCTATGCCTCAGCGAACCCGGCAACTAACCATCATCGTAGCTCACTCGGCCACTGGATGAAGTACCATAAGGACAATCCGATCAAATCATCTGTCTTGCTCTCTTAAATTTGGATACGCTCCTTCGTACTTTTATTCCCCTTTTCTTCTTCTGGGGATCTTATTTTTCTCATTTCCAACCACATCATTCTTCTCTTCGTTTCATATTCCTACCCCTCCTCTATATCCATCTCCATCTTCTCCATCCCCATCCCCAATCTCCTCCACATTTCACACCCCGATTTCCACACCCTCGCTTCTCGAGGAGAAAGAAAGTTCCCTTAGCTAAGCCCACCGACTCCTAACAAACTCAACCCACTTCCCAATATCCTCCACCGTCTCCAACATCTTGCCCAGATCCTCCACCCTTCTTTCGCGTCCATTCGGCGCAATGCGGTTTCGCTCGTCGAGCACGTTTTGCGACTCGACGTGTACTTGGCCGTTTTCGCGGATTTCTAGCACCACAATGGCCGTCTCCGACTCCCGGAAGGGGAAAGCGATTTGAAGACGGGGAGCGTGCACCATGGTTAGGTTGATGTCTATCTTTATGGCTTCTGGCTCGTCCGAAGAAGAAGAAGAGGGGTGGGTAGGGGGGAAGGAGGTTGGGTGGGGGTGGTTGGGTCCGACGGTGGGAGGGACTTGAGTGTTAAAGTGTGAGGGTTGGGAGTGGGCGGCTTGTGAGGGGAGGAGTTGTCCTGATTGAGATTGGGAGGCGCCGTCGATGGACATTGGTACCGTACCGCTGGCGCTTGGGTGATGGTGGTCGAAGGACATGGAGATGTCCATTGGTGTTGGGGCGTCGCTGCTGGGAGATTTGATGGCGGTGGGAGAGGAGAGACTCATGAAGCGGTCGAATTCGTCGCGGTTGGTGGTGGTCTTTTTGGAGATGGAGGTGTCGGAGCGGATGGTCATTGTGGGAGGAGATCGCTTGGGAGCGGCGCTGTCCTCTTTGAAGCTGTTTTCTAGGAGGGTAGAGAGGAAAGCGTATTGTCGGAGGTAGGGCAGCATGGCGATGAGGTGCTGCGGGTGTGAGAAGGAGGCCTCGGTTAGGGTCTTGCCGTATACGGGCTTGTAGATGTAGAGCGAGTTGGCGTGTTTTCTTGATGACCAAGCTTGAGAGCCTGGTGACTGGTACTTGATGTCCTTGGTGTGGTGGATCTCTCGTGGTTCAGTGGGATCGTAATAGCCACCCGGTGCTATCGGGAAGACGAGGTTGTCAAACGACTTTGATACATCCATGGGCGGTATTCCGATGCCCATACCCCGAAGCTGTTCCCATAGCAGAAACGAGATGTGAATAGGAGGGTCGAAGGTGGCGCTGAAGGTGACTGAGGGAAGACGAGGACCAAGCAGAGAATCACCGGCCTTTTCATCCGGTGGAATGATGGTATTCTCAGGCTCGAGCCAGTTGAGCATATGGCCGGCTTGTAGGTCTCCAGGCATAGGAGGCATCTCGGCACTGTCGGAGATCCAGTGGTGAGAAACGCGAACCGGGTTCACATTCACATCAAGGTCCGGGTTGGCAGGTGCACATCCGACTAAAATGCCCCAGATCTTCTCGTGTTTCTCGACATAACCGGCCATTTGTGGGTTGATTGGGGGCTGAAGATGTTTGTCCTTCCAGTAGTCAATTCTCATGCCTACTTTGCCCCTGGCGTTCATTGCAGGAACTCCGCTGCGTGTGCAGAGGACGATGTTGCGAAGATACTCGTCATTCCGCCCAGCAAGAGACGCATCCTCACGAATCTTTTTTAGCTCCCACTGATGTAACCGACTCAGGCTGTCGTAGATTCCGGCAATAGCCTCGTACAGGTTTAGTACCGAGGCAATACTCAGCTTATCCAAAATGGCCAGACGCTCAAAGTTGGTTGAGAACTTGTCAAGCTGCTTGGTTAATGGACTCTGGCCGGGCTGCAGCTTGAGGTTTTCCAAAAGGATCTTTCCTGCATCTTCAGCGTGCTTGTTGACACTATCCGAAGAATCGGGGAATGACAGAGCAAGTGACAGAACAACGTTGTCGGTAAAGCCTATGAGAAGCTCGAGAGCCGAGCCAGCAATGATGAGGGTTCGCTTCGACTCTCCACCAATATGCTCATCCCACATGGTGTCCAGTTCCAGCTTCTGAGCCAGTCTCTCGAGGCCGGCCTCGCTAACATATCCGCGGTTCTGGCTGAGGATGTTGATGACTTCATCTAGTCGCTTTGCTTTCTCATCATCGTTGTTCCTCCCAACTTGGAGGCCTGTTAGACCACCCAGAGCCTTGAGGTCCAGGTCTGATAATTGTAGATTGCTGAAAGCAGCAGCAGCTGATGGACTATCAAAACTGACGGCGCTGTTGCCGGTAGGGTGATTGAGCAGGGCAGCAGCCGAAATGGCCGGGGACTTTTTCACTGCCTGCGGCGAGAGACGGGAACCGTGGGGAGACAAGGCAGCATGTGCCATGGAAAAGGGCGTCGATACAGGAGGGGTTGCTACCGCTCCATGTTGTGTCTGAGGAGTCCTCCCGGCTCCTTGCTGGGAGAGGGTATGTTTCATGGCCGTTGGCGTCGCCATTTTGCCGTTTGTTTATGATGATGAATGAGTGATGAGACTTGCCGTCCTAGACAGGACTTTGGACGAGTGGTCTCGAATAACTCGCTGCCTCCTCCCACTGTGATGCCGTACGTGTTCTCAAATCGAATTTGAAGTGTGTTGGTAGTTTAACCAGTCCAAAATATGCTTCTCTGCCCGCTGTGTGAATGGCAATGAAACCGTAAAAGTCGTCGTCGAAAGGTTGCGAGAGAGCGGCCAATCAAGTGATACCAAAACCTGAAGGGAAGTGAATCGAGGGTCAGTCTTCGCGGCTGTCTCTGCTGGCCGTGATTTCGAATAATGAGAGCAGTGATTGAATGGGCCAGCCCAAATGACCAATCCAGAATTATCGACAAAATGGTGGAGTGTGTGTCGACTGTTATTCTCACGTGAAACTGTGTTTGATGAGAAAGTCGTGATAGTGTGAAGGAGAGGGAGCAAGCCACCAGGAACGAAGACGAAATGATGGAAAGAGCGTGCACGGACCCAAGTCTGACTTCCATCATTCACTGTGGGTGTGCTGATAGCGCCTAGCCCACTGTAACTGCTCTGGATTCAGCGGCCTTTCACTGAATATGGCAGCTGCAACTCCAGGGTAGGTGGGGCAATTTCCCACCGGCAGGCATGAGGTCAGCTCCTGCACGCATTCAATAGCAACAACGGAAGTGGAAAGTGCCCCTCGACAATCGGCATCCAATGTCAACAAGACAAAATCCCCCCCCAGCAACCAACATCTCCCTCTTCTCAACCACTTCTAATTCTTGCGCAAGACATCTTCCCGGCCAACATTCATCTTGATTTAACAAACAACAGCTCAGGTAGCCAAATTTACTACCAACACGCGCTACTCATCAGCATCACCACCACCATATAGACGCAACCGTCGATCCAACCAGACTCCAACCCCAATCGCGACCCCAGGCGCACGATTCATCGTTACGTCTACATACTTCGCGATACATAAGACTACCGTCACAATAGTGCTGCGACGCTCTGATAGTCGCCCCCGATCGGGCTCAGACCAGGACGACCAAAGTCCAGACAAAGACCCGGGCGCATCTTCGGATTCAGGACACTCACTGCAAAGCACCTCAGGGACAGCAGTCCGGCTTGCCAGTCGAGTTCCTCTGGACCCTACGTCGAACACAAGCTCGCCGTTTATCCACGGTTCCGTCTCGAATCCAAGACATCAGCGCCGACCGCGAGAAGACTCGCAGTCACAAAAGGAGAATAACGATCCCGACCGAGCCAGTTCTTCCAGCAGGCCACCTCTACCACCCCGGCGACGCATACAGATTCTAGAACCACCAAGTCTTGAAAGCATTCGAGGAGCGACGATTACGTCTCAGGACTAGAAACCTGATTCTTCTGCGACTTCGGATCCTTTACCACGGCCTCCTCCTTCGCCGAGGCCCCGTTACGCACCCTTACCTGGAGTAGAGTACACACCTCGTGCTTACGCAGAGTTTGTTGAGGACGTAGAGAAACCAAAGTCCGTAACACGACCTTGTGTACCTCGGTCAGGTCTCCCTACTCCGCGCGAGGCACCTCTTCCTAGATCAACGGCGGGCCGAAGAGGAGTCCAATCACTCCCAATCGAGGATAGAGGAAGGTCAAGTACGAGACAATCATCAAGGGTCAGAGACGCTTCGAGGTCAAGAGTCAGAGCAGGAGCAACAGAAGAAGAAGAGGATATGAACGGCATGCACGCTGGAAATATGCCCGCCGCCATGGTTGGCCTTCCCACACCGGCGGGTCACCAGGCCGAGCTCAATTACATCTATGGATTGGTGGAGGAGTTGAGTCGACAGCTTGCGCAAAACCAACGAGCATTGGAGGAAGTTGTATCAGGAGTTGGCAAAGTGCGCGGGCGGGCAAGGTCACAGTCTTTGACAAATGACGAGCTGCTGAATGCCGCAGGGGAGGAGCTGAAGAGTAAGTTTTGTCCTCTCAGGGTCCTAACTTTAGCTGTCCTAACTCGTCCGCAGACCAAGATGAAAACATCGACCAACTAGTGTCCATCCTCACCGAGGCCCTCGAAAAGGCCAAGTTCTCCCGAGACGCCAACGCCGCCCTCCTCTCACAGTACTCACAAGTCATGTACACCATGCTCAAAAAGTTCCACGAGTACAAAGCCAAGCACGTCCAAGACGTGGCAGCCTGGCACCACTCGTACCGCGCCCAACTAGCCGAGGCGCGCGCAGAAAACTGTCGACTCCGCGAGCAGATCTGGGAGATGCAGGCGCACGCCGGCAAGGCCAATGAGATTGTTCGCAAGTTCCGCGCCGAGTACGACAAGGATGAGAAGCGCTGGGAGCGGACAGTGGATGCCAAGGCCATGAGGCAAGAACTCAGGTTCTGGAAGAGGATGGCAATGCCAGAGCTGCCGGATGATGATGAGTTTTGGAGCGATGATGATGATATCATCGATAAGGCGGAGAAGGAGAGGCAGAAGGAATTGCAGAAGTTGGATGCTGAGCAGCAAGCGCAGGCTGCTCAGGCAGTAGCCGAGGAGGCGGCTGCGAATGAGGCGGCGGAAAGCAGTGGGATGGGAGAGTTGGGTGGGAGTAATGGGCCGGTGACGGGGGTACCGCCGGAGGTACCACAACTGCCGGTGTCATAGACGTGCAGGTTGGGCTTTTAGACTTTGTTTCTTACTTATTTCTTCTCTTCGGCGGCGTTATGGGGGTTACTTCTGCATGTAATATGTTAGGTGGGAACGTGTGTATACAAACAACTTTGAAGCGATTGATACAGCGCAATGAGCTATGTCCTCGCAGTGTACCTGGGGCAACGAATAGAGATTTTGACGACTCAAGTGTTGTATCTTGCATTTATAACATGTCTGTACTTTTTCTGTATCCTCAATGAGAGATCCCATTTCCCAGACCGACTCAAATCACAAAGCCACTCCATTCCCAGACTCCATTTTCTTTTGACCACTTTTGCTTCCCCAGACTTTTTGACCCTTTTTTTCTCACCTCCATCATCGTCTCCTCGGTGACAAATCTACTGCCACTCAACACTCCAAATCTTCTCTCCCGCCCTATACGGCACAATCTCCACCTTATCCGTCTTCAAACTCTCCTCAACAACTGCTCCCCCCCTCTTCACAAGAATCTTCTTCTCCGCAGGCGCAACCTCATAAAACTTGCGTCCAAACTCGCTAAAGAAACCCGCAAGTACCTCCTCCGTCACCTCCTCCTTCTTAACATCTCCCCTCGCAATTCCCTCCTCCAGCGCAGTCAACACGTAGCCAAGGGCATACGGCTGAGTAAAAACACCCGCTGCCGTATTGCCCTTGCCCTTCTTGCTGGAAATATCGTGGGGCGCACTGTCGGTGCCCAGGAAGAATTTGCCGTTGCTGGTGACAAGGGCTTGGAGAAGGGCGCGACGATCCTCGGGAGATTTGGCGGAGGGCTTGCAGTAGTGGTGGACGTTGGCGGACCAGTCATCTACCAACAAGCTCAAATGGTGGGCGGTGATGGTAGCGACAACGTTAGGACCGCATGCCCTAACAGCGGCGACGGCGTCGGCTGTTGTGCAATGCTCGAGGACGATCTTGAGCTTGGGGTATTTAGAGTGGAGGGAGGTCAAAGTGGGGAGGAACTTGGATTCGGCGTTCATGACTGTAATGTTGTCTGTCGCAGAAGAGGGCATCTCGCCGTGGAGGTTGAGGACGAGACCTTCTTCTTCCATGGCGGAAAGGACGGCGTGGAAGGGGTCGAAGGAGATGACGCCCCATTGGGAGTTGGTTGTGGCGCCGCGGGGGTAGGCCTTTTCACTCACACTGTTAGAAATGATAAAATGAATGCGGGGGATGGACAAAAAAAAGACAAACCTTAACACCAGCAATACCAGCCTTCTTGGCTTTGCGGATCTCCTCGGGGGTGATACTCTCGTGGAGATACAAGGACATGAGGTAGTTCACGTTGGGGTCATAAGCCTCGAGAGCCTTCTTGTACTCGAGAGCCTCGTCGACGGTGATGACGGGGCGAGGGGCCAGGTTGGGCATGACGAAGACGGTGTCGATGCCGGCTTTGCGGATGGTGGGGGTTACCAGCTCGGCGATGGGACCCGGGGCGTTGCGCAGGTGGACGTGCATGTCCGCCGCGGCGGGGAGGAGGTAGGAGTCCTTGAGGGGCATCGTGATGGTCTGTCTGGTGGTGAGTGGTGGTGTTAGAGGAGAAGGAGGGAGTGGTCTGGTGGTTTGAGTGAGTGAGTGAGATGAGGGCAAGTGAAGATAATTCACAGATATAAAAAAGGAATGATTGAACTAACTCGCCGGTGGATTGTATCGAGTAATGATCGAGTAATCTTTGTGGATTCCTCGAAACACAGTCAAGTCAAAGTCACAAGCATGGGCATTCCCGTCGAGGACGTCTCGGGACAGTGGGGCACTAATTCGTGATGGAGTCACTGTCAGGTCCCGCTCCCCGGGGGCCGGTCGACGGAGGAGGGTTCAAGTGGAAAATTATCTTGGCACGGACATGGGGAGCTTCGATGCCAAGACTGGGGAAGCTGTCTTCAGTCTGCCAGAAATTGTAGATCGGGGTTAGGGTTCGGTACCTGTTGATCTGATTGCGCAGTGAGACCTGCATCTGTCCGGCATCTCTTTTCCGTCGACATGGAAAGTGCAACCGTAGTCAACGACTTTTACACAGCATCAAGCTTTATCATGACAATGTCTCTTTTTCCACGTTTCACAGTTGAAGTGTGACCTTGAACACACCGGCCCCCACTGACAGCGCATCGTACATAATACATATTCAGGTACACAACCCGGCAATCTGGCACTCTACCGTGTAGAATCTGCATCTGGAAAGCCGTTTGAAAGCGATTAATAATGTACTTCCTTCTTAATCCCCGTTTACCCCGGTCATCACCAATCAGACAACGCGTTCGGACACGGATTCCTTGATGACGTTGGACATCTTCTCAGGTAATGGAAATATAAACTTCACCGTTACTTCATTCACAAAAAATGGGATGAACACCTGTTTGAAGTTCTCGTGATACCTGGTTCTTCTATCCTTTCGTTCATCGATGATCTCAACAGGGTGACTTCATCTCAACAACACCTCCATCTGATAAGAGTCGGTATCACAACTACATCTCCCGTTCAAGATCGAGACAAGGTCACCGCCATGGCCTTCGAAAGAGACGACCTCCGTCGTCACAATGGCAATGCTGATGAGGCCGACGTCAGCTCATCACCAACTCTCACAGCTTCAGCAGCCGAAACCACCCCCCTTCTCAACTCCGAGACAGCAAGCTCTTACACCATCGGCAATGAACCACCACCAACATCATCACCGCCTGCTTCCCAAGATGAGAAGCCCATCGGTTTTGCTCGTGGCCTATCCATAGCTCTAAGCATGTGGGCTCTCATCTTCCTTCAAGGTAAGCCTCTCCTCATTCCCATTTACCAGCTATGTGCTAACAAGACGACAGCAAGCAACATGTCCGGCATCTCCACCATCCAATCCACCATCGCCTCCGACCTCTCCGCCTACGACAGCGCCATGTGGTTTACCGGCGTTTACTTGATTACCTCCTCCTCCGTCGCCCCTTTAATCGGTCGTCTATCCACCATCTTCACCCCAGGGCTCATGGTTTTGATCTCCTCCCTCTTTTTCTCCGTGGGAGCCCTCGTCACTTCCCAGGCTACCAACCTGACGGTATTCATGGCTGGCCGCGTCCTAGTCGGTATAGGCGGAGGCGGCATCATGACGTTGGCTCTGATTCTCGTCATTCAATTAACGAGTAAGAAGCGAAGGGGAGTCTGGATCGGACTGACGAATGCCGGGTTTACGATTGGTATGTCGACTGGTGCGGTAGTTTTTGGTGCGTTGTTACCCGTGATAGGGTGGAGGGCGTTATTTTGGATGCAGGCTCCCTTGGGTCTGTTGGGTGGACTCGGAGTTTACGCCAGTATACCGTCGTTCGTCATGTCCACTGGCACCCCTTTAGCCCCTGGGGATATGGAGAAGACGAACCTCCAAAAGCTAAAAGGGATCGACTACGCCGGCGCCGTCACCCTTACAACCACCATTGTCTTGCTATTATACTCCCTCTCCGGCCGGACGGGAATCCACTTCACACCTTTGGTCTCCTCCTTCGGCACCTTTGGTCTGTTCCTCCTCATCGAAAGTCGCTACGCCTCCGACCCTATCATCCCGCTGCACATCCTCCGCTCCCGCGGCATCCTACTCTCCTGCCTCTCCCAGCTAGGATTCATGTCCGCCCGCTGGACCGTCCTCTTCTACGCACCCATCTTCGCCCTCGCCGTCCGGGGCGCCAGCCCAGCCCTCGCCGGCTCGATCCTAATCCCAACCAACCTCGGTTTCGGCACCGGCGGGTTGTTAGTAGGCTGGTTACACATGACCCACGCCGACCATACTACCTCCAAGGGGTACTGGTTTCCTAGTCTTTTATCGATGACTATCTTCGGCTTAGCAATCCTGGCCATGGGGTGGGTAAGCAACGCGGCGACGCACATGTCCTGGTATGTGGCCGTTGTTTTCGTTAATGGCCTGGCCACGGGCGCAGCGGTTAATTACACCATGGCGCATCTTTTGCACTTATCGCACGTACGCGAGCACTTTATCGTTACCGGCCTACTCGCAACATTCCGTGGGTTTGCCGGTTCCTTTGGCACAGCGATAGGAGGTGGCATCTTTGGGAGGGAGTTGAGGGGGTCGTTGTATAAGGGGTTTGAGACCCTCGAGGGTTTGACAAAAGAGAGGATGGAAAAGCTGGTTACGGTTTTGGTGGGTAGTCCGGCGCGGGTACATGAGCCGGGAGGATTTTTGACGGTTGCCGAGAGGGTGGTGGCGATTAGGGGGTATGAGAATGCGTTGAGGGCGCTTTATCAGAGCGCGGCGGTGTTGTGTGTGATTGTGTTGCTGGTGCAGGCCGGCACGGGGTGGACGGCGGGAGGGGTGAGTCCGGAGGAGGAGAGGGAGATTGAGGAGGCGATTGCGGAGCATGATGGGAGGATGGAGGCTTGAGGAAGAGAGAGCTTTTGATCTCAATACTGGCCATTTCGATTTTAGATCCTTTTGTAGATTTGGATATAACGGGCGGCAATCTGGGAGATTTGTTAATCTAGAGCATATAGAATTCAAACAAGGCATTGACTCTGTAAGAAAAACTTCCTAGGACTGAAATCGTTCAACGATGTTTAGAATCTGAGCAAAAGAACACCTTCCACGTGGAGTGGCTTTGATTTGAGTCGGCCCGAGGAATGAGCAGATCTCTCGAGAGGATAAAGGAGAAAAAGTATAGACATGTTTACAGATGCAACATGCAGTAATTGAGTGGTCAGAACATTTTCTTTTATCCTTCAGAACACTCGATAATCCTGACGGCCATCTCCTAAACCGTGAGTGATACTATATCCATAACCATAACCGTAAAACCCCAATACGCCTAATATCCATCATGGTATAAGAAACCCCTTATTCAAACAATATGTACTCGATACTCCAACAGCCACAACCTTTTCCCCCCTTCCACACCTTCCCAACCATTCATAGGTAGTTTACTCAAACGTCCCCTTCCCAAAAACCCCCCTAACACTCTCCCCACGTCCCTCCACCCCCTTCCACTTCTTCGCCTCCCTCCTCTTCTCCGCCTCCGCCACTTTTGCGCGTCTCTCATTCTCCCTAGCAAAGTAATTAATCCCTGACATCTTGCCCGCCGTCTTTTTAATCTTTACATCTTCTCCAAACCCGCTTGCCCCCGCGGCTTTACTCCCCGTGTAAGGGTTGGTAGTTGTAGAAAATGACCCGGACGCTGATGGGCCAGCGCCAGTAGGGGTGGTGGAGGAGAGGGCGGAGGAGTTTGTGGTGGCGCGCCGTAATAGGGCGGGGACTTTGAATGCTGATTGAGATAAAGAAGAGGAGGGGGCGGCGAAGGCGAGTTTGGATTGGGTTGTGGCGGAGGTGGTGGAGGATAAGGAAGAGGAGGATTGCCGTTTGAGGGAGATGCGGTCTACGATTGGGACTGCTGAGCCTGTTCTGCGGGGGTTGTTGGCAATAGGTTTGAGTTGGGCGGGTTCCTTGCCGGGGGTGGCGGGGATGCTGTCCTCTTCTTCTTCGTCGTCGGAACCGAGGACGGTGGCGGGGATGACGGAGGAGGTGTGTGGTTCGTCTAGTAAGTTAGACAAGCTCTCGCGGATTTCGCCCAGGTTAGCTGGTTTGCGACCAGTCTTTGTCCGGCGCGGGTTTGTTGCGGCTTGTGGTTGTTGAGTAGCGGGTATGGTCTTGTCTTGAGAATCTTCCTGGGTTTCGGGGATGACGGAAGACGACTTGTCGGCGGCGGGACCAAATAAGAAATCCATCTCATCGTCACTTCCACGGTCTTCAATAGACTTGAGGAACGCCTTCGTCTTCGGATTCTCGGCAACTTTGCTGATGCGCTCATCGGCCAGAAGAGCGCGCTGCATCTTGGCAAACTGTCGTCTCTTCATCCGCTTACGAGCCTCGCCGCCGTCGTCCTCGTCTGAGAGGTCATCCCATTCGCCGCCTTCGCCGCGGGCGCGTTTGCGACGGAGCATACCAGTGGTGATATCATGGAAGAGCTTCTCGACTTGCTTCTCGTCCGAGGCTCGTTCGCGGTCACTATCGTTTTTGTTAGCTTTCACTCCTACCATGTAGACAAAAGGGCAACTTACGCATAAAAAGCAGCCAACTTCCTCTCATCCGCCTCCCCAGCCTTGGTCTCGTCATCAATCATCTCCTTGACCAACTCTTCATCCTCCTCATCACTGCTCCCCTCCCCGTCGATACCTCCGAGACCGGCATATTCATCTTCAGACTCCTCGGCCTGCTCTTCGACCATTTCTCTAGCTTTGCTCTTCTTCTTGAGCTCTTTGAGCTTCTTCTCCCGCTCAGCAGCTCGCTTCATCTTTTCGAAGGCCGACTTGGCCTTCTCTGCTTCACGGGCTTCGCGATCTTCATCGTCACCGGCGTCACCCATCTCTTGATCTTCGTCATCATCCAAGGTAGAAGCATTAAACAAAGCCGAACCAGTGATAACATCACCCCTCCTTCTTAATCTCCCCAACGGCCTGTTTTGCGCTGATGGACTGCCAGCACTACCGGCACTCCCACTACCACCAGGCGTCGAGTTCGAGTTTGAAACACTATTCATCTGCCCACCAACCAACACAGTCTCAACCGTCGAATGCGGCTGCTGCGAAGCCACCGATCCCGAGCCTGATAGCGACGCAGGTACATCAACAAACCTTTGTTTCAGGGGAGTATAATCCCTATACCCCTGATCCTGCGTCAACTCAATCAGTTCCGAGCCCTGCGTCATATTCAGCGGTTGATTAAGCAAACTATCAAAGCCATGCATCTGCGACTCGGATTGGGAAAAGCCCAACTGGACGCCTTGAGTTTCAAGCGCGGCCTGGGTGTCGGCCCCATTGTCTTTGCTGCGAACAAGGGAGGGTTGGCTGTCGAGGATCATGTCCTCTCCTGACCCCTGCTGCTGCTGTTGCATGGCAGTTTGGGAAAAGTTGGAGTCCGGGATGTCGGTTAGGTCAATGTCGAAGGTTGGACGTGGTTGGGAGGGGGAGCTTCCGGGAAGCTGGGATGGAGAGTTGGGCTGGCTTTGGCTGTCGTCCATTGTGCCGGCAAAGATCTGGGTTAGGCCCAAGCCGGCAGGACCGGCGACGGGGACGGGAAGGCCGGGGATGAAGGTCTTGCGGGCGGAGCGTAAGACGGAGGTGGGAACGCTGGGAGAGCCGGAGCGGAGGGCGGAGGTGGGGGATTTGGGGAAACGTTGTTTGGGGCGGGGAGTTTCTTCGATGCGTTGCTTAGATGAGGCGACTTGCTCCGCGCCCACAGCATCGTCGTCCTCATCATCATCGTCAGAGAGGACAACGACCTGTTTTCGCGGTCGACGGCGGACGGTCTTGGTGCTGGGCAACTCATCCTCGTCCTCCTCATCGTCTTGCTTTTGCGCAGTGTCGTCACCAGACTCATCAGCGCTCTCATCAAACAGCGCCCCAGCCGGATCCGCGTCAGCTTCAACCATCTCCTCATCCCCATCCCCCTCCTCCTCACCCTCCTCCTCTTCCTCTTCACTCCCAGACAACTCAATCGCCTCCTGATCCTCTTCCCCATCCTCACCCTTCTCACTCCCAACAAAACTCTCATCATCCTCACTATCATCCCACCCCAACGGATCCACCTCTCCATTCTCCTTCCTCCTCCTCCTCTCCTCCTTCGCATCTTCCCTCTCCCTCTTCATAATCTCCTCCGCCTCCCTCCTTGCTCTAGCAACAATATCTTCCACCTCCTGCATTTCTTTAGCTCTCTCCTCCGCAGTCATGACCACCACGCCCTTGGCTCTTAACTTCTCCAACTGCTCTTCTCGTTCGCGCTTGGCTTGCGCTCTGGCGCGTTGGAGCAAAGTCATTTCCAAAGCGACGGGTGTCACGAGGGGAGCTTGGTGCTTGGAGAGGTGCTGTTTGTTTTTGGGTAGCGGGGCGGCGGGAAGCTTTTCGGGGTCGTCGACTTGGGCAAGTTTGCGGAGCATTTGGAGGGACCGGGGTTCGCGGGTTTGGTTGAGGGGGACGCGGTCGAAGATGGCGTCGATTTTGGATTTGCGGGTGGTGGGCTGGGGTTTGATGGTGAGGTCGTCATCGTCGTCGTCGTCGTCGAGGTTGATGGTGTTGGCTTGAAGGGGGAGTTTGACGCGGACGTTGCGTTTTACTTTGGGAAGCAAAGCAGCGGCTTTGGCGCGGTCTTCGGCTTCGAAATCCGCGGCGGTGGCTTTTCCTTTGCCCTTGTCGAGTCTCTTCTTTTGAGCTTGAGTGACAGGTTGTTCGAAAGGGGGAAGTTCTCCGTCTGAGTTCTCTTCTAGAAGCAAGTCGCCGGTGGATGTAGCCAGCTCTTCGACTGTTTTGTCGGGCTGCTGTTTGTTTCCAACTGGTGGAGAGCTAGGTGGTGTCTCTTTCTCCTGTGGCTTCTCTGTATCACTTGGCCTTGACGTCGCCGGCGACTCGGGCCTACTAGCCACTTTCTCTTTCGCCGACTTCTCTGCTGTCACCGCCTGTGCAGCAGAACCAGCCGGCCTAAAATTGAACCTCTCAAACAACGTAGCCTTGGTAATCTTCGTCTTGACCTTCGGCTCATGCGCCAGTTGTAACTCTCTCGCCATGCGCTGTGTCTCCCTATTCATATCCTCCAATGCCTTCTTGCTAGCCTTTCGTTGTGAAGGCCTTTTCGTCGCACCCTTTTGTGTAAGCTTTCGCCCGCCCTCGTCGTCGGATATGTTATCGTCGTCCTCGTCCACAGACATATGGTCGTCAGCTTCCATTGCTGCCCTTCGTTCGGCCTTCTTTCGTTCTTCTTCGGCCTCTCTGGCTTCTCGCTCTTTGCGCTTCTTCTCGACGAGTGCCTGGAAGCGAGGGTTCTTTTGGAGGTGGCTGACGCTGGGCAGTTCGTCGTCATCGCTTGCTAGATCGCCGTCTAAGGGTTTCGCAGGTGACACAAAGAGACCTGGGGAATAGGGCGCAGTGGCAGCTTGTTTCTCCGGAGAAACGAACAGGCCGGGTGAGGCAGCTGTCGGTTCATCTTGTGATTTGGACTCGGGTGTCGCGGTGCGGTTTCGGGGTCGTTGTTGTAGCTTTCTCGGGCGGGTGATTACAACCTCGTCGTCATCTTCGTCATCTTCGTCATCGTCGTCTTGGATTGGACTCTTGGTTTTGGGAGGGTTCGTTGGTCGCTTTGGGGTATCGTCTCTCATCTCTTCGTCGGACTCGAACTCTGATTCGGGAGCTGGATTGCTCTTTGACTGCATACCAGCAGCGAATCTGCCTCTTGGTCGCAGAATCTCTTCATCCACATCGTCGTCGGAGTCGTCAGACATGTTGACATCGGACTGGTCGTTGTTGAAGACTGGCGATGTGGGTGTTGCGCTACGCGATCTGGAAGCGCGTCCTGGCGAAGGTGAGGCCGAAGCAGCCATTGTGGCCGCTGGTTTGGAGATTTCGTTAAAGTGCTTAGAGCTGATTATTGAGCATTCCGCTTTCTCTCAAAAATAACGGCAAGAATTCCAAGACTGAGAAAAGACAAAATAGTATGAGGTGTTGTGGTGTAAGTGATATGTCCAGTCGAAGGTTCTCAAAATGGAAGCGACTGTCCACTATCTTTTAGTGATAAAGTGGGTTAATGGTTGGTGATGAGGTGGGGAAAACGCGTCAAACGGCGGCTCGTAGCGCGTCGTGCAGATCGTGTCCAGCGCGCTAAAGTGCTTTCATGCAGGGTTACAGCAGGGTTACGGCAGGGTTCAATAAGGGGTTAAATTGCCTAGCGTGGGACAAAGTAAACATTTGGCGGCTCTGTTCCTTTTTACCCCTGAATGCATATGGACATGAACGACATCGACAACCACTCCATAGACTGCAAGTTCTCACCCACACCAGAATCGACTGTCAGGCACATCTCGATTATAATTTCATTCAATAATGATGTTGCTTGTCTATGCGGCATTCCCCTAAATAGCCATATATACAGCGAAACGCACTCTTCCATAATCCAATCCTGCTGCTCATTGTACCTAAAGTAACAGCCTCTCTTAATATGGTTCCATTCCAAGACCGTTTAAATCGTACCCCTATAAGCCATCGGCAAGGAGAGGCGGTTTAAAATGAATAAAAGATGATGTTGGGTATCGTCGGTAAAGTAAAGTACAAGAAAGGGAATATGAACGCTGTCTCGTTCTTTTAGCAAAGGATCCGATCCGGCTTCCACTGCTCTTCTGCCAGATTTCCAACTTCTCTCGTACAACCCGATAGTAAAAAAAGGGGATGCAAGCAAGATCCGACCTATGCTTTTTGTGGAAGGTGAAAATGCCGCCCAAGAGTATGTTGAATGCAGAGAAAAAAAGCTTCCCATGATCTTATGTGTAACGCCAGTCGCCGTTAGTAAAATGTTTGAAATCCCGTCTGTTGAACCAATCCGCCGTGCCCAAGTATTAGCCCACGGCGAGGCATGTATCCAAAACGCTGTTGAGAAAGTCCCCGTCTTCAGGGTCTGCCCCTTCCCATGGCATATCGTCCTCTTCGTTATCAATGTCCATGGCATCCTCATGATTGACGCCATTGGGTAATGGCCCATCTGGCTTGCTGCCATTGACCACCATTCCACCCATTTCCACATCTCCGTCGGTGATCGGTGGTTCTGGTTTGCGCCCGTCGAGATATGTGTGGTCGTCCCAGTTCTCAAGCTCTCCTTCCCTATAGTCGTAGATGACCGATTTGGCCACAATCGGAAAGTTTGCTAGTCCACAGTCGCCCATCTCCAGTGCAATGCGGAAATCCGCCATGCCCAGAGGGCCGCGCTCGCTGGCTGCTTTTGCTTCCACGGGTAACAGGCCACTCTTGTCGCGTGTTACTTCGCCTCTCTGGAAAGCCTCTTCTTCCTTCTGTAGCTTTCGCCGATACTTGTGTGTTTGAATCCAAGCATTGCCTGCTCCGAAACCGGCGTTACCGGAGTCTCCAGGGCCGTTGCTCCTCGTTCGACTGAATATCGAGGACATGACCTGCTTGATAAATGTTTCTGTCGCTATTGACATGAATTGTGCGGCTTCTGGCGCGTGTCCACCTGAAAGGCCGGCCTCGTAGCAGATGGGAAGCATCTTGGCCTCGATGTTGCTGACGTCTGGAAACTCTCCAGACTCGACAGCCAGCGGTTGCGCATATCGTTTCCTGATTTCCAGGTCATAGTCTGGAGTAACAAGGTCAGTATCCCATTTGTGTACCTGCTGGTAGTCAAGGACTTACTCATCCGGCTGAGACCTCCCGTGGCACTTGCCGGTACCTCGGCAGTTTTGACGAGAGACTTGTTTCTAGAGTGGTCAATGAAGACATTAGAGAGTGACTCGTATGGGTCGAACTGCAACATTGACCGTTAGTACTAGAGTTAAGAGAAGTTGTATCCGTGTTTCACATACGTCGTTGTGTGCAAGGTCCTTGATACGCCTCCTGTCCCTGCTGGGAAGTTGCATTACCTCTCCCTTCAACCTCCTTTCTGCCGCATCACCAGACACTGGCTTGTTGGACGTGTTGGTTGAGGGCTTGTCGTTTGCGCTGACCCAAGGCGCAAGGCCCTGATCGGGCATTTCTCGAGTGACATTTCCATATATAGCTGCTATAAGCTGGTTGTGGAGGTGCTCCTTGGAACCATCGGGAGAAGCCAATATTGGGTCAATTTTTGCACTGAGCTCGGCTTGGTTGAGGCGGCCTATTATGATATGGGTTAGTCTCAGAGCCTTGACAAAGCAGCAGTTCTGAGGGCAGACAAACCAAGGAGAAAGTTGCTAACGGCTTCCTTGTAAACCGTCCATTTTTCCAAGTCAATGTTTGACCTAAGTGCTGTATATATAGGTTCAAGATCAATGCGGGCCGGTATGAGCTGGCTCGTCTTTGGCTTCTGTAATGGCGGAGCGGCAACGTTTATGGATTTGGTAGCTAGAATAGGAGTCGAGAGGCTGACGGATGGCCGACTAAGGGCCGCGGGATTTATGTCGACCATGTTGGCGGTTATGGGTGTTGACTAAGTAGTTGTAGATATGTCGGGTTGGAGATGCCGTCGAGGTCGTATATGCCGGACCGGGACCGGAACCGGCAGAGGGAGGGCGGATCGTGACCTCGGCGGAGGAGGAAGGAAGAAGGAAGAAGAGCCCTGGCAGCAGCCAGAGACAACCTCTCTAGGCCAGGGTGATCTTCCAAGCAGTAATGATGTTGAAGCAGGTGATCGTTTTCTTCGTTGTGTCGGGCAAGACTCTTCTCTATGAGACGGGGAAGGTTGGTGCTGTCTCGGTGTATGCACACTTCAGACGGGAAGTGTTGGTGCTGCGGGAGTGGTGAGTGGTGATGCGCCTGAGTTGGATGGCGTCAGACCCGGTCGCGTGCAATCCAGAAGCACAATTGCGACGCGGGAATAGGGTCATCTGGGGTCGAAACGGTCGGCCAATGTCATGCGATCGCGAATCCGGGCTCAAAATGATGGATTGAGCATTTTGTCGTCGGAAACTGGATGGTGTATCAGAGTAACAAAGGTTGGTCGTTGGACGGTTGCAAGTCTGAATCGCGGCAACGGAAAGGATCACGAACCAAGTCACTTTTGTTTCTGGTTTGTCGTTGGATTTTGGGGAAGAGTTCTGGAAAGTGCGCTGGAGGGATGCACTGAGCGAGGTCGCTGAGCCGCTAAATACGGGCGCTAAACGCAATCTTGGGGGCATATTCGGGGTAACAGTGCGTTCCTGCTAAGAAGTACTTGAAATTTTATACAACTTGGCACCGGTCGCAAGTACCTTGCCAACTTTCAGCTTAACAATTCTGGCCGCTTCAAGTTGGAGAACTGCCGGCCGCCTACAGGGAAGCTGTTCAGGGAGCTCGAAGCACTGGAAGGAGCATCATCTCCAATGGAAGTGGAAGACCACACAGCTGGATGCTCTGGTCAAAGAGCTCCCCAAGACATCTTTGAACCACCAAGATCAACACCATCACCGTCGACTTTGTCGCGTCTTGTAGCGCGTCCCCTCCTCTCTCCCGGCCGGCAACACCACCACAAACCCACCTGCGCTACCACTTTGCATCATTTGTTTTACGAAACTCAACCAAGCAAGGGAAAGCCAGAGAAGAGGGAGGGAATAGGAAGATGTGATGGGCACAATCTAACTAGTCCTAGTCGCCGCCGCCAATTCCACCACCACCACCACCCCCAGAAGACAATGCAACAATGGCTAGCCGACAGCAGGATCACCGAGCCCAAAAGATCTCCAGTGCCATCGACAGCCTCATAACCCACCTCATACCCGAGAACCCCTACGAAGACGACCATACCGCCGAGCTTCGACATGACGACTATGCTTCAGCCATCAAGGCCCTCCTCGACCAGTAAGAACATTGCTCCGGCAACGGAAGACCATAAACAAACACTTTGCTAACTCTCCATGTTTCTGCCCAACCAGACCCTCCTCGTCAAGCTACGATGCGGACGTCAACAATGCCTCCGACTTGATCAAGAGAAAGTTGATCCAGGGAAACCCAACTCAAGCTTTGCGCTTCTCCCACCTCTATACCCGACTACTATCCCTACCGGTTCTCAACCAAAAATGGGCCATCCTCTACTTTCTATACCAGCTCTCGGACTCGCCAGATCCCAATGAGCCTCTCCCTTTGAGCCCGCTTGCGCAACAACAGCAGCCCCATTTCGACCAGCAGTTTCAGCCCCAGATCCAAGCGCAAACACCTCCACCGCAGCTGCTAAGACAACCCCAACAGTCAGCATGGGCTGCCGAACCCAGAAGTCCGGCATACGAGGAGGTTCAGAATGAGGAGGTTATGGAGGACGCCCCTTCGCTGGAAGGATCCCACAATGTTCCTCCAGAAAGGCCAAGACATGGGAGAGACCGAGGTCATACCCTTACCCAGAGTCACCAGGCTGGTCCTGCTTCAAGAGACGACAACCGGGAAGTGGTACATGACCCTTCGGAGCCGGCCTTGCTAAGGGACCTACCCTTCACGTTGCAAGGTCTCTCATCGGCAACTCTGCCTTTTCTCAACGACACAACGTTGAAGTTACCACCAACTCTTCCTATACCTATTATCTCTCTGCTCAACACATTGGCCGAGCCCTCGCTACTCTATAGAGGACTGAACGAGTTTACCAAGACACCGGCAAACGGGCTACTGGGGCAAAGTCTACGAGCTGCCATTAGCAAGGAGCTAAGGTCATATCTGACCCTGGTGGCTACGCTGGAGACCCAGATTCGCCGCGCTCTATCTGAGCTGGACGAGTCTGCTCCACGCGGTGGCATTGGAAAGACCGGTGTGACGCTTAAGCGATGTGTGGTATGGACCCGTGAGGCGACCATGGGTTTGCGCCTCATGTCTCTAATAGCAGAGGAGAGCAAAAACAAGCATGGTGGGCAGTTAATCACTCTGATACACAGCTTCTCGTCATCACATGGCGACCCTGTTGTGGCTGCTTTTGCTGAACGGTTGCTCGTTGACGTCACTCGACCATTCTACGATATTCTCCGCCGCTGGATTTATGACGGCGAGCTGCTCGATCCCCATATGGAATTCTTCGTCCGCGAACAGAATCCCCACGACGAGGAGAGGAAAGACGCCAAGGCTAAGGGCCAAATGAGCGTCTGGAACTCAAAGTATGAGATCATTGACAGAATGATCCCGAGTATTATCACGGAAAACTTCTCCCAAAAGGTTTTCCTTATTGGAAAGTCCCTCAACTTCATCCGTCACAATTGCGGCGATCACAGATGGGTCGAGGACTACAGTAAAAAGGCGTCTAGGGAGCTCAAGTATGGTGACACAGCTACTTTGGAAGCTTGGATTGACGAGGCACATAAGGAGACCATGAGCCACCTTATGCACCTCCTGAACGATCAGTTCCGTGTTTTCGATCATCTGGAAGCTCTTAAGCGATATATCCTGCTGGGACAAGGAGACTTCATTGCTTTGCTTATGGAGTCGTTGGCCCCTAACTTGGACCGACCAGCAGGTGCTCAATATCGCCATACTCTTACTGCGCAGCTTGAGCATGCTATCCGCGGCTCAAACGCTCAGTATGATGATCCAGAAATCACCAACCGTCTGGATGCTCGCATGCTTCAGCTCAGCCATGGCGACATCGGCTGGGACTGCTTCACGCTCGAGTACAAGATTGACGCGCCCGTGGACGTTGTTGTCACCGAATGGGGCAATCGTCAATACCTCAAGGTGTTCAACTTCCTCTGGCGCATTAAGCGCGTCGAATTCGCCCTTGCCTCTACCTGGCGCAAGTGCATGACCGGCGCCCGTGGCGTCCTCCAAACCTCCGACGGGAAGGTTCTCCAAACATGGAAATCCACCCGCGGCGTCCTCGCCGAAATGGTCCACTTCGTCGGCCAACTCCAATACTACATTCTTTTCGAGGTCATCGAAAGCAGCTGGACCGAGCTCCAAAAGAACATTCACAAAGAAAACTGCACCCTCGACGACCTAATAACCGCCCACACCAAATACCTGACCTCCATCACCCACAAAGGTCTTTTGGGTGCCAAACGACGCCAGTTTCCCTCTTCAACAGCCGACGGCTCCACGGCCCCTTCAAGTACCGACGACGACCGCAACTCCTACATGGTCCAACTCAGCGAGCTCCTCCGCACCATGCTCGCCTACCGCGACTCAGTTGACGGTCTCTACAGCTGGTCCGTCTCCGACTTTACGAGACGTCAAGGCGGCCTCATCTCCTCACACCACACCCGTCCTACTTCTACCCGCGACCGAGCAGATTCCCAAGCTGCCTCCCTAGCCGATTCCATGGATCTAGACCCTCCCTATGACTCCTTTGATTCCACCCCCGGTGGTGAAGCAGGAGGAGTTAAATCCGAGTTCCCTGCTCTGCAGGATCGACTGAGACAGCTAGGAGCCAATTTCAAGACGAGGTTGCAGATCTTGCTGGGCGATTTGGCCTATCAGCCGGATGTGGACATGCGGTTTTTGGGGGTGTCGATGAATTTCAATGATGTTTATCAGCCGGTTAGGAGGAAGGGGAAGAGTTCCACGACCGCAGGTGCTGCGGCTTCTGGAGGCGCGTCGGGGACGGGTGGTCAGGGTCAAGCGGGGCAGGGACAGGCGGCTAAGGCCTAGGTCTAGGTCTAGGGGGAGCAAAGTCATGGATGGGAAGGGATTGGTACTAAGTTGGAGGGGGAGCCTTGGGGCTACTGAGGTCTCTTACGAAAGGGGAAAAGTGTAGTACTAGCAGCTGTATGTTGGGGTGGTGGAGGAAGTAATACGAAGTTTTAAGACCGCGAGGAAGATGGAAGATAGTCGTGTAACCGATGTGACAAAAGCACGATATATTTTCAGATATCACCTATTTGGGCAGGCTTCAATTCATTCATCTTCTAGAGGTATTCGTCAGGACCCGCCACTAGTCAGACGGTCGGTTTTGCAGACATGACGAGTAGTTAGGGTAAGGCAAAGAAAATGTAAACCAGCAGCCGGTAGGGATGGATGGTGGACGGCGATGCCATCAACTCTCATCATCTCGAAGAGACACTGTCTTGTGGAGCACTTATTCAAGTGGAACCAAGCTACCGGTAGAACATCAAATGCGGGTTTAGCTCAGTTGGGAGAGCGTCAGACTGAAGTCCACTTCACTCATAAATCTGAAGGTCGTGTGTTCGATCCACACAAACCGCAACGCATTCTCTTTTTGCGACTTTTGCATTTGTTTCTTTTCTCTTTTTGCCTGATGTTAATCAACCGACCGAATCAATGCGTTTGTTTCTTTTTGGTCTACACTTTTCCTTTTTTGCGGCTGCCAGCCAGTCAGGCAGTCCCTCCTCCCTCTCTGTGCGGCAGCAATAAAATCGTGGGAACGCCATGTTTTCTGTATCAAGATATACCCGCGCCAAAATTCGTACCACCTTGTAAGTTAACAAACATAGCAACGCCAGACTCTTTAAGATAACCAAATAAAATTTCACCTCCAACTACCTCTATCCGTATCACGCCCTCCCAGCTTGTCCACTTGAACCTGCCTTCTCCTTTTTCTGGTCTTCCTCATCACTATCATCACCACCAATGCTATACCTACTATCCGCATGCGGATCCTCGGGTTTGCTCAAGTGCAAATCATCCAGCTCGCTCTCATCGAAATCCTGCGCCTCCACGTCCCTACCCCTCCCACTTCTCTTGTTTCTAAACCCTTCCAGTCCCTGGCCTCTTGACCTACCACCAGCACTCGCCTGAGTGCCGAGGTTAGATAGACTATGTCTCTCACCCGTAGCAACGCCCATGTACCCCTGGCCCGCAGTCTTCCTCCTGTCTTTCCAGACGAACCAACCCCATATGCCAGCGGCAACGATGACGATCACCAGGACTAACTCGCCTGATTTGCGGTAGGCTTCCCACTTGGCCATTTCAAGTTTCGCCTTCTCGGCTGCTTGGTTACTCGTGCTGTTTCCCGCTGCGCCGCCGACCGTTGTCTCGGGGAGTTTCTCGCCGTCGAGTCGGGAGTCGGTGGGCTGGCCGCCGATGCTGCTGATATCTACGCCCATGAAGCGGTCGAGCATGTCGCGGGTGCGGCGGGGGTAGTCGAAGGGGACCATATGACTTGAGTTGTAAAACAACACGTAGGTGAGGTTGCGAGCCTGCTGCCAGAACCCGGCAGGTTCGCCCTCGAAAGTCCAGTCACGGCGGGGCGCCCAGGTCCCGGGGGTAAGCTCGAATCCTTTACCGCCGTTCCATTCCATGTTGGAGATCAATGCTTCGGTGCCGAGGTGGTTGCAGATGAGGTCTTCGGCCCCCGAAAAGAGCAGAATGGGAACGCCAGAAGACAAAATGTCGGGTAGCAGGGTGATAGACGGCTTAGTACTGGGGTGGAAGTTCATTCCCACCAGACCGTTACATTCCGTCCACCCAGTAGACTTGTTCTCGTTGATGTTGAGCGCCCTGATGACTTCCTTCTTACGGAGGTAGGGCGTGACGCTCTTAAGGTCGGGAGGCCAGTTCATGCCGCATGACGGGAAGTCGTCCTTGAGGCGAACGTCGTACATATTTACGCACTGGTTCTTGCCGCTAGCGCCGACACCGCCGACGGTTAGTTTGAGCATGCTCTGCAGAATGTCTTCGCATTCGCTGTAGTCGATTCTGTCGGGGTGTTCGGCGATTTTGAGCTGGCAGAGACGCTGCTGGTTCTCGAGCTGGCTGGCCAAGTCGGTGCCCTTCTTGACGATGCCCTTCTCGTAGGCAAACTGCAGGTAGGCATCGTATTGCTCTTTGGGGGAGACCCAGCCGTTGCCAATCAGGAGACCGGCGAGGTTCCATTTGTGGCTGATGGGACCGGCGTTCTTGTTGCGATCGATGATGGCTTTAGCAATATAGGGGATGTGTTGGCCGGCGTAGGACTCTCCGGCGATGTAGAGCTAGAAAATGGGTTAGACAGAACGGACCAAAGATCGGAGTTTGTGACACCTACATCGTCATGCTCGTACTCGGGGAACAGTGCGAACCACCTCTCCAAAAAGGTAACAAAATTGGACGCCATATCGGTCAACTCGTGGATATAGGCGTTGGTGTCGACATAGCTGAAGCCAGTACCGACGGGGTTGTCGACAAACAAGACGTTGGCGAACTCGTTCCAGGCACCATCGTTGTATACCAAGGTGTTCTCGTCCTTCAGTCTGTATGGGCCAATTTCCATCAATGCTCCATCCTCGGAACTGCAACCGGGACCGCCATTTAGCCAAATAACGGTTCGTTGTTTGTTGGCGATATGTTTGTTCTGGAAGTGCCAGAAAAATAGGTTGCCGTTGGTTTCAGGGGTAACCTCGATATGCCTTGATGGGAATATATCAGCTTGGGGTTCTTCCAGATTTGGAGCTACCAAGAACAAGGAACTCACCCAGCATGCATCTTCACCAGAGGACCGTCTGGTGCGCCTGGAAGGTCATGGACAAAGTAATCGGCGGAGCCAGCAGCGGAAACGAAGCTGGTTGTCCATGATAGCGTGAATGCCGCGATCAGAGTCGGCAGTCGTTTCCAGCTAGCCATGGACCGGCCAGCATTGGTGTTGGCGACCATGATCACCAACTGGACTCAAGTCGCCGGCTACAGGTTCAGTCGCAGGTGGGACGGCGGAGGTCGCGAGGGGACAATTCGGTTGTCGCAAGTTCGGGCTACCTATTACCACCAACCACGTTCATTGGAAATGATAGTTAAGAGGCCGACAACAACGGCAGAAGCTGTTGTAGGGATAGGGAAAAGGCGATGTTTAAGACAGGATGAAACGGGAAAGAGGGAATCTGTCCTTGGAGACTCAATACGCGGGATGAATGCAACTGCGGCACGGATAGTGGCGTTCCATTTCAGCCTGGGCCTAGCAGGGGGCTGATTAAGGGACCCTGTTAGTGCCAATGGGCGATCCCCGTACGCCAGCCTAACAGAGAACTGGGGGACCTGGTCCTGCCATGCGGTGCAGTGCGTCCAGACGTGCAAGCCATTTCGTCCGATTCTCCATCAACTTTGAGCTTTCAGGTTGTCTCTTCACTCCTTCCAATTCGCAGGCATGGTCTATATTGAACCATTTCGATTCTACCAGCGATATCTTAATTCTGTGTTTGACATTTCCTTGTGATTCTATGGCACCCATTACATGCACCTGGCAGCTAGACTGTGCCTTCCACCTCTATAGAGGTGCTGGAGTTTCTCGAAGATCTTCAGGTACCGCATCAGGATATCAATAGGTCGCCCCTTATTCAGCCACTAAGAGGTTTGTTTGGCAGAGCATAAAGTCAAGTCTTCGACAGCTTTACTCGCTGGAGTCTGACAAAGGGCAATCTAGAAAATCAATGTTTACACAAACCGAACTATCAAGGGAGAGAGGTCTGTATCATCTGTATCCGGATACCGGCACTTTGGAGATCCATTCATAGAGGTAAGACCTGCCCAGACCAAAACAACCGAGCGACGGGATTGTCCGTCAACACGACTCATCTCGGCAGTAGTTGAAATTCATGGAGGTATATTGACAATCCTTCTACTCACATCCTGTGAGATGGGATTAAATCAACATGTCCACAAACCTACACTTTGGGTAGTCTCGGGCCCTTGATATCAACGGAGCCATGGTGTAAGACAATGCGGGGCCGGCTCCGAAGACCGGGTCCGGATCACCGAACTGGATCACTGTTACGGCATGTCTTGGCACGGGCCGGGGAAGCCCCACCAAAATTCATCAGAGCTCCACCAAGAAAATGTTAGTCTTGGCCTTGGTAGATCGTCCAAACACTTACACACAACACCCTCACTTTGGCCATTTTGGTATCCCTTCCCTTTTGGTCTTTTTGGATCATATACCTTCTTCCTTCATCACAATGGCCGCCACAAAAAAGACCTACATTGTCGAGCACCTCGACGAGGAGCTGGGCCCGTGGTCCGAGCTCGAGTACCTCGCCATCGCCAAGGAATCGCAAGAGATCGGTTCCGAGTTCCATCTGACTTCCCTGCCTCTGGGATTCAAGGTCCCCGAGGCTCTGGCTGCCATTCCTGCCTTCAAGGCTGAGAACCGTGGTGTTGAGGAGATCTATGCTGCTGACAAGAGCAGGGTCTGCCTGTTGGATCCCGCGGCCAAGAAGGACTTGAGCCCCGAGGATGGCGAGACCTTTGATGTTTTCCTGTTTGGCGGTATTTTGGGTACGTCTTTTTGATCTTGGGAGAATGTGTGATAAGTGTAGATGCTAACTGTGTTGTTATAGGTGATGATCCCCCGAGAGGTAAACCCCCTTATGAAGATCAAAGTCTTACTCAGGATAGCTACTAACACCCAAACAGACAGAACCTCTGAGCTCCGCAAGAAGGGTTTCGAGGGCCGCCGTCTCGGCCCCGTTCAGATGACCACTGACACTGCTGTCCGTGTCACTCGTCTTGTTGTTGAGGGCAAGAGTAAGTCGGATTCATGTGCTGTTTCATCACTGAATATTCCTTCCTTGAGCTCTGTCTTCATGATTGCTCTTCCAAGTCACTTCACGACACTTTCTTCAAGTTACAGAACTATTACTGACCTCTCCCAGCCCCCGTTGACAAGATTCCCTATGTCGACCACCCCGAGCTCAAGTTCAGCGAGCACGAGAGCACACAGATGCCCTTCCGTTATGTCACTGACAAGGACGGCAAGCCAATTATGCCCGATGCAAGTTCTTTCCCCGTACTCGACGAATGGAAGAAGAAAAACACTGACCGTTGGTATAGGGCATGGTCGAGTTGATCAAGAAAGACTCGGACAAGGCTATTGACGACATGTTCTAAGTTGATTTGCCTTGGATACCAATGAAGAAAAAGATAGAGTATATACCCAACCAAGATCTGTTTATATGTTGTCCCTCCACTCTCTCTTAAGCTTCTCAAAGAGAGTGTTCTTAACTTTGGCCAATTTCTAGAGCTCATATCTTCCGCATGACAATGAGCTTCAGCTACCTACCTACAAATAATACCCCAAGCGGGGCTTTCCCGTCTCTTGTTATCTTATCAGAAGCTATCTAACCCCGCTGGGTATGAAACGGAGGGTCCAAATGACTCTATCGGACGATCCAGGGTCCAGATATCTCGACAGCTTCAATTATATATATTAGCCGGTCCTTTTTCACTACCAGGAGCTCTCACTACCAGGAACAACTTTCGAAACAACAACATCATTTCACCACAAGACTTGCCCAAGATGACAGTTCCCAAGCTCAACATCAACCCACCCCTCATCAACACCCCCTGCCCAGCAGCCACCACCCACGACGACCTCCTCGCCCTCTGGCTCTGCCCATCCACAGGCGGCATCACAACCCGCACCTCACTAATAGGCGGCTTCGCCCACGACGACACCAAAAATCTCTGGAGGTCTTACGACTCCTCCTCCCACACCGTTTCCTCCTCCGTCAACCCCCCTTCTACATCCGCCCTTCCAACCCAAAACGCCACCCTCAACTCCCTCGGCTACAGCCCCCTCGACTTCTTCGACTACCTCTCCTCCATCCGTCTCATCGTCACCCGCCACCCACCCCCAAACAACCTTAACAAAACCATCATCATCTCCGTCACCGGCTCCCCCACCAGCGTAGCCGAATGCTACACCCACATCGCCCGCCTCCAAGCCGAACTTTTCCCCCATCCCTCCCACACCTCAGGCCAAATTGGGGGAACGACGTTAGCAATGGAAATTAATCTCTCCTGCCCAAATATCCCCTCCCATCCTCCGCCGGCATACTCCCGCGAGTCCTTGGGGGTATACCTCTCCCACCTGACCAAAGCTATAACCCAAGCCACAAAGGGGGATCGTCTCCCCAGGGTGGCAGTCGGTCTCAAAACACCCCCCTATACTTACCAAACCCAGTTCGAAGCATTGATAGACGCCCTCGAAACCTCTGCCCTGCTTTCTACAGACTCAGAAGAGGGGTGTCCGATATCTTTCATCACCGCCACCAACACTTTAGGTTCTTGTCTCGCGTTTACAGATAACGAGTCTGAGGAGGGGGAGGGGGCGGGAGCGTTACCAACGGAGCTTGGAACGGGTGGATTAGCAGGGGCGCCGTTACACCCCCTGGCATTGGGGAACGTGAGGACGTTGAGGAGGATGTTGGATGAGAAGAGACAGGAGCTGGGTCATGAGGTGCAGGTTATTGGTGTGGGAGGGGTTATGGATTCGAGGGGGTATAGGAGGATGAGAAAGGCAGGGGCGGATGTGGTGGGTTTGGCTAGTGGGTTGTTGTTGAAGGGGGTGGAGGTGTTTGGGGAGATTGAGAAGGGACTGGGGGAGGATGGGTGGTGAATAAGGTAGGAATATGAAGAGGGAAGGGGAGGAAAGGAAAGGGAAAGGGAAAAGGGGGGGTTGAAGGGGATATGATTGGAGTTTGAGTGATTTTTGTTAGGATGAGGAAATTTCGAGTATGTACACAGACCCTCATCAAGGGATGGTTTCGTTTAGAAATACACGCGGAAATCTAGGTGAATAGTCGTGCTAAGGATCACAAGGGGCATATACAAACAAGACTACATGGGCTGGTACAATATAGGCTGGAAGAGAAAGCGAAAGAAGAAGAAGGACATAAAAGGTATGAGTAGGTTGAGCGTCAAAGCAAAGGCATGATTTTGTGTATAAGAAAAAGTGGTCAAGGTCATGGGAATAGGTGCCGCTTTCTGGCGCAAGAGTAACAGCGAGGCCTATATAGGAAGTTGGGTCCAACCCTTTCAGAGCTTCTAGACAAGCCCGAGCCTTGCTCTGCTGAGCCCTCTATAGTGTCAACATGAAGTTGTTGCCTTCGTTGGTAGGCAAGCTTGTTACGAATGCAACTTGTTTATACCGATCAATATAGACCATGCTGTCTAACGGGCTGTGACTACCATACGTGGGAAGTGTGAAGTTTGGTAGACATCAAAGTCAGGGCATGATGGGAAAGAGATTGTGAACATTAGAGTATTTGAGCAACGTTAAACCATTTGTATTGTGAAAATCTAAAATGCGGGACACAAATCCCATGATATAGTGAGAAGAAGCTCACACCCAATGTTCCATGGCCCTTACTTAGGTAAATCTTGCGCATTTCCTCAAGTCGTTCTTCAAAGACTGTTGTAACTAAACGTAAAAAGAATTTTCAGGACGAAACCCCTATCCTGAATCTAAAAAGCAAATTTCATAGCCGGGTATCTTGTTGCGAAATCGTCGTGTGTCAGGCCTCTCTTCAAGCTGCTGGCAGGCGCTGACTGTTTCGTTCCACTTCTTCCTTGCCTCCAATTTCTTCGTGTCCTTCTCTACAACTGCGGCACGTTGTTCAAGATCGACACCTCCTCGCCGACCTTGAAAGGTGGGAGGCCTAGGTATGGGCAGCCTGTTGTTACATAATGTGTTAGTCAACGCCCAGAACTTGTTACGTATACGGAGGGACGGGGAAAAACATACCAGCACACCTAAAAGCGTCTCCCAACGCACAACTGCCACAGCTCCCCGTCTTTCCAGGAACCGTCAGATCCAGCTCCAGCAAGTCCTCAGACTTCAACTTGAGCGTGTTGAGCGCCTGATCCGCCTTCTCTCTGCGCGCCTTGTCCTCGGCCTCGAGTCTCTCCGCCAAACCACATGTGCAGTCCTTGCACGCCCGCCTCTTCTTGCCGGGCTTGGGCTGGCACTCGGGCGGCTGCTGGATGGGACGACGCAAGTCGGCTTCGGTAAGGAGCGTGTCTTCGTCAATGACATCATCGTCGTCTTCACCGTCAAGGTCCAAGTCGTCGTTGAGATCGAGCGTGACGAAACCGACACCTGCGGGGGCGGCGGTGACTACTTGCGCTGGCTGCTGCTGGACGATGGGTGTGACAGCGGGGTTGTTCTTCCTCTTGAGACCGAAACGCAGAGGGACGGCTTCCTCCTCGGCGTACTCAGGCTTGGTGAAGCCATCGGCACCGGCAACGAGACCGGCTAGTACGGCCTCGCGGGCCTCGGGGGATGTAGCACTGGTCGAGGCACCGAGAGTGCCATCTTCAGAACGCAGCTTGCCGCCGGCCTTGAGGGCGGGCACGAGGAGAGACCAGACGGTGCGGTTGCTGAGAAGGGCAGAGGCCTCGGCGTGGCGGCTGCCGTCGGGGTCGGTCAGGACGAGAATCAGGTCGTAAGTGGATTGCGGGAGGGTGACGAGGCCGGCGGCTAGACGGTCGAGCATGTGCAGGTCGGTGGTGTCGCGGGGGTAGGTGGAGAAGAGGGCGCTGATGCGCTCCTCGTGGGAGGCGACGGAGGGAGGAGCGACGAGGAGGGTTCGTTGCCCATTGCTAGGAGCCGACCCCGCGCCGGTGGTGTTGACGGCGGGGTTGAAGTCGGATGTGAGGTCGAGAGTTATGGGCGACATGGTGGTGGTGGTGGTAGTCGATGGCGGGGTAGTCGTTGCCGTCAAGCGAAATGGAAAATGTGAATGCCCTGTGGTGCTGCTATTCGAGGCAGCCACTGGGATAAAGAACGGATTGTTGTCAAGATCGAGAGTTTCTTGTGTTTCCTTGGTCCCGCGGAATTGCAGAATTGAGGATTGTAATGTTGATACTCCGATAAGAGAAAGACAACGAGGAATGACTGTGACTGATGGTGAATTGCAAATTGATAAGGCAGAAGATTAGAAATTCAGTGGAGGGTTTCTGGGCGCTGCAGGTTTCGACAAATGCAAGATCTGCATTACAAATCTTTTGCCACTACGAAGAGCCATGTGTTAAGTCAAATCAGGACTGTGCAATTCTGTGTGGAATAGGCGCCTAAAGCATGTGCGAATTCGCCCAGAAGACGGCTCTGGCTTAACAGCAACTTGTGACTGTTCTTGTGGTGACATTCACTGAAGCACCAACACTATCGGACGGCTTTGCCGATATCGGACAGACCCCCAAAGAGCAACCAACACGGCGGAAACCGACAACCGTACGACGAAAGCACAACGTTGGAATGTGAAAAGTAAATATGCCATTTCGTTGGTTCTCTAAAGATGAGGGCAGGTAGGGGCTCAAGCAGTTTAAATATTGGTAGAGTACGTGGGCGTTTATATCAACTTGCGCATCATGCGGTGGCAGGTCGGCAGAGATCCGCCATCAGGCCATTTGATATTCCGTTTAGGTCCGCCGTTGCATTGCTGGAAGGGATTCAGGTACGGCATGAACAGGGGAAAAGTAAACAAACGGCCAAAAACACAAGTGTTTGTCCTTTTTACCCCTGAGGCTCAAGCATAGCGCCGGGAAGGAATCATGCCATTAGATGAAAGGGACGGACGAGAACTCGCGCTGCCGAACCTACATAGCGAGATCTGCCGAAGTGCTATTTTGAGGCTCTATCCGATGATACTCCACGTTAACCCGGATTGTGTTTTGGACAACTTGTCCATTTCAGCTGAGCGATGGCTCGGGACATATGGATGGAATGGCTGACGTTGAGGCTGTATCGAGTTCTGGACCCTTCGATGACGATGTTGTGGACAGTGTCTACACATTGAGTCACTGGAGGGCATCGGGTCGGGTTGCCTGACACCAAAGGACGGACCCGCGATGAGAGTTGACGAATTGACGAATCCGGTCACGGGCGGGGACAGAGTTTCGAATCTGGCCTGATGTTCGGAAGCTTCCACTTTTGCTGGCCGTGGATGGTCACATGAATGGGGGTGTTTCCGGCGGTTGTTAGCCGCGACTTCCTTGGTTGAGTCTGTTTGTGAAACTCGTCGTCCGAATTGCTTCATCCGGAATTCTCTCTCAGTCGACATTGCACTGATGGTTCTCGAGAAAGGGCAAGAAGGTTCGACAGCGCAATTGACGATCCGGCAGGCCTGGAATTGTAAACGCAATTGGCGCTAAACCGTGACAGGCTTGGCGCCGGGTGTGTGCTCCATACCCCGCAAAATCACCACCAGCGGTGCAGACGGCCGGGAGTCCCTGAGACGTGCAGGTGGGGAGGTCTGATGTCACCCGCACCGGTTGCATTGCTGGGTCTGTCACTTGAACGTCTAAACGGACAGCGCTGCTATAGGTGTACACTTTAGGGCTGGTTTGTTCGTTAGCGCGGTACTTGCGGGGCGCCCAGAAAGAAAAAACAGGGGGTTTACACCAATAAAAATAACCAAAACAGCATAGATGGGGCGCCCAGATTTTGAACAGAAATAATAGAATTACGGAATTTCATCGATTTTCCTATACTAAAATAAGTAAAATTCGAATACTATTTCGTAACCGTAATATCCCCTTAATAATAAATATAATTACTATCTACCTTAATAACCGCCTAAATTCTTCTAAATATCGAATATATTAAATACAATAGGTAGTTTTCTAATATTATTTCCTATACCCTCTCAATAACGGTTTTAAGGGCATTCCTAATCGGTCTAATTAAATACGTACGCTTAATCTAATTTTTCATCTAATATTAAACGTTCTCGATAGGATTGAAATTAAGGGAATAAAGCAACTACTTAATAATATCAACGTTAATAAAAGCCTATACTATAAATACCTTCGTATCTTTAAAATTATAAGCTAGGGTATTATCTTATATAATAATAAAAGTCGGGTTTTATTATTAAAATTACTATATAAGAAGGAAAATATAGGCTTAATAAATTATACTTTTAATATTACCCTACGCTTTATAATCCCAGAAGAGAAACGTACCCTTCATTTTACTTACAAAATAGGCCTAAAATATTTACCCTTTAACTCTCACTTTAACCTTAGCGAAATTAACCGCTTTTTTATTATTAAAGAAAATAATAAATCGACGGCCTTTATTAACGCCGTTTACCTATATTTTATTAAATTAAATCCAAATCTCTTATTATTTAACAATAAAGTAAACGAATTTATTAATAAATTCGAAGCGGCATTTACGTATATTCTCGCTAAGGGGGAAAAACGTTAATTACTTTACGCAACGGATATTTTATTACTCTATCGAGGTACGGATTACCCGCTTAAAGTAAAGTACGAATTAAGGGATACGCTTTTTAAATTCAGCCTACGACAAGAACCTTTTCGACTTTTACGGGGTATCTATATACTATTTAAAAACGTCGCGGATTTTAGGTAGAACGAAATACAATTTACTATAATTACTATACGCGGGAATCATAATAACGAAGCAAATATATTACACTTATTTATTTATTTATTAATAATTAAATATTATATATTTCTAAATTAGAAATACCTTCACTTACTTAATAATTAAATTAAAACGCTAAATAATATCTTTATACTTTATCCTAACGTACTAGCGTAACACTTTATAAATAATATACTCCTTATAAGTAATCGCTTTAGCTTTCTTCTTTTTAGGGGATTTTTTATCAATAAAAAATAAATCCGCGGGGTTAATAAAGGAGAAAAAAGTATTTACGCCGAGAGAAAATAACAATAAAGGTTCTTACGGGGGAAATAAAAGTAGCGCATAACCACTCTCTTATTAATAACAGGGAATTTAAAAAGGGGTTGGACCTTTAAAGGTAAGAGAAGAAAATTACAAAAGAATACTAAATTTTAAAAATAATAATTATTAATAAATAACGTAAAAAATAAATTAAAGGGATTTATTAAATACAATACCCTATTCGCAACGAGCCTTTAATATTTATAGGGAATTAAATTATTATTAAGATATACGCGCGATAGTAAAATTGGGGAATAAATTCGACGTATTATTACCGTATTTATTATAATTATAATCCGAATCTCCTACACAATTAAAACTCTCCTTATCGTACAAAGTATTCCTATTTTCGATATTATAATATTAATAATCCTTTTATTAAAATAATTAAAATTAAAGGGTAAAAAAAACGATTTACTAGGGGAATTAACAGGGTATTAAATAGAAGGTTAATAAAAAAATATAAAAGAGGGTAAAATTAAAAATAAAGAGGGGAAAGGAAAGAGGGTTATACGTATATTAAAATAAAGGTTATATATAATTAATTAATTTTAATAGGTATACAAATAGTAAAATAATTTATATAATAAATAAATTTAATTTATACGGCGAATAAACTTTCGTTCTAAAATTTCAAATTTCGGATTCTAATCGAAATCGAATAATTAATAACCTTTTTCAATATAATAAACTCTAATAACTAATTTAAGAGGTCTTACTCAAACTAGCGGTCTAAGCACCAGAAAAATCGATTATTTATTAATTTTTTCGGTTGTAATTCTAATTTCTAATTAATTAATTACGTTAAAGCGCTGTAAATGCCCTATAAGAGCGCTATAACTTTACCGTTTTTAGAAGGTAAGTACTATAATCTAAGTAATTATAATATTCATTAATTAAAATAAAGGGTAGGAAGAGGGATTATACGCGCGCAATTAGTCTACTTCCTTAAATCTAAAGTCGAATTATTCTAACCAATCAGAATACGTAGATAGACCTATCTTGGCTGGCAAAACCCCCTATTTCCCCCTTGTAAGAAAATATAGGGCAAGAACCAAACTAACAAACAAACCAGCATTAATATGTAAAGTACCTGAAGGTGCATTTTGAAGAGTCAACTTTAACGGAAACCACGGACGCCAGGTCTTGAGATATCTTGGCCTAGAGATTCAATTGCATAATCTCAGGAGGATGACACATATCTCGCCAGAGCCAAAGGGCCGAGATCAGATATTCGAAAGGCAGAGGAGCTGGACGGGCCTCATAAATTCCACATTATAGTGGCAGTGTTGATTGCGCTAACTTGGCAGGCTCGTGTAAGTGAAGCACTGTCCCAATAACACAGACCTATCTTCGACCCTCAACTCTCCACACTGGTTACAGGGGAGGTGTGGGTGTCTCGACTTCTCGATCTCTGGTCTTCCGGAATCCGGATCTTGATATGGCATGGACGAGATGGGCAATGAGCTTCATTGACTGTAGCAGATAAGAGGGGGAATACCGTCAATCGCCAGGGGACAAGATATGCAAATCACACTCCGGGTAAATTGGCTCGGCTGGGAGTGTCTGAGGCAATTGGCATCACGTCAACATCGATGCCATCATCCTGCGATTTAGTCACCACAGCTCAGAATGGTGAAAGAGGACGTTTGATATTCGGCATTGGAGCTTCAGGTTGAGGCTGAGTTCAAGTTTCCATGATGGAGCCTCCAGAGGGACTGGAAAACAAAGAAACTGGACGTGGGTCCCTCCTTCCCGTTCTTGAGCTGGAAGCCCCGGCAAGTGGAAAGGACAGTGGTCTGGACGAGGTCAGGCCAGTCTCATGGACTCTTGCATCAAGTCGCGTGACTGCACATCCGCGACTCCTCACCAATCTCTCCCCACCAGTGACTTCCCAAACAGCAGCTCTAGAGCAGATCGTAGGTGCGAGCAACTTCGTGACTTTGTACCTCGACCCCTCTTCGACGATGACTCCTTGGTCTGTTTCCCATTGGGACGTCTCTTTATAAGAGGAGAAGCTCCCATCCTTCCCATCCCATCATCGCTTCCTTTCCACATCCAAACACACTCACACATCATCACATCACAAGCGCTACAACTTTCACTACGTACTACTGGTATTACGAGTGACATACACGACTTCGACTATACATCTCGTCTTTCCACCTGATTACGATAATAACCACAACCACATATACCCCTTCTTCTTCATACATCTTGTAATAGTCGACTCCTTTCAGCCTTCCACATATCAGTGACATCACCCCACTCTTACACCTTCGCAAACGTGTAAGTCCAGACATCCCGTCCCCCTTTCCCAACTCCGACCATCCCGGCCATCCACCACCTCGTCTCCTATATCAGCCTTATCAACCCCGCATGTTGTTTTGTGTGACGCTGGCTGACCTTTGTCCCTCAGTTCAACTTTAACGACTACTACTCAATAAAATCATCAAGCGACAATAGCAAAGACACCAACTCCAACTTCTACTCCGCATAAATAATCCTTTCATCACACCACCTTTGACAACACTTTCAAGAGTAAGTTGTTCTCCTTGCCATGACATCACACGGGCCTCTGCTTACATGTCATCCCACAGTGACTCGCTCTCACAAGTACAACGACAAGGCTCACGTCGGCCAGTCTGAAGACGGCACCTTCGTTCCCGTCGAGCACGTTCCCAAGTACTTTGGCAAGCACGGTTTTCCCGATGCCGATCCCAAAAAGATCAAGAAGAACGGTGGCGGCAAGAGCAACTGGTATGTGGCCCTTCTCATTCTTGTCTCAATGTATCTCATCATGTACTAACATCACTCTCAACAGGGGCAACGCTGGTGACGAAGTCCTCGATGATCCCGAGTTCAGCTTTGTGAACGCTCGCCGTCACTCCAATGCCAGTGCCATTTCCAACAACTTGGATCACTTCAAGACCAAGTTTGAGGTCAACGAGCCCGAGCCAGTCTTTGAGGAGGGTGTCCACAACGCTCCCGAGGAAGAGGAGGTTAGTCTCCAGAAGACCGACACTTCTTCCAGCGGCGGCAGTGTCGATGACGAGCGCAAGGCCACCAGGGACTAAACAAACAAAGTCCGCCATGACCGTCACACCGTTACCATGGATGATGATAACGCGAGAAACGATATACTTATGACGACGAACGAAACGATACGAAACATGAGGGTAGTCACCTGCTGAAAATGCAGGAATCCAATCCATCGATTATTGATGACTGGCGGAGGGTTACCGGGAGGCAAGAGGCGGAAAGTACCCCGAACGACCAAGATCTCCTCTATTTGACTACCAGCCATACCTTTTCACAAACAAAGGACACCTTGGAGGAAGAAATTTTGGACGGTGGAACGATGTGACGCTTGAAATGCTTGAGAGATAGCAGATGGGCTGCCTTAGTTTAGTGGGCGGTTGGGATATACCGCGCTGTATACTATTGAAATTTTAACCACGGCAACTTTGAAGACCAATCTCTCGTTTCCTTGCATGTCTTGTGATTTATGTCTTGCTGAAATCGTCTCTATCTTACATTTTATACATTCAAGCCGCCTGAACAGCCAACTCGTTAATCACCACCTGCCTAGCCGGCTTTGACTTGCTGCCCTCCA
The DNA here is from genome assembly GCA_033439795.1 of Sordaria brevicollis. Taxonomy (NCBI): domain Eukaryota; kingdom Fungi; phylum Ascomycota; class Sordariomycetes; order Sordariales; family Sordariaceae; genus Sordaria; species Sordaria brevicollis. Next base: position 2,095,635 of record JAUTDP010000012.1, on the reverse strand, counting down.
TCTTGATCTTTCCCACCCTCAACAACCCAAATCCACTCGGACTTCCCATGACAAACGTCACAGCCCCCTTATCTTCCTCCTTGGCATCATCTAGTCCCAACTTGGTTGCCACCGCCCAAATGACTCTTGGCTTTTTGACCGTAGTCGTAACCTTCTCACCGGCCTTGCCATCTGTCGCTTCAACTTCCTCCTTAACTTCCTCCTCCTCAGCAAATTTGACATACCAACAGTCCGCCTGATCAGGTGCCTTCCACCACCGTTGACCCCGATCGAAAATGTTGTCTCCAGAGGTGAAACTATTCATGGCGCAGGCGTAGGTGTGGCAGTTTTGTACTTTTTGTAGTAGTTCATCATTGCCCCCTTCAGCTGACTTCTTGGGAACGGGAACTTCGGAAATCTCCTCCAGGATAATTCGCTTCTTGTCAAACGTTTTGGACTTGTTGGTGTCGACGTTTTTGCTCGCTTGTTTTGAGAGGAGGACGTTGGTCCAGAGGGTGTTGCCAGGGTAGATTCGGGCTTTTAGGGCTGCTGCGGCGGCAGGGTTAGAGTCTCTTTGAGCAGCCCAGAACGAAAGATGTTGATCGGCTTTTGTGATCTTGGGTGCGTGTTTTAGGGTGCGACCGTCCGGCAAGATACCGGATGTGGGAACGGAGTTGTTGACTACTGGGACCAAGGGGGGGATGTGGAGGCCTTGTTGAAGGGAGGAGACGAGCATTGAGGCTCCGAGGGGGGCGAGGAGGTCGTGGAGTTGGGGGACTGTGCAACCCTCTGGGATGGGGATTCCGGGAAGGGGGGTTTGGGCGATTACGGTGCCGGCGTCGAAGGTTTGGGGGGATAAGGTTTGGACGGAGACGCCGGTGTGGGAAAGACGGTGGAGGAGGGCGTGGTGGAGGGGGGCTGGGCCGCGGAGGCTTTTTTTTTGGACGTCTGGTTAGTTTTTTGTTGACATGAGAAGAAGGGGGGATGGAAAGGAAACATACTCGGGTAGCAAACTGGGATGGACATTCAACCCTCCGTATTTTGCTTGTCCCAGAATTCTCGGAGGGACAAACAGCCCGAAAGACACAGCAATGATGAGATTGATTGGTTCACCATCTGCCGTCCGGGGCAGGTTCCAACCTGTGAAAGTATCCCTGACGTGAATTGGAAGAGACAGCTCTTCAGCTAGTTCCTGAATGGGTACTTTGAGCACATGTAAGTCACTCTTGCTGTTAAGATGAATAATGAGGTAAGGATAGTGAAATACCTTGTCGAATCTCCTTATACCCCCTCCCCACTGCTTTGCCCGGTCGAACCATGACATCGATAGACTTGATCAGGCCATTAGGGTTGGATTTGAGTTCGCCGTGGAGGGCTTTGAGCGAGTAGCAGCTAAAGACATCAGAGCCACAGAAGAGGATGCGTAATGGATCTGAAATCTTCTTGGGTTGGGATGAAGATGTGCTGTAGGAACACCTTGGACTGAGGGTGAATGTTGATGATGAGGCCTTGAGAGAAAGAGAAGAGATGGATGACCTCAGGCTTGAGGGTATAGAGAGGCGCTGGAACAACATCTTGGATAACGGCAGTAAGGAGTACACTCTTCAAATGTATCTTATTACTTGGTCAGAAGTTGGTGAGCTCTAGACCGAGCTGGAGTCACTGACACGACCTCTCCCGAACGGAGTTGAGGCCGGTTGGTCGACGGGTTCCGTCGAGGCTACGGAGACCCGGAACGAGGCAGGAAGACAAGAACTGAGATTCCCAGAAGCCAGTTTAGAAAGTCCGAAGCTTCCTAATCCGAGAAGATTACTCAATGGCTAAAATTGTTGAAGTGTCTTATCTGAGTCGTCCCTTTCCCGTTTGTTGTTCTCACCATCACCAGTTCCACTTTGGCGCAGGATAGCTGCAGCGCTTCAACCCTGGAGCTCCAAACAGCTCCAACCCTGACACCATCAACTCTAGGACACCCCGGCAGGCACTAAGGATCACCAACAGGGGACCGTTCCTTCCCATTTGGACCCCAGATTCACCACTGCCGGTTGGCCGATAAGACACGGGATAGCGTCCGGATAGCGGGCCAGCCAGCGGACCACCAGCAGCAACGGTAGTCTCAGTTCTCAGACCCACTAACCTCCGAACCCCACCCCCCCCTTTTCTGCGGTGAGAGGAGAGGAGACCCACATTTTGTGGGGTGGGTCCGCTGAGCGCCGTGGACGGAGGTTTTGTGGAAGAGACTACAGCAACGGGCCAATTCGACAGCTTCTCTCTGCCAAAGGAGCTCCGCCATTCCGCATCAAATCGTACCAGCGGTCCAGCGCAGCCCAGAGAGCCAGACTAAAATGCGACAGGTGCCCTGTCCGCCGCTGTCCGCCGCTTTCACGATGCTCTCGACTCGGACGCGGCGCATTCCTGTTGCCAAAGTCTCCTACATGGGATTGAAAACATATACCACAATCTTGCTGCCGTCCGGCACTGGATGAAACCCTTCTCTCTTCCAGGATGGCACAAGCTCAAGCTACAGCTCAGATTGGCACTCCGTTGTTGACTTCTCGGCAGGCTGAGGAGTTGTAAGTTACACATCCTCCTAATAAGTGACCACGCGAGGGCAATTGCTGAATTTGGAGATCATACAGACACAAGTCCATCTTAGCCTATCTCGCGTCCAAGAACCTTGCGACTACGGCAGCTACTTTACGAGACGAACTTCCCGACGTTGCCGAAGAGACGTTCGATCCCGAAAAGGCAAAGAAGTATGAGGGGCTCTTGGAAAAGAAGTGGACGAGTGTCGTGAGGTTGCAGAAGAAGGTTTGTCTCTCATCTCTACCTTCTTCCATAGCCTACCCGTCTAACAAACGTCTTAACAGATCCTCGACCTCGAATCCCGCAACTCACTCCTCCAATCCGAAATCGACAACGCGACCCCTTCCTCCCTCTCCCGTCGAACACAAGATCCCACCAACTGGCTCCCCAAAGCTCCCCCACGCTACGTCCTCGAATCTCACCGCCTCCCCGTAACCTGCGTCGCCTTCCACCCCGTCTTTACTTCCCTCGCATCTGGCTCCGAAGATTACACCATCAAAATCTGGGACTGGGAACTAGGCGAGCTCGAACGAACAATCAAGGGCCACACCAAAGCCGTGCTAGACGTCGATTTCGGTGGTCCGCGCGGGGGCACCCTCCTAGCCTCCTGCTCCTCCGACCTAACAATCAAACTCTGGGACCCCTCGGACGAGTACAAAAACATCCGCACCTTGCCGGGACACGACCACATCGTTTCTTCCGTCCGGTTCATCCCCTCGGGCGCAGCCGGGGCGCCAGCGAGCGGAAACTTGCTAGTCAGCGCCAGCAAGGATAACAGTCTGAAAATATGGGACGTAACAACGGGGTACTGCGTCAAGACCATCTTGGGCCACGTCGACTGGCCTAGGGCTGTTACTCCCAGCCACGACGGCCGGTATTTGTTGTCTACAGGGAGCGACAAATCTGCCCGTTTATGGGACCTAGCGGGGGGCAGAGACGCGGAGTGTAGGCTGGTCATGTTCGGTCATGAGAACTATAACCTCTGCTGCGCGTTCGCTCCGCCCACGGCCTACCCTTACCTGGCCAAGCTGGCGGGGATGGATCGCGTGCCGCCGCTAGGGTCGTCAGCGGAGTTTATGGCTACCGGGTCACGAGATAAGCAGATTAGGATATGGGATGGCAGGGGTAACTGCGTCAAGGTTCTCGTGGGGCATGATAACTGGGTTAGAGGACTTGTGTTCCACCCAGGAGGGAAATATTTGTTGTCGGTGGCGGATGACAGGACGATGCGGTGCTGGGATTTGTCACAGGAGGGCAAATGCGTGCAGACGCTGACGGGGGTTTATGAAGGGTTTGTGAGCTGCGTTAGGTGGGCGCCGCCGGTGGTGAAGGATGCTGCTGCTGCGGCGGCGGCGGGAGAGGGAGAGACGGTAGGGGCGGGGGCGGCGGCTGCGATGAGGAGGAGAGCGGCTACGGTGGGGAGCGTGAGTGCGCAGAGTGTGCAGATTAGGTGTGTGGTTGCTACGGGAAGTGTGGATGGGACGGAGGGGAAGGTTAGGATATTTGCGAATTAGGAAGTTCTACTGCTATCGCCCGTAGGTTTTTTGGGCATATAGAAGCTTTGGATGGCAGGATGGACGGGCAGGGAAGCTACTCAGATACTGGGAGAGCATATAGCATCGGTCCACGGATTTATGATGATGAATTGACATGAAGTTCATGGTTCAATATGAGAGGTGCAATCTAGCACCCTGCAAAAGAAACCAATCAATTATCTTGAGCCACCATATTTCAGGAGGGTGGGCTCCTTATCGACGCCTCAGGTACAACGAAAGGCCAAATGGTCATGAAGTAGTGACCGAAGACGCGGTTGCTATTTGATCTTTGAAGATGTGTTGTATAACAGCGGAGCTGTGAACGATTGATCAAACTGACGGTGCTCATGATGATCTACGATAATGTGCATATCGATTTAATTCGAAAAGACACGGAGCCGGAAGCAAGTGTAACTGAAGCTCCCGCGGCCCGGCCCCGCGCCGTTTCGATATGCAACCCATCGGTCTCGATTTCGGGTCCCGTTCCCGGCGATCCGATGCGATCGGGCAGATAAGGCCGAGAAATTTGTCCACCGCCGGAGGCGCCCGAAGGATCGCTATCAGATGAGCTTCATCATGCACACACACTCTTTCCGCAAAGGTTAACTGGTTAGTCCCAAAGTGTTCCCTGGTTAGTCCCCCCCACATATATACGCTGAGTAAGCAGCGCCAGCCGCCAGAATAATAAGGCACGTACGCACACATACCAAATCGATGTCACTCTTTCACGTAAAGCTATTTAGAGATGCTAAATTAGTTAATTGTCTACTATTGAGAAGGTTGATACGGTTTTTGCCAATTTAATTGAATGTCTTAATATTATATTAATTATATTAGTTATACTAGCTGCTTAAAGTGTACGTGCCTATTTTGATTTTAATATTTATACTTATACCTAGAGTATTAATTACTTTAATACTTATATCCGTACTTAATGTGTTGGCTAGAATGTTGACTAGTATAATACCCTCCAAATTGTAATTTACCCTAATTTTAATGCTTATTATAAAATTGTTGACTAGGGGGCTGGGGAACGTTTATAAAGCCCTATAAAGGTATTAGTATTGGGGGTAGCCCTATAGGGATTAGAGTTAAAGGTGGTATAATTTATAAACTTCTTTATTATTAGTTAGAAGGAGGTAGACCGTTATATTGCGCTAGTACCCTATATTTAAATTATTAAGGATAGGGAGAAGGGGAGGGCGTTTAAGCTTTTTATAAGGGAATTGGAGCTTTATAGAGGGAGGGTATAAGAAAGGTTAATATTCGTGGCGCTAATATTAGTATTTATTGTAATATTTATTATAGCGTTGGCGGCGGTCTTATAGTAATTAGTATTATTAATAGCGGCGTTATAATATTTGGTATTAGTATAGTTAACGTTTTAATTAATTAGGAGGTATTACGATTAGCTTTTAATATTGTACGTAATACCGCTTAGTTTTCTAGGGGGAAGTTATTCCAAAAATTACCTTCTTTTGTTTATGCGGGCTTTTGGGTCGCCGCCCTATTTCCTTTATTTTTACCTTTATTTCTATTATAATTACAATTACGATTATTACGTTAAGTAATTGGCGCCCTACTTCTTATATTACGAAGCGTTATTTTAGCGGGATTAGTATTGTCCTTATTATAGGAGGGTATACGAGTGTTGTTATAACGGTCGTGGTTAATAAGCGTAGTAGTGGCGGGTCGAAATTCTATTAGTTGGGCGGGTAATATATTATTAATACCTTCGAATTGCTCTAGTTCGTAATTTTCCGGATTTATAAGTTCCTACGCCGGTACGTTACGTATATAATCTTTAAGATTTGGGTTGGGAATAGCCGTTTTACGCCGGCGATTAGGTAAGGTAGTAGGGTTTCGTATAGTATAGGTACGATGCTCCGCCTTTATTATCCGGTTAAATCCGCTATTTGAGCTTAATTACTAGTGTTTATTTAAATTCTTTAGTAAAAGCGTTAACGGCGGATTTATTTATAGTAGTTTTAGTATGAAATGTTTATAAGGTAGGTTATATTGTATTGTAAACTCCTTTTTATAGTTAATATTTAGATCTTAATTAAGTTCGTTAAATTAATCGTTGAAGGTATATTAGTATTGGAACTATAATAATTTTAGGGTATATAGTATAATTTGCGAAATTAATAATTAGCGGGCCGAAAAAAGACGAAAAAGAAATTGGGAAGGATTTAAAGAATATCGGAGGATATTAGAGGAGATGAAAATAATATTAGGGGAGATAAAGAATAAGAGGATTTATTTATATAATAATAAAAAAATGTGAAAAAATAGCGGTATTTATATACTTTTAGTATTAAATTGTTAAATATACTTATTTTCTTATATTTAAATAAAATTGTGCTTTTTACTTTAGTGTATTTATTTTTATACTTTTATTTCTAACCGCGGTAAATACGTTAGATAATTTTATAGAATTAATTTAAGGAAGAGAGACGGTTTTTGAATAACCGTTTAATAGCCTTGTATATAGATTCGATTCGATTGGTGGCTTTAATACTAAAATTATAATATTTCGAAACGTAATGGTTACTAAATTCGTTAATTTATAGTAAATAATACTTATGTAAATAATTTAGCAGCGCTAATAGAGAAAAGAACCGTTAATAAAAAAGATATATAATTTATTATAGGAAGAGGAGGGAAGAGGAGGGAGGAGGAGGCGTTTATTAATTTATCTTCGAAATTCATTATATAGTAATTGCCAAGCTCTAATAAAATAACCCTTATTTTTAATATATACCACCTATTTCTATGCTTTTAAAAAATCCTTATAAGTATTAACGTAAAACCGACGAACTAAATTATATTTAGGGATTTTACGGCTTCGTAGGGTAGTGGCATTAATAGGCAGCACTTCGATTACCTATCGAATTCCTTAATTATTATTAAGTTATTAAATAAGGCGGGTAGCGGCGGCGGCGTCGTTAAACTCTTTTAGGTTATCTTCTTCGAAATCGTTATTAATATAATTATCGATATTATTAATATCGACCTTATTAATAATAAGAGGAATATATAATAGAGGATTTAGGCTATAATTATTAAAGTCCCGGACCGTTGGCGGGGGAGTTAATATACGGTCGCTCGGGGTAAATTCAATACTACCTAGCTATATCTATTTTTTCTTAATATAATAGTTAACGTTTTTTATAACGTACTATATATAAAATTAGTATAGTACGTTTAGGAAGACGGTAATAGTAGCCTTCTTAAATCCTTTATTAAAATCGTTAACGAATATTACGGGATTTGGGATTTAGTAATCTTCTTAGAGCTTTTTTAAGTAATTAAATTACTATTTAAAGTCCTCCTTTTTTTTTCTATTAGAGAGACCGAAGTTAATATTGAAGTTGTAGCTAAGAGAATCGACGTCGGTAATATTAAATAGTAGAAGGTTGAAGCGGTTTATTTGTATAAAAAAAAAAGGGAGTTAATATATATAATTTTTATAGAGAGGTGATGGATTTATTTATATAATAATAGAAGGGTGCGTAAAGTATTTACTTTATACGTATTGTCGATTAGTAATATATGCGGATTTTTTTTTTATATTTTAATATACTAATTAAAAATCTAAAATACTTTAGTAACTTTGCTAATTTTATTATACTCGACGAAATATTCAATATTATAATGGTCCTTATTCTTCTTTAATAGGTTGATAAGCATTTTAATCGTGGTATATAGGCTATATTTTATACGGCGAATATAGTATTAGATATTTAAAACCTCCCTGGCCGTAATGGATATTCGAAGATTACGAAGTTCCTCGATTAAAGTATTATAATCAATTTTTCGTATAACGGTAGCATCCTTAGCGCTAGGTTCGAAATCGTCGTTTAACGAACCGTTTATATAATAAATAATTTAACGTACTATTATTCTAACGATTTTTAATAACCTTTCGATAATAATAATAATAACTTCTTTATAGTTGCGACGGATCTATTACCGATACGTAGAATTATTAATAAGGTTAATAATATTAAGGTCGTAATTATATTCGTTCTTACTTTTTATTATAAATTATTAATTACCCTCCTTTTTATATAGTACGACCTTTATTCGGTATAGGTAATTAATCCTCTTTAACGCGGTATTTCGAACGTTTTACCCTATAGCCGTATAGATGCGAATATATATATAGGAATAATTAATCCTCTTAAAAACGTTCTCCTCCTTCTTCTTTTTGCTTTTTATTTTACTATATAATAAGATTATAAAATTTTATTGTACGTAGTAGTTTTATAGCGTATCGAAGGTAATGCTTTAATTATTATAACCCGATGAAGTAAATAATGTAGCCCGGTCGGGAGTAATTATTCGAATTGGAGTCGAAGGTATTTTAATTGGGGATTCTAATAGATTGCCGGTTAATATTAATTATTACGGTCGGGTGGGTAGATGGGTGGGAAATGAATACGTACGCGCGCGCGCGATTTGAAATGAATATTGAAAAAATCGAGAATATACTAAATTCGAAGATATTCGATAAAATAATAATAAAAAACATTAAATAATCGCTGGAAAACGTTGCGCAACGGTAGGTAAGGGTTCGTAATAGTTTTATTTAATTGTGTAGTATAGTTAACGTTCGCTAATAGGATGTGCGACGACGGCGAGGTTGGGTAGCGATGTGTACACGGTGTTCTGGCGGCTGGTCTGTGTTCTGGCGGCTGGCGCTGCTTATTCAGCGTATGTATGTGGGGGGGACTAACCAGGGAACACTCTGGGACTAACTAATTAGCGTTTGCGCACTCTTTCACTCCTCGTATCCAGCCCAGCCACCCATCAATGCATCAAAAAACTGGAAAAAAAAAATTGCAAAGAAACTGCCAATGCACAGCTTCGGCAATTGTCTCTTATTCCAGTCTTTCATCCGAGACCGCAATGCTCTTGGCGGTTAAAAAGCAACACCTCCATGAGCACGCAAGTTGTTGAAGTTGTCGATCCCGGTCCGGACTCGACTCCCGGAGTCTTGGCACAAGCTTGGAGGCTATTGACCTGAGAAATCGGAGGCGGGGGCGGGCGGGCAGGCGGCCGGGATGGATGCTTTGCGGAGCAACCGCTAGCTGCAAATGCTGCAAAGGCAAGGTGCTTCAAATGGTGGGAGTTGGTGTCAATTGGTAGTGGATTTTTTTGTTCATGTGTTTCTGCAGCTAACAACCGAATGAGACTTTATCGCGGAATTGGTTTTTACTTGTGGATTTTATGGTTTTTTTTGTTTCTTCTGTTGAATGTGCAGCATTGGGTGCTCTTGCCGCCGACATTTATGGTGCCCTTGGTGTAAGGGAAGTGGGGGTATCAAAGTCCCGAAGAGGCTCGAGTCGTCTAGTATCACAAGACCGGCAAGCTTTTTTTCTTGTTGAAGAGGCTGGGTTCTTGTCGCCTTCATGTTCTTTGCAAAAACGTCACGACATCTTTTGGAGATGGCAACTCCCCAACCCCCACGGCAGGAAGAATGAGGGGAATGATGATGATGATTCCATTTGCGGGCAAGCGAGTGAAGACAGGGCGGGATCAACGGTTGCGATTTTGGCGATTCTCTCGGCGGCGGGATATCATCATTTCTCAGTTTCTTCCCCTCAACCGCTACCCATGTTGCCATGAGGCCATGCCGTGAAAACAAAGACAAGATACGTAGGTGGCTCATGAAGATGTTTTGCATATCAGTTATTCCCACGTTTCGAATATTCGGTGTTGGCAAAGATTGATATTGGCAACCCACATCCGAATGTTTTCCGTTTTCCAACGGCCTGCTCGGAAACCAACATCACCTTCAAGATTCGTCGAGATTCTTCATGCCCGTCACCCCTTTGCTTTGCAGAATACATACCGGGCGGAGTAGTTCCGCACATCTGGATCTCTTCAACATTGACTCGTGATCTACACTATTGCTTACTAGAGGCGGTTAAGAAAGAGCAATGGGAATGTCTCACAGTGACGGTCTGACGGGCATATTACTGGAAACCGTTTATCAAACAGTTAAAAACTCAAATCCGGTGCCTTGTTCAAGTGTTACCGGCCCCCGTATTTTGATGAGTAAAAAAGACGGAATTGATGATGCCCCCAAACAGTGGAGTTTCTGTAGTGTCTCCAAAAAGGCTTCCCGGTCGTCCCCTCACAAGAAGTGGAAGCCAAGCAAGATGGTCGCTCTCCACAGCCCCCCTAGAGGTAGGTAGGTACTGTACACAGTACTGATGACCAACTGTGACTTTTTGAACCCCTCTTCGCCACTTTTTTCCTCCTTTGTGTCTCGCTCTCGCAAAACCTCTCCCGCTTTCCACTGGCCCTGGCTGGGCCATTCAAACACACTGCGCCGTTCACCGGCCACTCCCAATCTTCACTTTTCACAGCCCGCGGGAAAGATCACTGCCAAGCAAACAATGGATCCAAAAAGCCGGGGACAGGGTATCATTGACTGCCTTGATTCGTCCATGCCCGTCCAACGATGTCATCGCAGACCAGATTGAAAGTCTTTTTCTCTCTCTCTTTTCTGCCGCCGCCGACAATGGATGGCTGAAAGTCTGGAGTCTGAAAGTCTTGTACAGTTCACCATCCGTCCGGCTCGGCCTGCCCGTCAACTGGACGCCGTGACGCCCAGAAGGGAAAGCTCCGAACCGAAGCTCCAGTGGTGAAGCTGAAGGCTGCCGACGATAGCTCACACTTCCCGTCCTTCCCTCTGCGTTGGCAATCCAGTCTATCCAGCCAAGTGGAAAGAGGGTGGCATACAAGATGCACTCTGCAGCACACTCAGCAACCCAAAAACACGCCATCTCTTGATTCTCATTGACCGGCCTGACCTCCGAGTTGTTCCCCAAGGCTTTACCGCCTTTATGTATACCCCTCTCTATCACTCAGGAAATTTGCGGCTTATACGCAGACACAGTTGCACCACCCAAGCATTAAGAAAAGAGAGAAGGAAAAAATTAAAAAATTCACGCCTCCACTCATCCGGGACCTGCAATACCACCTTGAAAAGAAAATACGGGATGACACATCGAGGAGAGAATCTCAAAAGCCGTTTGATTGTGATATCTCGTCCGGTCCCCAGTTACTAGCGGCTCATCCCTACTTACTAGCCATAGTACCAGTAGTAGTTTTACTGCTAGTGTACCCAGCCCCAAACGACAACCTCCTCGTGAGCTCATCGGCCGAAAAAAAAAAAAAAAAAAAAAGACACCACCGAGGGTGAGGATAGACCGGCAAGTGGAAAGGGCAGCGAGTTGAATGGTGCAGGAGGGGGAAGAAAAAAAAAGGCTGCAAGCAGGGCACCAAACAGTGACCGGCATAAGGATCAGGCTGGCTTGGACGGACACAACGCCGGCATCTCCACTTGTTGGATTCCTAGCGAGGCAGATCCCATCTCCACCAACGTTTTTCTGGTCCGCTCCATCCAGCCTCAGGGCCCTTACCCTCCGACTGTTCAACTCACCTCTTTTCTCCTCTTACACCGACATCTCGTCTCTCTTCAGTCAACAACACAACAGGTTCGACACTTTCAACGCCTCACGACGATTCAGATCAAACTTTTTCAAGAGCTGTGACAGCCAAGCCCTTCTGGAACTCTTCGACGGCCAGAAACACCAGCTTTCTTGACTCGCTCACCAACGAACGGTCTCGATCCCAGCCCAAGTTTCAACATCCACTTACATCGTGAGCCGCACTGCCCACAGCCTTACCATACCGGCCCAGCCAAGCACACCATCTCCCGTTTCAGTCACACCGAAGCTTGTCAAAGTTCGAGTTTTGGGCAATGCCCTAGGGAAAAGGATCAGGACCTCGCCCCCTTTGGTGTGATGACCTTGGGCCCTCCAAAAATTTCCGGCATCCTCACCATCACCACCCATCTTACTCAAATTCTCCCATATGTCGCGGCTTGAAGGATTATGGCGACGCTGTGGACGTGATCGAGCCAAAGACTTGATTCATTGCTGCCGCCCTCCTTGACCTGGCATCGCCTTGACCAGGGCGGCAACACATCAACCATGGACGCCCATCATTATTACAACCAAGACGTTCCCGACCGAGGGCCAGCCGTCTTTGTCGTCACCATCGTGACGATATGTCTGTCTACCCTCTTCGTCGCTGCTCGAATGGTATCCCGTATAGGGATCGTGCGCAGAGTCGGATGGGATGACTACATTATTGTCCTCGCCTGGCTCATTTCCATGTTTCTCTCTCTCACCATTGCCATGGCCACGAGACGTGGTCTAGGTCGCCATGATGAAAATATCGACCGCCAGTATCTGCCAGGGTTGAGGATGTGTGAATATGTCTTTTCCATCCTATACGTATGTTCCATCTCGAGCTCCGTTCCATGTCGAAGCTTGCCCACTAACATCAAAACAGAACCCGGCTCTTATGGCCACAAAGACATCCATCCTCGTCTTCTACCTTCGACTGGCCAAGAACACGCAAAAGGTCCTTCGGATGGCCTCCTGGGCCGTCCTCGTGGTTGTGAACGTTGCTGGAACCATCCTCACTTTCATGAACATCTTTCAGTGCACCCCCATGCGCGCTGCTTGGGACATTACGATCGAGGCGTCCAAGTGTTTGCCGTTGTTGACCGAGTTTATCTGCTCCGCTCCTGTGAACATCGTTACCGATCTCGCCATCTTGGCTCTCCCTATTCCCGTGCTCACCGGCATGCGTCTGCCCCCGAGACAAAAGACAATTCTTATCTTTACCTTTGCTCTCGGTATTTTTGTGACGGTCGTCGACGTCGTCAGGATTTATTATCTGCAGCAGGCCGTGGGTATGGTACCCGTGAACCCATCAGACAACCCGAGTGCCATCTACGGCCAAAGTTCGAATTTCCCATGGAACGCATCGCTATCCTTGATGTGGTCGGCTGTCGAGGTCAACGTCGGCATCATCTGTGGCTGCATCCCTACTCTGAAGCCCCTGATCATCCGGATCCTTCCTGCCATGATCATCGACCCGGATGGTACTCGCAGCAGTACCAGGGATAGTGCGCAGATAGACGCCGTCATCAAGCAGGATAACTCCGACAGCAGCCAGCCCATCACCTCTTCAACCATCAACGACTCTTACACCAGCGCTCCGCAACCACCGGAACAAGCCCATATACACCAAGAGCGAGACCGACTATCCGAAGAGATCTCCATCAGAGACTTCCTCTCAGCATCAGCCGTCAACGAGATCCCCGCACCCGAAAGCCGGACTCCCACTTTGCCAGACCGACGACGAATCTCCAGTGTCCCGTCAGCCCAAGAAAACTCCATCTACTTTGGCTTCGTGGAAATGAAGAAGCCAAAAAGCATGGTCAAATCCTCTGTGTCAGAATCTTTCAAATACTGCACCATTGTCAGCATCCTCTTCTTCCTCTGGGGTTTCTCGTACGGCCTGCTCAACACCCTCAACAACGTCGTGGCCGATGTGGCGCAAATGACTACTGCCCAAGCTCTCGGTCTAACCAGCGTCTATTTCGGAGGCGGCTACCTCCTCGGTCCCCTTCTCGTTGGCGGCTGGCTTCTGTGTCATGACGAACACCGCCGCTTCCGCCGTCGTAGACGCGGCGACATCGAGCCCATCGGCGGGTTCAAAGCGACCTTTATAGTCGGCCTGTTAATCTACGGCGTCGGAACCATCATGTTCTGGCCCGGCGCCGTCTTGACAGCCTACGGCGGGTTCATGGCCAGCAGCTTTGTCGTCGGGTTCGGCCTCGCCGTCTTGGAGACAGCCGCCAACCCCTTTCTCGTGTTATGCGGACCGCCCGAATACGCCGACATGCGTCTCCTTTTAGCTCAAGGCGTGCAAGCTATCGGCGCCGTGCTCTCCGGCGTTTTGGCGAATAACGTCTTCTTCCACAAAATCGAAGCACGCCGCCATTCCCCTACCACACTGTTAGACGTCCAATGGACTTACCTAACCATCACCCTCCTCTGCGTTTTGTTGGCCTTATTCTTCTACTACTCGCCCCTCCCCGAAGTAACCGACCGCGAACTCGGCCGGCTTTCCGATCGCCTCCCCGTCGACCCCAAGAAACGCTCCATCGGCGGTCTCAGTCTTCGCACCTGGTGCATTATCTTGGCCGTCGTCTCGCAATGGTTCTACGTCGCCGCCCAAGAGAACATGTCCGTCTTTTTCACCCGCCTCATGACCGCCTTCTCGGAAACACACGAAGAATACCCCAACTCGCGCCCGGAAGGATTCGCCATGTCGACACTCAACTATTTGGTAGTCGCCCACACGGCATTTGCAATCTCCCGCTTCATCGCCGCTTACCTCTGCTACCTCCACATCCACCACCCCACCCACCGCTTCATTCCCACCCCTCGCACCATCCTTTCGGTTTGCGCCTTCCTCTCAACAATCTTCGTCCTGTTGACAGTCGTCTACCGCCCCGCCTCCAACCCAAACCTAATGGCCGTCCCCATAATCCTCTTTTTCTTCTTCGAAGGACCCATCTGGCCTTTAATCTTCTCCCTCGGCCTGCGCGGACAAGGAAAACGCACAAAGCAAACAGCAGCCTGGTTAACAATGGGCGGTTCCGGCCCCGCCTTCTGGCCATTCGTTTCCTACGCCATCTTACAGCGCGGCGGCTCCATCCAAACCAGCTTCATCGTGGTGATTGTACTAATGGCCATAACCATGGTCTACCCCATTTTCCTAACCGTCGTTCGCGACGCTAGAGAAATGTCCGATCACGTCCTCATTTCCACCCCCTCCGGTCAAAACAGACGACGCAGCAACGGAGACATCGAAACATGCCCCAACAGCCCCGGCGCCGGTGGGATTCGAGGCCTTTCGTTGACCGACCGCCGCGGAAGTGAAAACCCCATGTCGCTAGACCAAATCATCATGAACCGCCAGCGAGAACGGATTAAAGCTGCTGAGCGCGCAGCTAGGGCGGAAAACGGTGGCGTTCTCAAACGATTGAGCAGGACGCTTGGTATCGCGGATGTGATTGAGGATAAGAAAGAGAAGCGGAAATCTCAGCAGCAGATGCAACAGCAACAACAGGAGGGGAAGAGACAAACGCAGGAGGTGCAATTTGAGAAGCAAACGTGGGGGAAGAGTAGTGGGGAAGATGAACATGAACCGCGGAAGGCCAGTAGTACTGGACCAGAAGGTCGACAAGCAGGACATTTGAGTGAGGATGAGCAAGGCCCGGAGCAAGGACGACATGAAGACGAAGTGAGGAGGGATCCGAATCCGACGCCGGAGTGGGAGAGACAGAAGGCACCTTGGGAGTTACCGCAGTTGGAGCTGGATACGAGGATTTTAGATGATTGAAGTGGGTGGTGAGAGATGAGAGATGAAAAGAGATGAAAGAGATGGTGGAGGAGGAAACTTGATGCAGTTATGATTGATGAATTATGTTGAAACGAAAGTTGATAGCAAGGCGTTTAGGTTGAAGGTCAACGAAGACATACGCAAGAGGGCAAAGAGTCGGTGGAAAGAGGAGGAAAGGCGTCGTTCTTGTTCAAGATCATCAGCATTCACACACCACACGCAACTGCACATATCAAGAATTGCTGGCATGCTTAAGATACCCCCTATAGTTACAGACTATAGACAATAGAAGAAGAATCAAAGTCTGAAATAGTGAAATTTCGCTTCAACAATGCAAGTGGCCCATGCCAACGACTCCCAAGCACAATGGAGGAACCCTTCCGCTTCAACGATGTCCTAAATAAAAAATCAATGAACCCTCAAACCCCATTAGACAAATCATCCAAATACTGTCTGCACAAACCTGCGCAATCCCGCCCACAGCATGATAGAACTTCTGCCACCAACGCAACCCGTCCCACCACTTTTTCTCGCTCTCATCACTCATGAGAATCACTTTCTAAGCGTGCACCCACTCCGCATCCTCCGTACTTTCCACAACCACATCCACCTCGTCCCGATTCGACATATCCTCAATCATCTTCCCATTCACCAGATCGTTCTCCTCCACCCTCTTGATGGCCTCCGCTTCCGTTGCCGCAATCCCCGCAGCCACGTGCCTCGGTACCAACCTGGCTTTGGCAACATCGAACGGCACTCTGACGAAGACGGTGAGGTCCATCAACTTGGCGGCATCGGACCAGGGTTTTTGTTTTAGTAGAAGGTCTGTTTTTTTTTTTTGTTTCCGTGTCAGTTACAGCTAGTCTTTATCCTATTCTAGCAGCCCATCACAATTTGTTTATGTGACAAGACAAGACAGGAAGAGAGCCGAAAAGGGGGAAGAAAGGATAAAAGGGGAGAGAGAGGGAGGAAAGAAAGAAAGCAAGCAAGCAAGCAGAAAGGACGGAAACTCACAATTCCCCTCAAAAATAACCACCCTCTTCTCCTTCGACACCTCTATCCCCTTTTCAACCGGATCCTTGACGGCATGATCGAAACTGGGCGCCCATATCGTCGTACACTCGGCGCCAATGGGTTTTCTTAGTTCCTTGACCAATTCATAAAACCCTTGGCCGTCAAAGGTGAACTCTGCTCCACGACGGGCGTGAGCGAGGACGGGGTCGGGCATGGCGGAGAGTTGGGCGCGCGTGAGGTGGAAGCCATCCATGGGGAGGGCAATGGCGATGTCCTTCTGGGAGGAGTTATTGATTCGTTGGTCATGGTTGACTGAGTGGGCGAGGACTTTGGCGAGGGTGGTTTTTCCTTGGATGGGGTTAGTGTTTGTGCGTGAGAGAGGGAGAGGGAGTAGCAGAGGAAGAAAAGAAAGACGTACCGGAGCCGGGGATACCGGCCATGCCAACCACTGTTTTTTTGGGGGAAGTGTAGCGTTAGTGCCTGTGCCTGTTTTCCAAACCAGAGTAGAATATAAGAGATAGAAAGATATATCTTTGAAATGTATGGGTGCATATGACCAGACCAAGTGAATAGCATCTCGTGTGTACGCTGTTAAGATTGAGTCCGACCTGATATGTAAAGGACATGCCGGAAGGATGGTCTGCTGTCGCGAAAAGGAGAAGCGAGGAACACATACAAAGTCTTTGATCAGCTGGCAACTCCTTGAATTTGTGAACGATCTTATCGTGCAAGTTCATCACTTGGTCATCCATTGTCGACAGCTTCTGTATAGGTTGCGCTCGGAAAGACGGTATAACGATGGATATGAAATGATGTCACTTGCAAGGCGGTGATGATGAATAGGAGGATGGGAATGATTGAGAGTTTGACAACAAAAAATGAAGTGGAAAAGAAAAAGAGGAAAACTTGAGGACTCCAACCCAAAGCAAAGGACGAGTGTCGTGTTGTTCAAGTAGAAGTTAGGAAGTTGCTATCTTTAAACAATCATTCAAGGGCAGGAGACACCGGCCGGGAATGACATGGCAGGAGGTATGTGGGGCCGCCCTACGGAGCTCCACGGAGTCACTGCGGGGAAGATGCCGCTCCGTTAGTTCGGGGTTTTAGGGCTCCGCTATTACAACTTTCCCGTCTTGCCTTCCTTGTCCGGAAGATTGCAAGCCGGGAAGGTTCTTTCACTCCTTCACTGACATCTTCATTCTCTTTACATACACATTTCAACATCAACATCAAATCACTCTCAACTCAAAGTTGTCCACCAACCAGGCCTGCCAACTCAATACAGAGATTTTAGTTTTTGAAATCTCAACATCACAAAATCATGTCCACCGACGAGTCTCTTGAATCCGGCCTCCTGGGCATCGGTCTCGGCTCTGACTCCGAAGACGACTCTCCTACCACCAACAACACCAACACCAAAACCGAAGTCGTAGCCGAATGCGCCCAACCCACCAGCAAAGCCGACCGCACCGCCCTCTCAGAAGAGGCTTTCCAAGAGTTGAAGAGGACTTATCGAGTAAAGGTTGAGAACGGCGAAGTAAGCTCCTCATCTCTTTTTTCCTCTCCTCATAATATGGTATCAAAGGCTAATGACACTCCCAAGTTCCACGCCCACCTCCCCTTCCCCCTCGGCTCCCTCTCTTCCTCAGGACAACGAACAATCAACAAACCCGAAGCACAAGAGATCCTGCACGCCATCGAAGAACTCTACTTCTTTCGCCGGTATGAGGAGGCCGTAAGTCTAATCAAACGGGTGTGGGAGGATGCAGGCGATGGGTTGTTTGATAGGGATACAACGGCTTTGTTGAGGTTGTATGAGGGGAGGTGTGAGGCGAAACTGAAGGGGAGTAGGCCGTGATGGAGAGAGGATGGGGAGGGAGGGAAGAGATAGAATGTTAATGATACCCTTTTTGTGCGTTCATGGCTGGTTCATGATGTTGGGCTGTGTCACTTGGTAAGTTGGGCTGGATGAGACGTTGTGTGTGAAGTCTAAATTGAGGTCAAGATGAGATGGAAGTTCGTCTGGTGTGAGTGAGGTCCGATTTCGACCGAACAGATTCCCAAGATGAGTTCATCGCGCAAATCAACAGACTATTTTACTTGAGGCGAACACTAGTCACGAATAACATCAGGATGCACACGATGTTTGAAAAGAGAGGAGAAATGGTAAGATGTCTCTTCATCTATCTGTACCTCAAATGCCTGTAAATCTAAACAAACGCTCTAAATGCTTCTAACTTTCCTCCTCAATTCCTTTCTCTATCCTGTCCGTCGAGGTTTACCCCGCGTTGGGCCGTCGCATCGGCCGCCATCACCCCTCCTCGCTTCTTCTTCGAAGTTCGTTTCGGAAGACCGGAAGAAGCCAAGGAGTTGTGACAAATTGATGACTCCGACTTTCTCTTCCACCACACTGATAACGAAATCGGGGGTATATCCGACAGAGAGGGAAAGACACATGAGAGACGGGGAAAAATGAAGGGAAGAAAATGCAAAGTCTATAATAACACATCTTCTGGGAAAGTCTGAAATTCTGAATGGTATGAAGTAAAGTAAAAGAATATGCATCGCTTCTTTTGTATCCCCAAACGCCGTCTAATGGAAGTCTAAAACAAACTCCAAGTCTATGCTTTTTGCCGCTCCGCCGGAAACTCCGTTTCGACACCCCTTTTGTTGTAAAACCCATCAATCAATCGCCGTGAAGAAAGAGAAAAAGTGGTGTGTGTATGTTTGGTGAATGCATCTTTGATGTGGTGATGCCAAGCCGGAGACAATGCCCGCGGCGCAGCGGCGTGCGGAATTGCCCGGAGAGCTGGAAATTTTTCTTTTTCAGCTCGATCCTTTGTTTGCTTGCCGCGGCGTGCGACACGAAGTGGTTTCGTGGATGTCGTGATTTGGCATCGTGGGCAAGTAGATGCTGCCGTCGAAGATGCTGTCGTTGATATGTGGTGATGATGATGCCGTCGCTCAATCGCCCCGAGGATGCCGATATCAATCGAGCATGATCAGAGCGATCTCGGATCACCAGGAAACTTAGGCAGCCATGCGGATGTTACTCGCCTGCTCCCTGATGAGACCCATCTTCTCCCTCTCCCTCTCCTCGGCAAAGACGCGCCTGCTCATGGCCAGCACGGACTCGAAACCTTCCTTGCCCTTAGCAGCGTTCTCGCGGAACCTCTTGACGAGGGTGTCCTCGATGCTGTTCTTGATACGCTGCCAGCCACCAGCGAGGGCGGTGATCTGGGCCTCCTGGTGGAACTTGGTCTGGTGGGCGTTGAGAGGAGAGTAGACGACGGTCTCCTGGACATTGAGCAGGTTGCTCCAGGTGATGTTGGTGGAGACCATGGTGACGGTCTTGGTCTTGGGGTCGACATAGGAAGTCTCAAACACCTGCGACTCGTCCATTCCGCCGCCCATCATGCTCTTGAGCCATTCGGGAGCGGCCTGGCGGCAGGTGATGAGGCGCTCGGTGCGCAGGATGCCGGTCTCAGGGTCGACATTGCGGCTGATGGTGTCGACAGCGATAACGTGCGTCGACTTCTCGTTCCATGGGCAGTACTTCCGCCAGTTGGCGGTCGATACCTCCTCCCAGGAGTAATTGAAGGTTTCGGTGTTGGAAAAGACCTTCATTTTTGACTGATTGATATGTGATATATGATTTATCGGTGGTTGATGGGTTTATCGGGTGTCGAGAAATAACCCTTTTTATAACAAAAAGCGACGCGCTGACAAAAAAGCAGACCGCAAGAAAGACGGAAGACGATCCTTTATTGTCGACAGTTGCGGTGACGCAGGGCGAGCGGTCAGGTAGTGTGAAGAAGAGAAAAGGGTGTGTGGTTGATGAGAAATCGGGATGGACCAACGGCGACAGGAATAGACTTTTTGGTGGTCAAGGATTGGCTTGTGAATGACGCCTGGGAAGGGAGTGCGCGCAAGAGAGCGGAGGAGCGCAGCAGAAAGTTCTTCGGTGGGCAGGGGCTAGACTTGTCGCTGAAAAGTGACTAGCGAGCTGCTGCTTGAGTGCTGACTGGGTAAAGAAAACCGGAGTTCCGAAAAACGGCCTGGAACCTTGTGGTTGATCGAAGCTTGTGACACTTGAATGGAGCCCGTCCGCTGATAAGATTTTGTAGGACGGAAAAATAGGTGGAGGTGGGTTCGTTTTCAGAGGTTCAAGTTGTTTGTGGTAAATGGTCGCGTGAATGTGAAATGCTATGCAGCGCTGAGTAATTGCAGATAGAAAATACTAGAGTTGAACAAAACTTGGTGAAGCTTTCAAAAAACAGCAAGACCGGAACGGAGGGGAGGAAGGGAGAGCGGTTGCGGCCTTTATGACTTTTCCCGCCGCCGTGCCGCTTGTGGTCATCGCGACATTCACTTTCTTCGGCTTTTACCAAATGGAACCAAAATGTGACGCCTTTTCGCTCCTTTTTTTTCAGCGTTGCACACGCCCCCGCGCGGCCCACTGGCCCACTTAATCCGCTGGTCCGTTCACACCCGTGGGGCCGTCTCACACGAATTGTTATCGGGTCCGTGATAACCAAAAAAAAGTGGCAACGCAGCCGTGCGATCGGCCAATGGGATGAGCCAGATTTCCTACAGTTCACGGTTCCTATGATTGTTAGTGCGGTACTCCTTAACGTGACCTATCCATAAGTCTCGTTCTCGCAACGCTGGAAGGTGAGGAGAAGAGAAAGAGATGATGATGGGAATAAATGGAGAAATCTTGATATCATATATTGAGCTCCTCAAGAGGGATGTTCAAGATCTCGTTATGACTCAATCCGGAACGAAACGCATCGTGAGAAATGGAAATGCCTGATGAAGTGACCCGAGGTCTCGAGCTAACAGCGACCAGGGGCATTCAACCGACCTCGGTGATCGGGCAGGCCGGACACGGCGAATCAGCCACAAGTTCACAACCATGACTGCGCCGCAGACGTCACAACAAATCAATTGACTTACATCGCCTCCCAGGACCCCCTTCAAACTGCCGTCACCGACACCGAACCCCGGCCCTACCTCCGTCATTTCTATATGTCGATCACTCCGCCTCCGTGGCCGCTTTCGTCACTCTTGGCCGCTGATAGACATGCCCGAAGGCCGTGGAATTCCTTCCGTATCGGTACGGCACGGCCTGTGGATCGCTGGGTCCGAAGAGTCCGGCACGGAGCAGAGAGTGGAGCTCTGGGACCGGCTTGGCGCTCTCACACAGCTCCGCAACAGGCTTCGGTCGGCCCTTTGGTAGGTAGGTGTCGACGGATATCCATGTTGAAACATGTGCATGAATAGTTCTTTGATGGCACTAATTTTCAGATATTGGATGAGTTCGAAGGAGGTGTGTCAGTTCGTGACATTAGCCAAAACGACGGTTCCAGACTGATGAACTAGATGTCAAAACGTAGCTGGTCTTCGAGGTTGATGGGTGCGCCCTGGGCCTCTGGCTCGAGCTCTTCCTTCCTCAGAGCGCACCCATCACGATGAACCAGTGATATTACAATCTTTCACACACAGAAATATTACAGAAATCTTGCGAACCAAACAAACCCAGACATTTTTGTGGTATCCTACCCTATGCTATGCTATCATCCCATTAAGTCCCTTAGAAATCATCACCACGGCTGATAACCTCCTTCACGGTAGGTCTGAGCAAAATGGTGTGCTCATACTGGGCAGTATAAGAGCCCTTCTTATCAACCAGCGGGGGATAAGCCTCGACGATGCCTTGCGACACAAGGTTGTTCAACTGTGACACATGTTAGCAAACAACACTCGGCCTATTAAACACCGAGGAACCGAAACTTACTCCGAGAAGATACTTGTCCTGACCCAAACGATCAATATAACGCCTGCAGAAAGGCAGAGTACCAAAGTTCTTGTCAATAACCTTCAGCAACGACTTGGCCGACGACAGACGAAGGTCGACCTTGGCCGCATCGCCACGCTTAGCATAGTGCGACACCTCGCCTTCCTCGTGCACGTAACCGTTGCCCGTGCTGCCGAAGGTCTCGATAGCAAAGACGTCGCCCTCCTCCATCTTGGTCTGGTCGCTGCTCTTGACAATCGGCACGCTCTTGGTGCCGTGGATGCTGTAGTGGTTGATGGTGTGGCCGTTCAAGTTACGAATCGACTTAACGGGCAACATCTGGCCGTTGATCTCCACCTCGTAAGATTCCATGACCTCCTGGATGGCGGCACCGATGTCCCCCACGCGCACGTCAATGCCGGCCTCCTTGATACCGGCGTTGGTGGCGGCCTTGACGGCCTCGAGAAGCGGGTCGTAGCGGGGGTTGAAGGCAACAGTGAATGCGCTGTCGACGATGCGGCCGTTGACGTGCACGCCGAAATCCACCTTCATGACGTCGTCCTCCTGCAGAACCATCTTGTTGCCGGCGTTGGGCGTGTAGTGCGCCGCGCAGTGGTTGATGGACAGACCGGTAGGGAAGCCCATACCGGCGACGAGAGCATCGCCCTCCTCCAAACCGCTGTGGCCGGTCAAGGCGCGCACGCTATCCTCGATGTTCTCGGCGATCTCGGTCAAGGTCTGGCCGGGCTTGATGCTCTTCTGCGCCCATTGGCGGACCTGTCTGTGAACCTCGGCGGCGTGGCGGTAGTCGGTAAGGAACTCCTGGTTGAGGTTGTCGAGATGGCGCTTCTCCTCGTTGGTGACGCGGTTCAGGTTGTCGTTGACGTATTCGACCTCCTCGCCCTTGGGGTATTGCTTGTTGGGGAAGAGCTGCGAGACGAGCACACGGGGAGGCTCGCTCTGGCTGGTCGGGGCCTTCTTCTTCTTCTTGGGCTTTCTCTTCTTCTTCTTCTTGGCGGCACCGGCGGCAGGGGCGGCAGCACCCTCCTCGGCCTCCTCGTCACCGGACTCGGCATCGCTGTCGTTGCCGTTGGCGGGGGCGGGAGTGGGCTTGGTCTCCTCGACTGTTTATCGATAATATCTACATGTCAATGTTTTTGCGCCGTGATGCAGGGTGCCGGGAAGGATGTTGAAGTCCATACCGTTGAGCTTGCTAAGCTCTTCTGCTGGGGCTGCTTGAGCTGCCATCTTGTCTGTCTGGTGTCTCTCGACTTGGGAACGTCAAGAAAGGACAGACGGAAAGTGTGCTGTTGAAGAAGGAGGAGGGAAGCTGCCTCTCTTCAAGCAACCAACATGCGAAAGTTCAACCCCACCATCCAAAGCTCCATACAATATCGCTTATCGCCCCCATATTCAAATTTTTGACGGCTGACCACTTACAGCGCTTTGCGCAACGCTTACAGGGCGCAACTTTTACAAAACGCGGGGTTGCAGGGAAAGCCCACAGCGCCCTTGAATTGACATGACTGCCGTGACAGCCGCATGAGCTGACCCGACCCAGGTCTACGTCCGCGGTTTATATGCCGCGTTATCCGGATATTGTAGGCTTAAGTTCCAATTGAAAGCAAATGCTTTTCACGAGGCGGGTAGGTGGTGTGGTGGCCAAAGCTCCTACCCAGCTCTTGCTCGATTATGTCACTGCGTCCCGGCGGGCAGGGATCACGACAACACTTTCCTTATCAGGGTAGAAGCCAAAATCCAATCTCTACCGCATCGAAACATCGTCAAATGCGCCAGGCCATTTTCTTCGTTGACATGGTATGAAGAACTATTTATGAGTTTGTCGAGGACGGGATGAGGAATGCCAGTCCATTACAGCTCTTTCAGTGCGGCCTTGCGCCCTCTTGGTCGCCAATGTCGACGACCTCATCTTTCTGTTCCTCCGCCATCGGTTGTCGCGAGAGTCAACGTCGCGAATAATGGGGTCCGAACCTTTACTACTTCGAATACTCTGCGAACCGGTCGTCAAGAGCCGGAACATCACAAGAACCACTATGAAACGTTGAACGTTCACTTCGACGCCACTCAGGCGGAAATCAAGAAGTAAACATTGCCCTTTCTCGAGCTCCTATCGCGAACTCCACCTGGTTTCTCTTATCACTTACACTTCGCGATCCACCTCTTCGTCTCGTCTATCAACCTTCTTTCCACCTTCTTTCCACCTTCTCCTCATCACTCAACAGGCTCATCCTCACCCTCCCGTGAAGCCCTTCATACCATACCCCCAAGCTAATCTTTTCACAATGTAGATCCTTCTACCACCTCTCAAAAGCCCACCACCCAGACCACAACCCCACCGACCCTCACGCCTCCCACCGCTTCATGCGCATCTCCGAAGCCTACTCCATCCTCTCCCACTCCGACAAACGCCTGCGCTACGACCGGGACGTCCTCCGCCTACACCTCCGCGCCCGCGCCCACGGAAGCCATCACTCCTCCTCCGTCGGTCCCGCCGGCGGCCGCCCTGCCTCGGGATTATCCAAACGCCGCTCCACCACCCAGGGAGCCCCTCCCCCCAGCTTTTTCCGCCAGGGAGGATACGGCCAATCCCAAGCTAAACGCGAGCGCGAAAAGCAGAGGGCGGCAGAGACGGGTTATCCCCAGGGTGGAAGCACAGGGTTTGGGTTCGGTGCACAAGCCAATGCCAACGCCACGGGCGCCGGTGCGGGTGCGGGAAGTGCAGGAGGGGAAGAGAAAAGGGAGTGGTCCCAAGCCTTCGACCCCTCCACCGCTCCTCACTTTGACAGCGCGCAGCACACGCGCACGCACGACCAGCTTTGGGAAAATCTGAGAAAGACGCAGGCGAGGAAGGCTAGGGAGCGGGCGGAGCGGGCGGATCAGGCGGAGCAGGCACAGCAGGAGCAGTGGCAAACACAAGAGGGGTTTGAGCGGTGGTTTCGGGACCAGGAGGAGCAGCAGCAGCAGAAGCAAGGAGGGGGGAGTGGAAGTGGAAGTCAGTGGGGAGAGAGCAAAAGGGTGTTGCCGGAGGTGCAACAAGGGAACTGGGCGAGTTTCTTTGCGGTTACGACGGTGTTGTTGGTCTCGAGTTTTGGACCTTATTGGTTGTTTGGGGCGTGGTCGGGTAGTAGTGGTAGCAGTGCGGCTAAGGGAGGTGGTGGGAAGGGTAATGGAGGAGGAGGTGGTGTCGGTGGAGGGAGTCAGAAACAGGCTGCTGCTGCTGCTGCTGCTTGATGAGAGAGCTTTTCTCTGTGGTGAAAGGTGGAGGGATGGTTTGATGAGATACTACTGCCTGATGGGACACGTGTATGGGGAGGGAAGACTTTATGGGTACATGATGATATGAGCAGGATGAATGCAGGTACAACAGGACTGCTGAACCACGAGGTAACAGGGCCGTGGTCATCTCTCAAGTGAGAGTGATGTAACATACAGATATTCCGGGCTAGAGTTAGAGGAGAGCTTTGTATAACACAATACACATACCTGATCAATTTAAGGATACCACAAAATATGTTGTTGAAGGTTTGGAATTTAGTCTGGGATATTGTATACTGATTGACTACAATTACCACTGGGAGAAATGGCATCAACTTTTACGAATATGGGATGAAATTATCAACTAATATGTACCAGGACTAGATAAAAGCTCGAGTCCAATCCTGGAGTACGTAGATACTTACTAGGTCTGAAATAGTACGATGGAGAGAAGACAGTCTAAGTCTTTTCGATGTCCACTACATCACAATACCTCTTATAGTCTCTGACATAGCTTGAAAAGTACTAAATGAGCGTGTCCGAAATCGCTATGGGTATTTATACTCTATCGTAAAGATCGCTTGTTGGTTTCCACCCCCGTATCACCAGATCCCCAGTCTAGCCATGTATATCAAAGACGCTGCTACATGAACTTTTCCTTCCTACACATACAGCAACTCGGACAAGCCGTATACCAACACAAACCCAGCTAGGCTCATACAGATCAGCCATCCAAAGCAGAAGCGCGCGCAATGCTCGACATCACAAAGTTTTCATAACAGAATGTTCACTACTGAAAGGGGAGGCTCCATGTTGCCAGTAAAGGGGGATTATCTATTCCAGTTGAAAATGCGGTCTTCGAAGCAATGCTAACATCGCGCTTTTCCTTCTGTTTCTTCGTCCGTCGAGTACTCTAAGACTCGAAGGTGAAGCTGGTGCCGACCTTGTGGGTGGCCTGGTCAAGCTTCTGGGTATCAAAAGAGGCACCAACACCGAGGGTGACGCCCTCACGGAGGAGAACGTTGTAGGCAACGGCAGCGACACCACGGTCGTTGATCTTGCCCTGTAGGTTGGAAGACACATGGTTAGCATTCTCGACGTTTTAAGACCAGAGTCACGAAAACATACCTTGACGAAAGAGACGGGGTCAAGACGGTACTTGGCGGCGACCTCGAGGCCGACGGCGGTACCGGTCTTGGAGTTCCAGGTGGCCTTGGAGCCGGCCTCAACCTGGGAGTTGACCTTGTGGTAGTAAGAAGCGGAGAAGACGCTCAGGTTGTCAGTAGCGGTGATGGCAGCGCTGTAGGTAGGGGCGTGGTAGCCAACGGCGGCACTGTAGCCGGTGATGGCGGCCTTCTGGACGTCGTAGCCGGCGGAGGCACCAGCGAGGAAACCCTCGTGGCCAACAATGGCGTCAATGTTGGCGGTGGGGCCCTTGAGGAGGTCGAAGAAAGCACGGCCGTGGAAGTTGCTCTGCTTGAAGTGGAGGTTGAACTTGGCGCCGCGGGCGTTGGTGGCGGGGAGGAAAGAGAAGATACCCTCAGCCTTGAGACCCTTGGCGAGGTTGTCGGCCATCTCGACCTTGGTCTCAAGAGCGTTGGCAGTGTTCCAGGTCTGGGTGACGGTCAAGCCTGTGGTTCGCCAGTACATTAGCATTGTCGTGTGGTTGAAAAGCGGATTATAAAAAGCACTGAAACCAAGAGGTCGTCCAAGAATCCGAGGTCCCATGATGCCGCCCAGAGCAAAGTTGATCCCTATCGGCGGCCGGACACCTCGTGGATTCGCCGGCTTCGATTTCACTTGGGCAGGAACATGGTCGTTGGCGGCAAAACTTCCGTCGGAACGACATTTCCTGGCCTTGCCGCTTTTGTGGATGCGATTGTGAACGATGCAGTAGCCGGGAGGTAGCCCCTTCTTCGGCTGTGGCTCAACACCAGGGACGCCTGGAGGGAGAGGTGCGCCGGAAGAAACGGGTCCACCATTGGGGACACCAGAAAGGGAACATTGAGACGGAGACGTAAGAGAAGGGTGATAAGTACCATTGGGCTTGTCGGTGAATTTGCCCTCGAGCTATAAGACAAGAAAGGTCAGCGTCGTCTCTTGAGGACAGGAGAGAAGGGAGGGCGCTCGGCGCAAACCGCAACGTGATGTTATCGCGGGCATTTGCGCCGAGAGCCTCCAAGGGATGGGGAGGGAGTCTTAACGTACAGCACCGGAGGTGGCCTTGTCGTGGCTGGACTTGCCAGTAACCTTGAAGGCGACATTGTTGGGGGTGTTGGACTTGACCTCGATGGTGCCGGCAGAGAGGTGGTAGAAGTCCTTGTTGAGGAGCTATATTGCGCGCAAAGAAGTTCAATGGTTAGCGACACGTTATAGTGCGTGCATGGGGATGCAGTGTGCCCAATCATCGATCATGGCGGGGTTCGAAGATGACGACGGTGCTTCATGGACATGTTGGTGTTGACGATTGCTCGTTTACTATCGCGAGGGTAGGGGATGTTTGTAGGTTGAGGTATGGGGAAATGCCGCTTCACAGCTTTGGAGCTTGGGCAGCTTTCCCCCCCTCCTAGCCAAACAGACAACACGTCTCACGATAGCATCCAACCCGAACAGGTTCGCCCGTCCGTCATAGCTTGGGCGCGCGCGCGGTGCAACAGGGAGGGCGTCATTTTTAATGCTTACGTCGTTGGCCGACTTGGCGATGTCAGAGAAAGCGGGAACAGCCATTGTGAATGATGTTGTGTGAGGGCGACACGGGTATAGTGTTGGTGATATGGAGAAAGTGAAGGTTGCGGAGTTCAAGAAACGCGGGAGACGGGAGAAGAGAGAAAAGTGCTTCCCTTGCGGTTATGTTGCGCGCGGGCGGTACTGAATGGCAGCCCAGGCGGGGGAGCAAGGTCGGGTCGGCTGCGACTGACGGGGCTGCGGTGCTCTCTCTCGGGCACTGTCCCTGGTGGGTTCTGGCGGGCTCACCAGCCTGGGAAGTCACGTCGGCGTCGGGTCTGGGAGGCTCCAGCAAAAAAAAGTGGAAATGGAAATGTTGGGAAGACAAGAGACCCCAAAGACCCGGTCCAATGTCCCGAGAAATTTCAAGCACGGCATCGTGATTGGTCCTTCTCACCCGTGTGCCTTTGGCAGCTCGGCAACGCTAGCGACCAGTCGCCAACCCCACGCCGTTGACGACGAAACCAACCCGTTCATGCGCACCATAAACCCTAACCCGTTTGTGCGTCATGGCCCCCTTTCACGACTTGTCCAAAGGTAAACAAACCACAATGCAAGCTGGAGGCATCATGATCAGTCTGTAGCAAGTGCTTTCATCTTAATGGCGATACAAGTGCATTCATCTCCTCCGGCGAAGCTTCAGATTGCGATATAGTACCTACAGGATCACGGTACAGGATACAAGCATCTTCCATCTACCGCATAATCGTCACCTCCTTTCATTCAGTATCCAAATGGATTATCGTGGTTACCATCCGTTGGTTAGGTCTTACCTTGTTTCACCTTTGGATCTTGGGATTGACGCCCTTGCTCAGGCTTTAGGTCAGTCCGCCCAACTCCGAGACAATCGACATATGATGGCTCACGAAGAAACCACCCGCTTCGTTACGGACAAGAAGATAGTTTGATGACTTTTTTTGTTTTCATATCTATGCTGGGGTAAATTGCCAAAGTTATAGGTATACGCGATCCCTTTTTAGTTTCTGACCCCATATAAAACGCCCTACATAAACCCGAGACAACCGAGAAAGCAAGCAACTGACAAAAGACAAGACATCCCGACACACCCAAGTTTTTTGGTACAATGGTATAATATTTCCCTTCTTTATATCTCTATTTTACTTTTTGTTGGACAGCTTCCTTTTTACTCCTCCACGTGGTCATACTTGGCCTGGTGGATGGAGATGGCTCTGCCGCTGGGGTCGGTCTGCTTGACCCACTTGGGAGTCCACCTCATGACGGTCGACGCGCACGAAGGGGGGAAGTGCTCGTCGAACATGCAGCGGTACCAGTAGGCCTCCTTGGTGTCGGGGATGTCGTCGCCCCACTCGGGCTTGGGGTTCTTCATCATCTCGTCGGTAACCTGGAGCTCGGCCTGGTCCTTGAGCGCGTCGATCCATCCGTAGCCGACGCCGTCGGAGAACTGCTCCTTCTGGCGCCAGAGGATGTTGTCGGGCAGGTAGGCGCCCTCGGGCTGGTCCTTGGTGTCGAAGGCCTTGCGGAGAATGTACTTCTCGAGCCTCTCCTTGCTGATCATCTTCTCCTGGGGGTCGATGTTCATGGCGACCTCGAGGAACTCCTTGTCGAGGAAGGGCACGCGGGCCTCGAGACCCCAGGCGGAGGTAGACTTGTTGGCGCGCAGGCAGTCGGCCAAGTGGAGGTTCTTGACGCGACGGACGCACTCCTCGTGGAACTCCTCCTTGTTGGGAGCGCCGTGGAAGTAGAGGTAACCACCAAAGATCTCGTCGGAGCCCTCACCAGAGAGAACCATCTTGATACCCATGGCCTTGATCTTGCGAGAAAGGAGGTACATGGGGGTAGAGGCACGGATGGTGGTGACATCGTAGGTCTCGAGGTGGTAGATGACATCGGAAAGCGCGTTAAGACCGTCCTCAATAGTGAAGGTCATGACGTGGTGCTTGGTGCCGAGGAACTTGGCGACCTCGAGGGCGGCCTTGTTGTCGGGAGAGCCGGGAAGGCCGATGGAGAAGGAGTTGAGCTGGGGAAGGAAAGTGACGGTCGAGAGCTTGTTGTCATCATCGATACCGACAAGACCCTCACCCTTGTCCTGAGCTTCGGGGTCGACATCCTGGCTGTTGGCGGCCTGCTCCTCAGCGAGCTTCCTGAGGCGGAGAGACTCCCTCTGGGCAATAGCAGCAACCAAAGAGGAATCGAGACCACCGGAAAGAAGGACACCGTAGGGAACCTCGGCCATCAGACGTTTCCTGACGGACTTCTCAAGAGTCTCACGGAGAACCTTGAGGTCGAGAGGGGTCTGGGGGCACTTCTTCTCATCCCACCACGAGGGCTCGAAGTAGCGGGTGGTCTCGCCGGTCAAGCTGTCGAAAACGTGGCCGGGAGGGAAAGCCTCGATCTTGTCGCAAACGGGGTGGAGGGACTTGAGCTCGGAGGCGAAGTAGACGGCGCCGGGCTCCTGGGAGTTGTAGCCCTTGTAGAGGGTGGTGATACCGATGGGGTCGCGGGCGGCGATCGTGCGGTCCTGCTTCTTGTCGTAGAGAACGAAAGAGAACATGCCATCGAGGTGCTTGGGGGCATCAATGCCGTGCTCGAGGTACTGGAAAATCGCACTGTAAGTATTTTTGTCCTGTTTTCATCCGATCTTGAACAAATCGTCCAAACTCACCAAAGGAATGATGACCTCGCAATCTGAGGTGGTCTTGAAGTGGTAGGGGTTCTTCAAGTGCTTGCGGATGAGACGGTGGTTGTAGATCTCACCGTTGGCAGCAACGGCAATGCTGTCATCGGCGTTGGTGAGGGGCTGAGCACCGGACTCAACACCGACGATAGAAAGACGCTCATGGCAGAGAACTGTTTGCAGCGTATTTTGTCAGTGATTTTCGTCCCATATGTTTTTTCTTTTCGACCCCAATTGGGTTCTCGGACTCGGGTTTGGGAGTATTCATACTGGTGTTGTGGCAAGTGACGCTGCCGCCTGTTCAAAAAGAAAACCAATGGTTAGCCAAATTGCTCCAAAAACTTGATATGTCGTGTTCCGTCATTGCACAAATCGTGCATTATCGCATCGGGATTTGTTTATCTTGTGATAGGTAATGACTCAGGGGCAGGATAAGGACTCACTCCAATCAGGACCACGGTGACGGATGCTGTAAAGATAAGATAAGTAATGTTAGATCGAGTCAATTCCTCCCATGTCATGTTCTGTTTTTTTTATGCCGATGCCCGCCGATCGGATGACGGGAATTGTTGGAGTTGGGGGGGAAAAGAGCGCTTACGCCTTGGAAAGCTTCAAAGCCGTGGGCTTGAACTTGGCGACATCTGGGTGGCTGTTGAGGACAATATGTTAGTGATGACAATCCCAAGAACATAGATTTTTTATGGTCTGTCGCTATCATCGTCGTTCTCTTTGTGCAGGCGGCTCGTTCGAGTCAACCCGTCGGATGGAGCGAGGGGTTGCGCGCGAATCCTTGGCGGGGCATTTTTGGGGTCGCAGATTGTTATCGGAAATGCGCTTGTTGCCCCTCCGCGTTCCGATTCCGCTCTCCCTTCCCCAAAAAGTTCTATGTTGCGAAACCGCACATAGCCAACGACGATGACAGGACAAAGTGAAGAGCCCAGAGGAGCAAAACACCACAAAGAGACTTTTTGGGAGTTGTCGCAAACTTACTTGTGGCAAGCGAAGATTCCGCACATCTTGACTGTGTGTTCGGAGTAACTCCTGGTATCTCTGGAAGAAAAAAGGTGGTAGGGCGCTCAAAGGCCGAGTAAAATAGTAACCGAGTTGGCGAAGAGAAGGTCGCCTTTATAAACTCGGGTTATCGGTCGTCTTTAGACTGCGGGATGCGCAAAAGAACGACGCGGGATAGACACAGAAAGCTGTGTGGGTATGCAAGCAAGACGAAGTTGCCTGCAGGTAGAGGTCGAGTGGGATGAAAGTGAGGGATGAGGAGGGAAAAAAGAGAAGAGAGGGAAAAAGAGAGGGAAAAAGAGGAACGGGAAGTCCAGGTACAAGAGGAGTATGTAGATAGAGGGTGTAGGTAGTGTGGACTCTCAAGGACGGGAGTCAAGGGGCTGGCCGTTTAAGAAAAGCAGAGCCAAAAAAGAGTCATACGCAGCGGCGGCACCCACGTACCCCCCCGGCCGAAAAATAATTTGTATGGACTATGGGTGAGCCGACGCGGCGACGGGACCCCAGAAGATCGGGTCCGCCTCCTCCAGAAGTTCTTGATACAGCTAGATAGACGATGGATTCCGCACACACATCGCCCCCCAGACCCAGTCAAAACACTAGATCCAGTCACAGGAGGAACTCCATTCCATACAACTCCGTTCCGGTGGCCTCGTCCTTGGTGCTGTGGGCGAACTGTGGCCTCGCCCATCACATCACCAAAAAAAAAAGTGTGGCTTCTTTTTCCCTTCCCAGCCAGAAGATCCGTTGTTCCATGACTCCACGGAAGCATATGATTAACAGCGTGGCCAAGCTGCCCAAACACTAGCTTGCTACTTATTTTTATCCAGGGTATTCCGCGTCCGTTGTCAATTCGGAGTGTCCATTGGCTGGCTTGGCTTCCCGCTTTTATGATCCAGTTGTTCTCCAGCAAAGCGGCCAAGAAGTCAAGTCGCTGACAGAGAGAGTGACAGATGAGAAATCCATATTTGTGAGAAGGCGAACAAAAAAAAGGCTCCAGTCTCCAGACCCTTTTCCCGCCATCCCGCGGCTCCTGTCTTGTCTGCGGCGGCGAGCTGCGGTTCCTGCGGTCCCTCGCCCCCAAAAAAGCCGTCACAGCCCTGACAGCCCATGCCCATTGTTCGTTCGAGTGACGGACAAGACGGGAGTTCCGATGTCGGGACCATGCCTGCCCGGTTCCTGAGATTGTCTTGTTGGAAAAAAAGAACGGTCAATGAAACCCCACATGTCGGTCTCAGTCCCGCGGGCCCGCGTCCGCATTGCCAGGGATTACCTAAACCGGACTGATAAGAAGAAACCGCGGAAAGCCTTGCGCGCGCGCGGCGCCTCCAACACCGAATTCACCGTCTGGAGAAGGGCCGTCACCAGCCAGCCAGCTCACATGGTTGACTCGCTGGCACACACACTGTGGAGTGGAAATAATAGAGGCATACCTCTATCTCAAGACAATCTGCCGGCGCAGCATGCCCCAAGCTGTGTGGGCTGACATGTTCTTTTCCAGACCCTTTTCAGATCTCACTCAACGTCACCGTGTCAACTGGAAGGGAGGGTCTGGCATAAAGTTAAACTTTACAGATCTCTTTAAGTGGGGGGCCGTGACGGGTACCCCAGGTTTTATCGGCAAGCGGAGCGTGGGTTGCAACCTTGCCGTGTGAAGTTAAAAAGACCTCCTTCCGAAAACAGAGATAGGGCTATTTTATGACTGGGTGACTAACTGGGTGACTAAGTTTTCGGACCTGACGAACTTCCCCTAGAAATATTTCCGGTGCTAATCTTCGAAACGCATACCGCTTCCCAACTTGAACCAAATTCTCCGCGATATGAGATGACTCATTGAGGGTTCATCCCACATGCCCGCCTCCCTCTAAACCTAGGCCTGACCGCGATTCTACCAGAAGGGGATCTAGAACCCGAACTGCAACTAGCTCATCGAACACGAGGATTGGCGGAACGGACTGGTTGGACCGACGCAGCGTTGGTGATATTCCTGATAAAACCGTAGTTCCTCGAACTTGGGCATATAGAGCTGGTCGAAGATATAATCATGTGCAGAATCGCTACCATCGAATGAACTCCCTCCTAATGCCTTCGCAAACAATGAATTGGTATCCCTAAACTCCGTATTCCAGGCCAGCAAAACAAAACAGTTCTCTCTTCTCATCTATACGCCTTCGCAGAAACGTTGGCTCCAGACTATGGGGCGGCGTTCTCGCGGACGACGCGCTTGATCCGACGTTCGTATTCAACACGGTCCTTCTTGAAGAGATTGTATGCCTCAGCCTGGGCTGGGGACTCGGGGTTGGGATCGTTGAGCAAGTCCTGAATGCCGAGAAGGATTTGCTTCATCGTGATAGCGGGCTTCCACGCCTCCTCCTCGTTGAGAATCGAGAGGCAAACCGTGCCAGATGGGTAGACGTTGGGGTGGAAGAGAGGGGGCACAAATTTGCCTGCGCAGACGCCACCATGTTAGCTATGTGATGGTGGGAAAGAGGATGTATGGGGATTGGGTTTCGGCGTACACTTGGGAGGCTTCGTGGGATATTCGTCAGGGAAAGTAACGACCAGCTTGAACAGGCCGCCCTCCCAGATCGTCTTCTCCTTGCCGGGAATACCGCATTCCCAAATCTTCAAGTCAAGAACACCCTGCTGGTTCTTCTGGGGGCGGGCATAGAAGCCAAAGGGGTGGTCCTTGCGCCACTGCTTCCTAGATGAGAAGACAGGAAATGTCAGTTTGGCGAAAGTAGTCAACCCAATGCGCGGCGGTTTGCGACGAACCTTTCCTCTTGCAGACGATTCTGGCACAGCGCCATCGTGATGGATGGGGTTAGTGTTGACGGGTTGAGGGTCGAGAACTTGAGCGGTAGCTGATCAACGCGGGCGGGATCACTCAGATCCCTTGGACAAAGTGAATGCGACAAACGGTTGAACTCCCACGACCGAGTTCTTGGTAATGCGATGACGGCGCCGGGAAACGTGGGGACGCGGCTGAGCTGAGTGTTCGGGTTGGTCACCGGGGTGGTAGGGCGCGGATCACTCAGAAGGGTGGAGTGTGGAAGGTCGAGTCGTCTGCAGGTGAGAGACCCAATGGACCACGCGAAAAGAGTCGTGGAGTACCCCGCAAGATTTAGAGTCGAAGTGAGACTGCTGGAGTTACTGTGATGGTGCCAAGAAAATGCGAAATGGACACAGACGCAAGAAACGATGCGTAATGAGATGGAAGGTATTGGGAACGAGTGTATTTGAGATGTTCAAGTTCGAAGATTTCTATTCTCGACGGTAAGGCTGGAAAGTTTGTCCAGTGGCAGAGAGTTGATCGAATGGCGACGCGTTCGATCGATGATTTGCAGTGGTTCGTTGTTGCCTGCCGGCGTCATTGTCGCCCCAAATCAGGAAGGCAGAGAGTGGATGAAGGGCAGGAGCTCTCCTTGTGCCACCATCAAGCTTGCCCAATATCTGATGAACAGTGAATGCGCTGAGTGAATGCAATGAAGTTCAAAATGAGATCGACGATAGTCGCACAGCATTAGAACATGGGATGAAAGCGGGATGTTACTTGATGTCGTTCAACAAGCTCACATCAAGAAAGGAATTGTTTGGAGCTGGAGTGAATGGTGTCCCTCGGCACTCAGTGCACCCCTGGTGGGCTATGGTGGGGTAAAGTTCAGGATGCGGGAAAGCGCCATAAGGAGTGAGCCGAATTGACACATGCATGGAGAGAAACCCCCCCCTTCATCTGAACCCTCTCGGCTGTCAATCTCCAGCTGACTGTTCTCTTTTCCTTCTTTTCCTCCCACTCATCACTTCTTTCTGGAGAGTATCGTCGGCAATTTTGGGCCTCATTTTTGGATTATTGTACCCCACGAGAGGCTTTTGTATAACCTCCTGATCTATCACTTTGCCTTGCATTAGCTTGGTCATTTCCCCAAGAACAGGCACCTTCGCGCCTTCACATCTTCTATTTCGACGTGGGGTTACTTCTTGCCCCAGAAGCTGGTTCGTTCGCAAAACGAGGCGCATCCACGACCGATCGACGACTTTGCGACTTACACAACATCCTTACATAACCATATCCCACAATGGCTTCGAAGGCCCCCGCCGATATCGCCGGCGCAAAGGAGGACGTGCCCAAGAAGGCCGCTGTGGTGGACGAGTTCGACGATGACGTACCTGATCCGGATGAGGATGACTTGGATGATCTCGATGATATGCTCGATGAGTTCGCGGCAGTAGACCTTCAGGCTAAGAAGCCCTCGGTGCCAGCAGGGCCAGGAGCTGCCGGCGCGGGTGATGACAAGGGAGAAGATGATGTCCTGTCTGAAGAGGAGTTCGCAAAACAGCTGCAGGCCGGCATGGCTGATCTCCTCGGCGACATTGAGAATGCGGTATGCGCAAACCATTGCCACCCCAATTTTGCGACTCTTGCTAACTCTTTACCAGCCTGAGCTTCAAGCCCAGTTCGAAAGCATTTTCAAGGAGCTAGGAGCTGCTGCCGCCGCCTCGGGTGCCGAGACACCTGGTATTCCCACCCCGAAGGCCGAGACATCGACAAAGACCCCTCCCTCTTCTTCCCGCAGAGCCTCAACCTCGGCCTCGCCATCGGCCAAGAATGCGGAAGCTTCTTTCCAAGAGACCATCCGACGGACCATGGAGCGCATGCAGACATCTGGCGAGCAGGCCACGGCAGCTGCCGCTGCTGAGGGCTCTGACGATTTCCTCGCGGAGCTCCTCAAGCAGATGCAGGCCGGTGGTCTCGACGGCGAGGGCAGCGAAGAAGAGTTCAGCAAGATGCTGATGGGCATGATGGAGCAGCTCACTCACAAGGATATCTTGTACGAACCCATGAAGGAACTGCACGAGAAGTTCCCTGGCTGGCTGGAGAAGAACCGGGCGACGACGTCCAAGGAGGATTTGGAGAGGTATGAGTTGCAGCAGAAGCTGGTGGCTGAGATTGTGGCCAAGTTCGAGGAGCCCAATTACGCGGACACTAGCAAGGAGCACCACGAGTACATCGTGGACAGGATGCAGAAGGTATGTTGCCCCCAGTCACCGTATTCTCATGCAATCCCAGCTGACACCTTCGTGTGTATAGATGCAAGATGCTGGCCAGCCTCCCAACGACTTGGTCGGAGACATGCCCTCTGCGCAGAATCTCGACCTCCCCGACGATCAATGCACCCCTCAGTAATGATCTTTGATACCAAAACAACAACCGAAGTATGATACCATGGAAAAGTTGGATGCCAACGAAAGCAGCGCGGGCCATGTATTGAGATGCGCTTAAAATTGTATAGCTCTTGAGAGGAGCATGATCATATAGAGTACCTTCAGCTAACCATTAGGTGATTTTCGATGGTCTAAAGCATACCGACCGAAATATCTGTAGTATATACCCCCTGTCCTGTCCGAATATGACTCCTTATCAAATCCCCTGAGTCTCTAAACTCAACCATTGATTCTGAGTGTGTTTCCGAAACTCCTTTGTTCTATGCAAATGCAAGTCATAAGTCAAGATGCCGTATACGATATGTACCAACCGCAAAGACTCAAACCGTCCCAACGGTATTCAATCAACCTCCCATCTCCACATCATCCAGGCTTTGCTGATGTTGCTGTATCCCTTGATCAGCACCAGCACCACCATTCAGCTGTTGCTGCCCTTGCTGCTGCTGCGCCAAAACCTCCATAAACAGCTCATCATACTCATCATCATCCCCGTCGTCCATCAAATCTCCTCCACCTTGTTGCCTTTGCTGCCCTTGACCCTGGTGTTGCAGTCCTTGCCCTTGCCCCAACTGCCCCTGTTGCCTCAAATCCTCCTGAGCCTGCTGATTCAAAGCCAACAACGCTTCCAGCTCCGCCTCCTCTTCCCGTGCAATCATGTCCGCCATATACGCATCATCCATTTGGTTTTGGTCGGGTGAATCCTCCAACAACCCCTCAAGAAATTGTTGCTGGTGGTTGAACTTTGCTCGTAGCTGGGCGAGTTCTTCGATTTCGCGCTGTAGAGCCTCATCGTTTTGATGCGATTGGGAAAACGGGTCGGGAGGGGCGGAAGCTTCCTTTGCTAAGCGGAGTTCGTGGTTGAAGCGGTGCCATTCTAGTTTTAGGAGCTGTTTGCGTCACACTACTGTTAGCATAACTGAAACTGAATGGGATGAAATGGGTTAAATGGGATATGAAAGGGGAGAGAGAATGGAAGGAAAAGAAAGACAGAAAGACAGAAAGACAGAAAGAAACATACCTCATTCTCCCCACCC
Organism: Sordaria brevicollis; assembly: GCA_033439795.1. Lineage (NCBI taxonomy): Eukaryota > Fungi > Ascomycota > Sordariomycetes > Sordariales > Sordariaceae > Sordaria > Sordaria brevicollis. The sequence continues at coordinate 2,057,517 of JAUTDP010000012.1, read as the reverse complement.
CTCCTCTCCCACGCTTTATCATCTGCTCGTTGGCGCACATTCTGCAGGAACAAACGCCGTCGATCGTCTTTTTTGTTGGATGAGAAAGAGGGGTGGTTCATAGGGCGTGAAGGGCGGGAGTTGAATTTTAGGAATTTGTTTCCTCCTTGCGCATCTGGTTGTCCCTCTGTTTGTCCGTTTTGTGCTGAAGCTTGTAGCTGTGGTTGCTGTGCTTGGAGGAATGACCCAAAGATAGGTGATGACTGCGCTTGCGCCTGCCCGAAGAGTCCTCGTGGTTTCGAGGTTGGAGACCCTGGTGGTGATGATCGAGACATTGTTGTCGAGTCGAATGGTCGGATGGGCGAGGAGGAGAGGGGGGAACTGATTTTTGGTCGGTATTGTGGTTGGTAGGGCGAGGAGAAGGAGGTGAATGAGGGGAAGCTTGAGGTTGATGTTGAGTTGCTATTGTTCTGGTTATGGTTGTTGGTGAAAGGCGAGGGGTCTTGGGCTTGGACCTGGCCGAAGGAGAAAACTGGAGTTGAGGTAGACATTGTGATGACGGGCCGAGGGGGCGGCGTCACCGGAGGCGGAGGATTTCGGTCCCGAACAAGGGACGAGATTATGGTAAGGTAACTTGGGATCGAACTGAGGATTTTCGAGTCGCTTGAGTCGGTCAGTGAGTAATAGAGAAGCAGTGGTCCTTTGCTTTCCGTCCCGGGTTGTCGCTTGTAGATGTTGTAGGCAGCAGAGCCAAAGAGGTCCGCAATGTGGGCCGAAGAGACGAGAAAGTCGCCGTCTGTAAATCGATAATGGAATCTATAGAGTGAGGTGTGAACCGAGGTTTGGGGATTTGTATCCAGGCTATGCTATGTGCTCAAGAGTATAAGATGCAATTATCAAATGCAGTTATGGTTTCTCGAACGAACTGAACGTTTTTCCATGCAGAGTGAAGAATCGCGTCTTCTAATTGTAAATTTGGGGAACGCGACAAGCTGTGGATGACGTTCATTCATTGGCGCGCAAAGTGGTTTCTGGATGCTGAGCTCGCGCAACCTTGCAAGGACCGACGGTGGTAGGGTTAGGGTTTAACGAACACACTTGACTTTGGCAAGGGCGAGACTCTTTCTCCATTTCACATCATCGGAAAGAGCGAACTTGTGATCTTGCTCACTGCATTCAAGATCGCGCAGCTCTTGGTCCCGTCGGCATGGGTTCTGGCTAAAGCCTCTTTTTAAAGATTCTCATTCAAATGATTCTCTTCCACGTAACTTGTGCAGAAAATGGTTCTTCCACCAGCATTGAGTGACATCTCTCGCCCAATGCAGCGGTCACGAATCAGTTGACATCGACATGGACCGTCCTCCCAAAACACCTGCGCCCTCTCGCTTCCTCCTCGGCAAGAAGCAGTCTCAAGTCGGAAATGCATCTTCACAACGGTTACAGAACCAAGAGACAGCAGATCAACATCAGCCTCAGCAAAATGAAACAACAAGCAGAGTTCCCAAGTTTCACTCAACTCCGCGATTCCAAGCTGGAGCTTCATCAACGCCAAGGCCGTCCTTCCGGACCTCTACAGGCTTGTACTCTACGCCATCCGCCATAGCAAGCTCTATCAAAAGTAGGACAAACCTACCGGATAGGCGGAGTCGATCTACGCTGGACTTCATCGATGATGAATTGCTACCTGGTGACGGAGAAAGCTCGCCCTTCGCCCGCTTTCCTGGCTCGGTGACAAGGCCGGGTCAGGCGCATGAGTATCCTGAGCCGATTGAGTTTGACTCTTCGTTTGTCTCTCAGTCGCCGGTAAAGGTCAAGCAGGAGGATACGGACGACCTAGATCGGAAAAGGTCACATAAGCGGCGACGTCTTTCTCCGGTTATCGACCTCGATGTTGAAGATGTGGAGGCTAGTAGCCCACCGCTTCCTAACGTAGGTGAGGGCGAAAGTGATGACGTGGGGGAACTCATTGAGGATGCAGAGTCCGAAGTTGATGAGGAAGGGCCATCGCCGTCAAGGGCAGTGGATGATGACAATGATGTGATCATCTCAAGTCCACCCGCTGCCACCAACAGTGACCTCGCAAAAGAAGATGAGAGCATTGCTGGCAGTCCTTCGAGCGAGCCGCTCTCTTCACTGCCGCCTCATGACCGAGGCCTACACGAGTACCCTAGTGAATCTGAGGAGGGCCTAGAGGGCGAAGATGGAGATCGAGAAGAGGAAGAAAATGATAGCAATAATGGCCAACATCCGAAAGGGGATTCAGACACTGATGGAGAAGCCGACGACCACGAACACAGAGGCCAAAGGTCAAGGTCGACGTCCACAAAAGCCCAAGCTCAGAACCCCTTCCTCAGGGCCCCTCGCTTCAAACCAAAATCACCTGGACCTCCAGATCCTCCGCCAGACGTCCCCGTCCACCACACTCTCCTTCCCGACATTTTCTCTCCTCAACGTCGCCGCGGTGCTCGATATGTCCCCGGAGGACTGGCTTCTGAGTTACGAGAGTGGTTACTGGAGGTCAAGGGCGGCTCGAGCACCGAACCCACACCGGTGGCAGCTACCGCCCATCTGGCCGTTGAAACGATCAAGAAGTGCGGCCCTGGAGTTAGCATGACACTGGTAACTGGTCGGCCGATGATTGGTGGCCCAGATGGAACGAAAGTGCCCATCAGTTATAGGGCTTTGCTAGCTGGGGACGGAAGGATGGAGGGGCTAAGTGGGAGTGGTGCCGGCGTTGAGAGTAAGCCAGAAGGAGAAGACGATACAACCGATGAGCCGGCCAGAAAGCCGTTGGTACCCGGGTCGATGGTAGCGATTGCACCGCCAGCATGGGATATCGACCTTGGTGAGGAGGAAGAAGACGATCAAGGCGATAAGGGCAAGTGGGCGGTTGCGTATCGGTGGGATGTGCTTTGAGGAGATTCCCTAGAGACGCCGTCATCTTGCTCTGCCTCACCGGAACGGGCCGATAGCATGTGACAGTCCGGTGAGAGGTTGTATGCATCGGGTGTATTATGGCCGAGTCTACCTTGAGCGGGCTAGTTTTTGGTGAAAAACAGACCTGGGTGCCTGTTCTTCTCTTCGAAAGACCACATGTCAGCTTGGCTTCAAACTCCTATTGTGCCACTTGGGCAATTGAAGCTTGTGGGACGGAAAGTGGCGTCGAAGAAAATCTCATGTTACAGTTCGATATGAGGCAGAACCGGGTAGATATCCGATACACAATCGAAAGGAGCCTCCATTGACGTCGACGTCCTATTCAGGCTGAAAGCGGCTTTGGGTTTTAGGCATGTAAGGAAGGCAGTTGTGCTTGGTACGCGGACGTTCCAGACATTGGGACATTGAAACCTTGGATCCGAAGAGAAACGAATGTGTGCTACTATTTGGCCGACAGTTTGACAGGCCAATGTGGTAGCACGGACCCCTGATACTTGAGTGGTTGCATCAACCCTCAAGCCACTCGCTCATTTTTGCGTGGGGTGGGAAATGGGAGGCGATTCCCAACTGCAGAAATGGCCATCCTTCCATTTTGTCCTTTGCACCCACCCCTCAAGGTTCCCATGCCTGCCCAACAATTCCTACACCGACTTCGAAACACATCAGGACTCCTTTAAATTAGCGAATGCGAAATGGCATTAGGATCCGAGGTTCAACAGACAGAGTTTTACACCGTCGATCCTGTTTTGGAAGGAAGCACCCTTGAGAAGGACAACCAAGGAAAGTGTCAAGAAGAGAGAGTTCGATATTGTCGAGCGTCAATCGAGAAACTGGAGAAAGAGCATGAAAAAGGAAAGAACGATTCTCATTGGAGGACTTTTACGCGGAAAATAAGGACCAGAATGCGGAGTTACTGCGGGGACCCCTTGTTAGGTTGCGCCTTCCCCAAAATCAACCCCTGTCATCTTCTTTTCCCCAGGACTGTTCCTGCCCCGGATTTCCAGCATCGACGCCGGCGACGACTCCAGTGGGTCAACGGCCATCTTTGATAGACTGAAGTGGAAGTTACGGTCTTGGAGCTCACTCACACTGCTTTGACAACTTGAAATTTCTGTCTTTTCTCTTCTCAGAGTTTTCAGCCATTGGAGCTTTCATTCCTCTCATCATGTTCATTGACCAAAGAAGGCACTTTGTTCACTCTCGTCGATATCCGTGACAGTGTCCATCCATCCTTTGATAGTCCCAGAGTCAATCAAGGGTGGTGGAACATCTCGCAACCAGCCGCCTCCTCCGCTATCTCCAACTCGCACCAAGTACCTCACCTTACTCCAACGTTTTCCCTCCAGTCAAGACACAGAGAGATACAAGGCAGCTGTTACAGAACCACTTGTTCAGAATGGTTGGATGCTCCCTCACCACTTGACGTCTCTCCACTAGGACAGCCTATCTTTTCCAGTCAGTCCTCGCAGTCCCACGCGCTTCCCACCCGGCCTAACCCTGGTCGACCTGGCTTTTAGCACGCGCTTCATCGGTAATCCATCGACAATCCGTGGATGCTTATTGCGTGGCCCTGGATTGGTTTGGCGGCTGATCCAACAAGTTCAGACTGTGGATGGAGGCCCCCTTCCTTCGTTCCCAGACGGACGGCAAAACCCAGCCAGGCACTCGGCGGAATATTTTGTTCTGACTTTCCTTGGCACTGCTACCAAGTTCAATATCCCCGGGGCTGACGAGGTGGAAAGGTTGACGGGACGAAAAGGCCACAATAGTCCAGAGCCTCACTGGTGCGCTTCATATACCTTTCCCCGGCTCACACTGAATCTGCTCCTGGCATCGTCCTTTTTCCTGCCTTGACGGGTGTTACCTTGGCCGACTCAGCTGCACCATTCGCGGCTGTTTTGGCTTCCACCGCTTGCTTGGCCCTCGCTAAAGACACCACAACCGATACTTGGAACCTTCCATCAACTTTCATCCCATACTTCAGAAACATCAGTTTTGACCTAACCCCTAATCCGGATCTATGCCAAGTCTTTCACCACCTTTCTGTCCGGCGACTTGTCTTATCATCCATCTTGTACCTCACTCGACGAGGGTTGACAAGGCGTTTGAAGCAGAGGACCAGGAAATGAGATTAGCACGACCTAACATCAACTTCTGATATACCCGAAATCTTTTTCGCCCCATCACCTCAGTTCATCAAACGCAGACTCAGTCGCTCGATGACCAAAAGAGCTCTTACCAACGATAACGACGACGACAGCAACGGCAGTTCATGACAAAGATCGTCAGAAAAAAATCGAATCGCTTTGAGACCAAACTTGGTAAAGGCCATGCGCACCAGGTTTCCTGAGCGGGATACAGGTTTTAGGCGGTCGGGTGTGCTTCAACAACCATAAGGTCAACAAACACTCACTTCGATATCCCACAAGACGGCAGGCATCCTGAGCATCTTTCAACCAAGGCATCACAATCATTTTCGAGGTTCTGTGGAATCGACCCCAGCTTACAAAATGGTCAGCATACAGCAACTAGATCCGGCGCCGGCACACATATCAGCTCCAGTACCAAGCTCAATCAACCCTCATCGAGCAATTGACCTCGTCATGGGAAGGACAACTTCGCCGGCAGTTGGCGATCTCCCGCTTTTGAGGGGACCCCGCAAGGGAGATACGAGAACTGCGGTAATTGTTTTTGGTCAAGGTCAGGACAAGATTATGGCTGTATTTGCCGAAGTTTTGGGAAAGTCTTACCGACTGAAGAAAGGTTTCAGAGACGTCTCTTCAGATGATCAGGATTTTGTGGTGGGCATTCCCGCTTCACAAGCAAAAGCCGACATCGCAGGTCGGGACAGAACCTCGCTCGTCGCCATCCACGTCCATTGTACCAACTTGGGCATGCCCCCTGACGCATTTCTATCCGCTCAGTGTGACTACGAATTCCTGTACACGGAAGCACCCTTTTTCAGACGGGACCTGTCACGTTTCATCTCCCATACACTGGGGCAGATGAACCACCACGAAATCCTCATGGCCAAACCACGGACCTACTTCATTTCAACAACATTCCCCGACGTTCATGCTGCTCTTCCGAACATTGATATTCTAACCGTGGGTGCGGATGCCGTTGAGATCAGGGTTGATCTTCTGAAAGAGCCACTGGGTGACGGAACCTATGCTCCGGTTCCCAGCCTAAGTTATGTTGGCGAACAGGTGATGCTGCTCCGTCAGAGGACAGAACTGCCGATTATCTTCACCACAAGATGTACGGCAGAAAATGGGCGTTTTCCAATGGACAATCCTGACCTGTACTACGAGTACCTTTACAGGGCAATCCAATGGGGCGTGGAGTACATCGACGTCGAAATCTGGCTTCCGGAGAGAATCAGAAGGAAGCTCTACGAGCAGCGCGGCAGCAGTCGTATCATGTCTGCGTTTCACGACTTCTCTGGAACTTTCAAGTGGCCATCAGCTAAAGCAGAAGAAACGTTTCGGGAATCAGCGCGGTTCGCGGATATCATTAAGATGATCGCCATTATCAACGACCACAACGAAAACTATGAGCTAGAGTATTTCCGTTCAAAGATCAAGGCTGAATATCCCGATGCGCCGCCGCTTTCTGCGGTCAACATGGGTGAAACAGGACAGTTTTCTCGTACCCTGAATAAGGTCTTCACACCCATCACCCATCCTCTGTTGCCGATAATCGCCGCCCCCGGTCAACTAAGTGCCGCCGAGATCAATCAGGCGTTGTCACTGCTTGGACAACTGCCGAGGAAAAACATCTACGGAATCAACACCCCTTCGAGCCGTATATCGACCCCTCAGGCACCTTTCTATGGGAAGTGTTTCAACGAGCTGGGTCTGCCTCACCACTTCTCTGTCGTCGAGAGACCCCTCAAAGGGTTTGCCTCCGTGGAAGCGTGGTGCAACCAAAAGAACTTTGGCGGTGCTTACCTCTATCCGGCTGTTCCTTTTCAGCATTTGATCTCAAATAGTGCCTTCTTCGCCTCCATCAACAATGGCACTGGGCCGATTCTCAGCGATTCAGTCAAGCTGATTGGCATGGTAGACACTATCGTGGTTCAGTCCAAGGCCTCCCTTTCTGCTTCCTCGGCACCGTCATCAGCACCGTCCAGTCCAGGGCGCCAGCAAAAAAGCGACTTGTCAGGTTCCATTGCTTCTTCGCAATCGGGGTTGCCACCCACCACTGTTATGGTCTTCGAAAATGCCGCTTGGAAAGGAATTTTGAGTACACTCACCCGCGACTTTGCTCCTTCAGCTTATTTTGGACGTGCCGCGGTGGTTCTCGCATCGAATCCCGATGATGCTGCCAGTTCTCTCCTCGCTCTCAAAGCTCTGATGGTGAGCAAAATTTACACAGTCGGCTTCAAAGCGTCACCAGCTGTTGCGAGGGACTTCAATTTGGAGCCATTTAACAGTCTTGAGAGTATGCAAAAGGCCCGCACGAATGGTGCTGATACCACAAATCACGACGCCTCTCCTTTCGTTGTTGTGAGTGCGTTAGCTCCGGAGAAGAGTAATCTTGTCGGCATGCTGGTCCGAGTCTTCGGCTCTCGCTCCTCCTCAGCGACATCCCGGAAAGTCTTTCTTGACCTTGCTGATGGATCGTATCCTCGGAAAGGCGACCCCAGGCTGATTGCAGAGCAATGCGGCTTTGCTGCTTATGGTGCTGAGGATGTCATGGCTTTCACTACTGTGGAAACTCTTCGTCTTCTTGTTGGTCAGAACGTCCCTTACAGCTTTGTGCGTTTGGCCAGCGGAAGACCGATGTTTTGAATTGGCGCGGACCAATTTGACACATAGCTTGCTATGCAGTGGGCGTATGAATCTCGTCATTGTCGGGTGATTATTCTGCACACCATCCGCGGTAACCATGAAGAGGTCAGTTACACTCATACTTTTCCCATATGTTCGCTACTGTGAGTTTTCATCGCTAATATGACTTACTAGCTTAATAGTACAGTGTCTCTACTATCAACACCAGCGTTGCCCACCCCCGTTTGAGATAAGCCAACACTGTTGTCGCTTTTGGACATCTTTTTGTCGCTGTCCACCCCATACCACCCGTGGCACACCCGATTTTGTTCATTTTCCCATGGCGTTGAATTCTTTGCATATACCTAGGCTCATGCGTCTCAATTATTGCATTGTATCACTATTCTTCCCTTTGATGTTGTTTACTGAAAGTCCGTGATTCCAGTGTTGTACATTCGTGCGTGCTCGCTTCGTTGACAACCTATGCACAATCTGCCCTGGGCCCATCCACAAAGCCTTGAAGTCACCACGTATCTGGGGTTCGGGGCCTCCCAGAATGTTGAACACGGCTCCTGATAGCCATAGACGGTCGTGATGGAAGGCCTCCGGCTAGTAACTGCAAGGCCTCCCACTAGCTGCTGGTTTCCTCGCTTGGATCGTGCGCTATGAAATTCCACTTGGAAGTCCTATAAGAACGCAGACAACCCTTCCGGAAACTCGCGATCAGGACAATCACCAACATTACGATACTGCATCCAGGTTTGTCCATCTCCCAAGGGCCTCTGCAACAATCACTAACAGCACCTGGCTCAGACCGCTCACTCTGTCCCTGGCACAGGAAATATCGACGTCGCCTTTTACGATGACCACCTTTCACCTGTTTCCCCAGCTTCCGTGGGAACTCCGTGCTCAGATCTGGGAGATGGCGGTTGAGCCTCGTCAAGTCGATGTCATCGTATCTTCCCACTTTGACGACCAATACGTCTACAAGGACTATTCCAAGTTTGAACTGTGGGGGCCAAAAATATGGGCATCCCGCACACCAAGGAGCACACCCCCGGTCCTACATGCCTGCCAGGAAGCCCGTAACCATCTTCAGCGGCAGAAAATCTATGAGCAGGCCTTCAGTATCACACCCGCTGTTGTGCTCAAGGAACTTCATGATACTCCGAAGTTTCGCGCCTGGCGTTATCGGAAGAAGTCCAAAGGTGGCGCGGTCGCAAATCTGGATTTCAACGCAGAAGCGGAACGGGAAAGGCGTTATATCTGGGTGAACTTCGACATTGATACGATCAATATCTGGCGGACCAGTTTTAGGGACTACAAAGGCTTCGACGGCGACAAAATCCAGCGGCTCCGAACCGGTATTCGCACCGATAGGTTTGAGGACTTTGAGGGCGAGTATCTGTTGGACACATTCCCCAACCTGAAAGAGCTCCACATCAATTGCCACACAGGAGATGTCGAGAATTGGGTATGTCATTACGACGAGCTTGACAGGATGATTGGGGCCGACAATGTCTGGATAATTCCGTTTCGGACAGATCCCAGCACCATCAAAGGTCCCATCACGCTTGCGAAGATGCGTCCACTTGTACATGAGATTTGGAGGCGTCAGGACGAGGAGTGGGGACGTATACCGATTGAGGATGGCGCTAATACGGGTCTGCCTCTGGAAGAGATGGGTGCTCTTGTTGGCGAGTAATTGCTCGGCTTCTTTGAACTCGCAACCGCCGGTGATGGAAGGTGAAGTTGGGGGAGTTCTCAAGTAAGTGGAAAATGTCGTTTATAAAAGCAAGACAACTACGAGTGTTCTGACGCTATGTTCCAACTTGCCGCCGGTCACACAAGAAGGAATACCCTCTATATCGTAATTAAAGGATAGGGGTTCGTTGGTGGTTTGATGGCGCAAAGGCGGGTGGTTAGGCACATATGGGATGGGATGTTGGCGGCTGCCGCTCGGGTTGGTGAAGAAGATGGAAGTTGCAAAATACAGTGTGAGTACAGCCCGTCCCAACACTTACAGAGGAAAAGGATCCGATACTGACTTACTGGTTTTTAGTTTGTTCCCTTTGCTTGGACGTAAACGGTGTCCAACTACCAACCACCACGTTTAATATTCTATCACTGTCCTACGATCTCTTTCTTGACCTTTGATTATCTTATATTCCTTTGTGGTATCTTAATCACATCTTCCGTCGTCGTTATCTCCTTGAGCTCCGGTGTTAGTTGACGCCCGCTCGTGTTCTCGACCACATGACGAAGAATAGCTTACCAAGACGGGTTTTAAATATTGTCAGGTTTGTTGGCAATTCGCCTTTTTACACTCATGAGAGCAATGACACACCACTCAGCGCGTAGCTGCTGTGTCCTTCTCGTCACGCCATATTCTGACTATCGTTCAAAGTTCTTTCAGTACTGCTTAACAGCTTTGGATGTTAGACGGCCCGTTGGGACGGGGCCCTTCTGGCGAGCAAGTGGTCATCTCTTCCTCTTGAAGCCTAGAAAACCTGTTCGTCGTGTCTTTGACGCTCTATCTGTGGTTATGGATAGAAGATGTATAAAGGTTGGTCAACCCCCAGTATTTCGGTGATTTCTAGGAGGGCAGACACAGCAACACCAATCCATTACATTCCGCTACATTTCGCACCTGAAATTGTGTCAACTATATACGTCTGGTAAGTTATTGCCCTTTACTTACTATTTGGAGAAACGTTAACTAACTTATGCTAGCAAATATGGAGGAATCACCTCCCCGTACTTTTAGTACTGAAGTTAAGAGAGCACGAGACAGGAATGAGTTAAAAGGAATTATTTGGTGGAACCAACAGCAATCGATTTCGAACAAACCATATGATCCGCGTTGGCCTGCATCCTCATGCCGATTTATATGTTACCCCCAGAAGACCCTTAGACTTTACTCAAAGCTCGGAAAGGGCCCAACTGTGGCCGTTCTCTTTGAGATGCCGAGCACGGAGGCGGCCCTCAAAGGATTACGTTGCGGACTCCAACTCTTCTGCTCTCCTATGACCGCAAACAGTCCACATTGGACGAGCCGGTCGCCCGTCATCCCAGGATGTATCATCAGGCTACGTTTAAATGAAGACGCAGAGGTCCCAGAGGGAAAAACAGTAATGATGGCCATTTGGTCTAGCAGCCTGTTAGGACGCTTTGATCTGGTGCATAACCTTGAAGCGAATGTAGGGTTGCATCATCACTTCAAGGTCGGCTTTGGTCAAGATCAACAGAACTGGGATTTCTCCTCATCTGGCAAGACGTTCAAGATCGTCGGTGACACGAGCAATCAGGTCAGGAAAGAGGGATCAGATATGGGTGTCTGGAAGTTTCCTCTACATAGACCCATACCTCACAGGCAAGACCAGCTGGCCGTATATATTCCAAGTTGTATTCTCAACCTTTTTTACACATTTAAACCTTTTCTCTTCTAGGAACAAGAGGCCCCCGCTAACTTTGAACACACAATGGCGCCAAATAGTTTTTGAAGAAAATGATCTAGGATGGTTCAGCTTCGTTAACAGAGGGCAATTGTACAGGAGGGCCATAAGGGCCCAGATTTGGATGAAGATACTAGAAAAACAGGAGGTCCAAGACCCTCCTCACTTACTCCTCCAACCATATGGTCCACCCAACTCACTCGCGGATGGGGTCGAATCAGCCGATATCATACGGCCTGGCTACGTGGGACCCTTGGAGGACGAGGAGAAATACCTCGGGATACCATCGCAGGCAGGACCCATGGGCGACGATAAGTATCTCATGGGGAAGGTCATCGTCAGCCCCGCTATATGGAAATGGCTTCAGGGGGTTATGCACATAGACGATGATGACTGCCAGGACCCAGATTATCCGGCAACGTCTCCTTCCGCGTACCTCGCAGAGACACCTCATCCGAGTGAGGAAAGCCGGTCGCCGTCGGATTGGTCGTGTATGTTATACTCCCTTTCTTCTTTTTTTTCCCCGCTTAACTTTGTCACATGCTCCTATTTCTTTCGGTCTTGCGTTTTCGATGCTAACAAAACTGTGTGTATCCAGTGTCTCAACATGGTTCACCTGCGTCGCTACCTGACTATAGATCAAACTAGCTTGGTTGTGAGAAGGCTATTCACGCAGTGGGGTTGAGAAGATGGACATTTCTTCCTCATTGGGTGTGGCTCGAGGATGTTTTTGAGCCATTTCCTAGGATAGACGCTCTTTGGGTTTGGCTTACTTGTTCCACGCATCATACAGTCCTTACTGCTTTGTTATGGAATGGGTAAGATGGGGATGGCTTTGGACAGCAACGTGAAAGGGCTAGGAGATAACTGAAGGGATGGAAAGCCCATGAGGACGTCATTCTTTGGTCCGGTCAAGTTCAAGGGATGAAGCCGGCAATTTAACGGTCGTTACAGTCTGGTGATGTTTTCGGTTCAGCGCGAGAGGGAGGAGATCGAATTGCGGACAGTCATTACCACAAATAAGAACCTAAATGGAGTACTCATTCCTGCAGGCATGAACTGATATGCCACGATATCTTCGTGCCCTCAACAGGTATCTGCGAGTGTCGTAATATCTTCCGTTTCAACCACAAAGTATCGAATTCTTGCAACAAATCGTTATCCAGAATAATTGAATAAAATATTCAGCTAAGCAAGGAGAAACTGCGGGTGCGCCGGGCATGCATCGATGCGAGTAAGCCATACTATCGGGTTAATCTGGAAGACTCTGGCGCCAAGCGTTTTTGTTTGCAAGTTGAAGTTGCGCCCAGTGCCGCTCGGAGGTAGTAGTGGGTACCCCTCATTCGACACTCATTTTTTCCAGGCAGGAAGGCGCTACGGCCCTCTTCCCAGGATACTACAAGCCCGGGGCTAGAGGCAGGCAAGTATCGACGGGCATCACTACAACGCTGCACAGGATTGAGAATGCGGCGTCTAAGGCCCTTAGAAAGATTATACCCGTCTAGCGAATAATAATACGCCCTATACCATTCTAATTAGCCGGTATTACCCCGCCGGAGGTCCTAAATAGGGAAACGGCTAAAATAGCGGCCCATTTATATACCCTACTGGCAAACTACTTATTTATATAACGCCTTCGTAGCCTGCCTATTAAAAATTAATTACGATTATATATATTAACCGAATTATAAAAGCCGCCGGAAGACCCTTTAAACGAAATTTATTTGCCCAAACTCCCCGCCCTATAATATTAATTCTTATTAAGCGCTGAACGGAGGGTATAAAAAGGCTTATAAATATTCCCCCTAAAAGCGGACTTAAAATTCTATTAAATAATATATAAATTAATTAATTTTATAAACTTCCTATAGTAGTAATATAACTCTTATATCGATTTACTACGTATATATTTAATTAAATAAATTAAAGAAAAGATAAATTATTAGGATTTTTATTCTTATTACTTATACTTTTATTACTTTTACGAAACGCTCCGTTATTACGTTTACGGAGCCCTTTATAAAAAAGGTTACTTTTTCGAATACCCCTTTATTATATACTGCAACCCGAATACGGCGTTAAATATACTAATTACTTTTAATATTAATTACGTAAGTTTCCTAGCGAGAATTTATACCCTTAAAATTAAAGAATATATATATATCTAAATTTTAATAGGAGGAGGGTACGAAAATAAAAGGTTAATAAAAGCGGAAACGCCGGACCTAAATAACGAACCTATCTTAATAAAGGAAGTAAAGGTATTCTTAAAGTTAAGTAATTTAATTTAATAGCTATTAGGCGAGATATTTATTAGGGTTTTCTAGCGTACGGCTTCGCTTAGGGTCTATCCGAACAGCCAATAAGGCTTTTCCCCGCTTTTGTACCAATGCCCTGCCGCCGTCGCGGGCACGACTCATTATCTTTTAGTGGTAGAACGTAGTCGAAAAATTCATTCATTCATTCATTCCAGGCAGGAACGACTATACTTCTCGTTGGTCACTCACACTTTTCGCCGAATTCCAGTCCAGAGAATGACGGGAGTCAGACCTTCCATGTTCGGGTCCTCTTTCGCATGATTGCCTGAAAGCTTCCAGTCATGAAGGTGTCTCGCGTCGAGCGGGGAACCACTGCACGATCGGACACCTGCCTCTACTCTAACAACACAATCACCGTCACGGTTGCGACCATTTTCGCCCAACATCCATTGTGCCTTATCGAGACGCTGCTCTCAATATGAGCGACACCAAACCCCTGAAGGACCTCCTCCCGAGGAACCGCCTCGTGGAAACCGACTATGTGGCCGGTCACATTTTGTGCGAGAGCTGCTCTCGGATCTTCGACAGGGGCGCCATCTTCAAAAGACTCGTTGACAAGGACCACCACCAGGAGGTATTTATCCACAGCCAGAATTTGAGGCAACTCTTGGAATCTAGTGCAGCTGGATGTCATCTTTGTACCATCCTGTGTCAAGACATTGAGCTCCGGGGGCATTTCGGTGGTGAAGAAGGGCAACTAGGTGCCGGAAGTGGAATGGTGGTCGCCAAATGTTGGGGTGAGCGTCTCCAGCCAAAAACTCATGTCAAAGTCTTCTGGATCAAACTTCGGCTGTTGAACCAAAGGGGACAGGCAATGGTTGGCGCAGAGGGTGGTCGTGATCGTATAGAGGAGATACTAGCTGGCTGCGATTACGATGCTGTGACTTGCTCTCAGGACATAGGTCAGGCGTTGATTAGTGAAATGAAAGGTAGAGCAGAGCTTCTCCCGTTCTTTAATAACTGACCCCTTACTAATCATGACGGTGCGGAACAGATGATGATATTCTTTTTCCTCGCCCAGAGACCGGCTCCCCACGGCTACTACCTACATCCACTGGCTCACCCGAGATGATGAATGTGGCGAGGTCCTGGCTGCATTATTGCATCAAATACCACCCCCCATGTTATCCCTTGAGGCTTGCCGCGGCAAGCACAGAAACAAGAAACATGAAGCTGCCAACCCGACTCATTGATGTTGGCGAAGTGTCCGGCTGTTTAAGGCCCCGTCTTGTGCTCCCTTCTACTTCAACAGACCTAACCAAGATCGAGTATGTCACCCTTAGCCATGCATGGTCTGTGACCGTTGACAAATCCCACTTGAAGCTGTCAATGGAGAACATCGGGGGTCTTCAAAGTCAAATACCGATGGAGCGACTATCCCAGACATTCAAAGATGCAATGCAAGTTACCCAGCAACTTGGCTACAGGTACATATGGATTGATTCTCTATGCATCATCCAAGATTCTAGTGAAGACTGGGAGAGAGAATCGGCCACCATGTGCGATGTCTACGGAAACTCCACCCTTACCATCGCAGCTTTGGGAATGGATGGGCTTGATGCCTGTTTCAGGAAAAGGAACCCTCTCCTGGTTACCCCGTGTTATCTAGGTCAGCTCCAGAAAGGCATATACGCCTATCCGACCGTCCACAGCGACCGTATTCGGCTTATGGACACCCTCAAGAAAGAAGGGGCACGCCTTCCATCACGTGGCTGGTTCGTTCAGGAGAGGCTTCTCTCGCCCAGGACTCTCTATTTGGGCGCTCAAGAGCTGTACTGGGAATGCGCAACCGAGACTTGTTGTGAAAGTGTTCCGAAATTCAATGGCCCCATGAGTGTAATCGGACACTCCTGGCTTTTCCAAGAGAAAGTCCGGTTTCACGCGCTCTGCCGCTTGGCTCCCAGCAGGACCCCGGACGAGCTCGAAGAGGCATACATGAAAGCCGACTTGTTATACCACTGGGCAGTGATTCAGGAAACCTATTCCGCAAGTCTTTTGACCTACAATACGGATCGACTTGTAGCCTTTTCAGGCATCGTCGAGGCCATCCAGAAGGGAACCGCCTGGACGCCTGTTGCGGGAACTTGGAAGGAGCTCTGGCCTTTAGATCTGTTATGGTTCTTTCATGAACCTGACTTTTCCCAGAGGGTACATAACGGATTTAATACACCTTCCTGGTCATGGTTTAGCGTGGAAGGGCGAAAGGGCTTCCCACCTGTTAGGGTTGCCACTTGGGAAAATTACCGTCTAGCGCAAGTTCTTGACTCCAAAACAGCACAGACAGTTCATGAGAGCAAATATGATCACCATATCGGAATAGCGGAGGAGGAAACTACAATAACTTTAAAGGGCTATACAAGAAGATTGGTATGGGTTGGCGGCATGCTACAGGACGAGCAACAAGCTGGTCAGTCGGGAGGAGGATCAGTACACTATACGTGGAACAATCCAGACTCGCCCTACGTATATTGGGATGTCCCCCCGGCCGATGGGGATGCTTTTCTCTTCCTGCTAATCATGTCGTACCAAGTTCCTTCTATTCCGGTTACGACAGTTTATCACTATGGGTTGATATTATTCTCTGTGGACTGCCGGGGGCAAGATGGGGAAAGGGGAACACTCCACGCACACCATGAGATCCTACAAACACCCCAATTTTCAAAATGATAGCTAATATGTAAAACTAGCCGTTTCTAATATAAAAAACGGGTTATAAAATATTTCTAACATTTGATAAGGGTCCCTATTTAATAGTAGGGCTCGCTGTACGCTATAGTAGTACGTATTTTAAAATTTATATAGAATAGGGCAAAATAAGGCTTTTAAAACGTATATATCGATTAAAAGTAAATAAAATAAAAGGTCGCTAATTATTTAAAATAATAGCCTTATCTTTATTTACGCCCGGCTAAATTTTATATAGATTTGGATTACGTAGATTAAATTAATTAAATTTAATAATATTATTTGGGGGTATAATTAATAACCTTTCTATTTCCCGCACTAATTAGGTATTATAAACTTTATTAAATTTAGTCTTTTCCTTTTTAATTACGGGCGTATTATTATTTTTAACCTCATTATCGTCGTTAAATTAAAATAGGTAGGCGGAATTGAGGGTAGAGTTGCAAGAGAACTTAATATTGCTATTACGGCGGCGGCGCTTACGGGTAGTAGAAGTTAATCGAATTGGATTACCCTTCCTATTAATTAAGTTACCTTTATCCTTATTCTTATTAACTAATTATTTAAATTTAGAGGGTAATTCGGAATTAAATAGTTATATAATTTCGATATAATTTTATATAGCCTCCTCCTCCTCTTCTCTTTTCTATTAATTAACTTCATTTATAACTTCGAAATTGGGTTTAATTTCGTACTTTAAATAGTAGCGCCGTATAAATGCGGCGATAGCGCGGCCGCGGGTCTTAATTTTACTTCGAAAATTAGGGGGTTATTTAATTTAGGTCTCTAATATAATTTATTCGTTATTAAAAAGCCTACTTTATTTAGGTAATTTACTTTTAGGGGCGACCTTTTAGAAGGGGTATACGTATAAATACTCATTAATTACATCCTATTATTATTATATAAATAATTAAAATTATATTCGTAAATAACGTTAATAAGGGTTTATTTACTCTCTTTTATTATAAATATTAAAATAAGTAATAATTTAATTTAATTACCAAGGTTATTTAACTATTCTTTACTCGCTTAGCTATTTTATAAGTATAGAATAATCTATATTAAGCTCGAAATTATTTAATATATAGCGGTAGCGGTATAATATATTCTTCTTTAGAAATTATATTAATAAATAATATAAAGGTAATATAAATACGGTATTAGCAATTAAATAAATTTAGTACCCAGAAGGTTAATTCGAACGGGCAATCCCTAAGCCAATTACAATTAATAAATTATAATCGTACCCAATTTTTAGCGCGAATAATTACTTATTTAAAAGCTTATAATTAATAATAAACGTATTACGTATAAACGTTAAAAATAATAATTAAATTATAGCGGGGAGAAATACTATAATTTTTAATAAAATTATTAATAAATTCGTTAGAGGAAATAGTACGTAAATTATAATTAAAATATTTCGACGTATAATAAATAGCCTATCACAGGGACAGTTAACGCAAGGGTAGGTGGTAGATATAGATATATATAATTGCACAGAGGAAGAAAGAGGAAAAGGAAGAAAATATACGTAGGAGGCCCGCCCTTTATAAAGCGCGACGGGAACGCATTAATTACGCGCGGTCAAATAACCCTAACCGTATAGGCGGTAAGCAATAATGTAATGTCCCGTATAGGCGGGACTATCCCGAATATAATAATACATTTTAAGAAGCGACTACTATATAAATATAAATATATAATAGTAATATATTAATTACGTACAATTATAATTAGGTTTATAATATTACTTCCCTTTAAAAAAAGCTATATAATTAATTATTATTATATAAAATAATCGAAATCCTTATTAGAAAAGTTTTTATAATTATTATTCTTAAATATAGTAACCTCCTTTTCTTATTATACTTTTCCTATTATATTTCCGTTTCTATTTCCGGGGCCTCTTCCGGCGCTATAACCGTATCCTCTCGTATTCCTTCCGCTTTTTAGGCTTCTTATACTTCTTATTTCCTCCGCTTCTTTTCTTCTTCGAATTATTATAATAGTATTAGGGTATTTAGGTTTTCTTCGTAAAATTAGTATATATATTTTAAATATATTAAAACGTTGCTCTTTAATTATTAATCGGGGGCGTAAAGGGGTACTTATATAACGTAATATTTTTAAAAACGGCTTTCTTTCTTATAACCGTTAATTTTAATAAATTCCTATTTAATTTATTCTTTACCGTCGTTAATATATTTTAAAGTCCGACCGTAATTCGTTCGTATATTTTTATTTAATTGTAATTATTTTAATAATTTATTATTTAATTACTATTTAATTTTATTAACGTAGAAGGTAAGGTTGTATTTTATATTATTAAGGAATTTGAACGTAATAGTATAAGTACTAGTATTGGTAATTGTAAAAGGTTTTTCGAAAAGCGGTGCTAATTTAGTATAAAGGCGGCCGGAATTGAAATTAATAATATTAAATAAAACCCGGTCTCCCGGTTTATATATTAGGGCGTCCGACCGTTAAATATTAATATTATTTTTATAACGTTATTAAACTTTTCGGGCGTTCGTTATAATGTAATTAAATATTTCTTTAAAACGATTAATAATTTTATAAATTTTAAAATACTCCTTTTATTATATTATTAAAATTTCGGGGGGATAAAGTATTATTAATTCGACGTTTATATAGGGGTTAAAATTATAATTAGTAAAGAAGGAGGAAACGTTAATTATTTTGGAAATTTAATTATTATTAGCGAATTCCGCGAATAATAATTAATCGACTTAATTATTTTATATTTAAATAATATATATTTTTAAATACTATTCTATTTTTATATTAATATATTTAATTTAACCGTTTATTATTAAGTGAAAAACGGAGGATAATTTTAATATAACTTTTAACCGTATTAATAAGGTATATTAAAATATCGAAATAAATTGGGTATTGCGGTTGGAAATAATAGAATCGGGGAGGCTATATAAATTATATATTTATTTAATAAAACGTTCGGCTAATTCTTCGGTAGTAAAAATTTCGTAGGGGATATAATAGTATATTTTAATAAAATAGTTAATTATTATAGTAACGTATTTAAATTCTTAGTTACGGCGTAAATATAGGGTAAAAGGGGTAATATAATCGATAGAAATATCCTTTTAAATAATAAAAGGGATATTTAATAATTTTAATAATTTATAAGGGGAGTAATATAACGGTTTAATTTTAGTATATTAAAAGTATATTTTATAATAAATACGAACCGATTAATATATCCCTAATTAAAAATATAAATAAAATAATAAGTGGAAAGTTTTTTTACAATTTAAGTAATTAATAGAAGGGGCGTTGTAAATATAGCGGATTAATTAGAATTATAATTCTATATCTTTTAAATTAATAATAATAGCGCTATAGTAATAGGTTCGCCCTTATACTATTTAATATTTTATAAATATAATTTTTATTATTTATTTTTATACTTCCTTAAATTAGGCGTAACGTTCGGGGTTTTAAAAGTAGGTTAAAAGGTTTATAAAAAAAACGGATTTTTTATAAAATTCGGTAATAAGGTTATTTACGGACTTTTCGTTAAAGATTTCTAAATTATAAAGATAGTACGTATTTACGTTAATTTCGGAATCCATTTCCGCTTTTACGTCGTTTAATATTTAAACCCTATTAATAAATATATTTTAATTAAAAAGTATTTTATTACGGGCGAATAAGTATTCGTTTTTTTCGTAGGGAATATCCTTTAATTTATAATTAAAGGCGTTAAATCGGATTTAGAAGGAATTTAATCGATATTTAATTATAAAATTAAATTATAATAAGAATTAGGATTATTGTATATATTGAAGAGAGAGTTATTTATTAATAATAAACGTTTTTAAAATTTTATAATCCGTTAATATTTTGAAAAGCTATTGCGCGCTTTTAAATTTTAATTTTTATTTCTTTAATATTTTAATAATAGCGAATAATTCCTTATTATAAATATTATAATTATTTTCGGCCGCTATATATCGTTGGTTAAAGTAAATAATTGGGCGTAAAATACCTTTATTATTATATTACAAAAAAATATTACCGTATATTTAATTAGAAGCGTCGGTTTCGACGATTATTTATTTAAATTAATTATAGATTTATAAAACGGGACCCGTAGTAAATACTTTTTTGAGGGCGTTGAACGACTTTTAATATTATTCGGTCTATATTTATATTATTTTATTTATATTCTTTTTTATAAATTTATATAATAGCTTTATAATAATAGAAAAGTATTTAATAAATCGTCGGTAAAAGTTTATAAAATTTAAGAAATATTAGAAGGAGCGTTTAGAATTTAGAACTTTTTAAACGGTAATTATAATAACCTTTTCGAAGTTTATTTCGAAATTACCGGGAATAATAATTAAATTTAAGTATTTTGTACGGGTAATTAGAAATTCGTATTTATCGACGTCGAATTAGAAGCCTATTTTAATTATACGGTTTAAAATTTCTATAACGTAATAAACGTAATTTTTTTCATTATTAGAATATATTAGGATATTATTTAAATAAACGGTAATATAAATATTTAAAATATTATAAAATATATTATTAATATAATTTTAGAATATCTTTAATATATTTTATAGACCGAATAAGTAAATTATTAATTCGAAAAGGCCGAAACGGGTAATAAACGCTATAAATTATTTATATCCCTCTTTAATCCGAATATAATTAAATATAATAATAATATCGAATTTAGTAAAAATTTTCGCTTTATAAATAGTATCGAATATTTCCTTAATTAACGGTAATAGGTAGCGGGATTTTATAATAACGTTATTAATACTATAGTAGTCGATATAAATGCGGACTCCGCTGCTAAGTTTCTTAATGAGGAAAATAGGGGCCGTAGCGGCGGATTAGGAAGGTTGGATAAATTTCTTTTAAAAATTAATATTAATTTATTTTTTAATTACGGCTATTTCGATAGGCGTAATATATTAGGGTTTTATATTAAACGGTTACTATTTTAATAATAATTCGATTTTATAATTATAAGCGTAATATAGCGGGATTTCTTTTATTAAGCGGGGAAAAAAAGCTTCGATATTTTTATAGTATTTAATTAGGACTTTAGCCTTAATTTCGTCGTCGGATTTAATAAATTTATTATTCTTTTTTAAGAAAATCTTTACGTCCTCTTTAGTAATTTTAGTAATATAAATTTATTTAAAGATTTTTTTATATACGGGAATATCCCGGTTAAAATCCCTTATTAAATTTAGTATTCTTATTAAAGTAGCAGTTTCCTTATTTTTATTAGAATCGGTATTACCGGCTATTATATTAACGAATAAATAGATAAATAGCGGTAAAAAATATTTATACTATTCCCCCTTACTATTTATAATATTATTTATTATATCTTTTATTAATTTTTCGACGTCCGTTAATTCCAAAATTGCAAATAATCGTTTTAACGCGGCGTAATTAATAATTAAAGGTTTAAAGTTCTATTTCTTATATATATAATTAAATATAATAGTATTAAATTCCTTAATATCGGTTATATTAAATACATTATTAACGTATATAAAACGTTATAATTATATTAAGCGTATTATTTTAATAGAAATATAGCGGTTATTTAAACGAATATATAGTTCGTAAACCGTAAGGCTTTTAATTTTAACGAAAAGGGCAGCCGTATTGGAAATTCCTTATACTTTAATCCCGGCTTAATTAGCGATTAAAACCTTTATAAGGTTATTAATATAGTATAGAGAATTATTATATTATTTAATTTTAAGGATCGGGGAGGGAATTAGGGTAAGTTTATTCTTAAAGGTTAGGAAGGAGGGTAATAATTTAAGGATTAGTATTATTCGCGGAATAGTTTAAAAAACGGGTTCCGGTCGTAAGGCTATTTTAGGGGATTTAAAGAGCGGAGGCGGTAGCGGAATTAAAATTAAAGTATTTAATCGTAATAGTAAGCGAATAATTATTATTATAATGCGATTAATAAAGTTTTTAAATATAGTAATTTATTTATTAGAAAAATTTAAAGGAAAGTAATAGCCGCGGTATTAGGTAAAGCGGACGGTATAATTATTATAATTAATTTTAAATTAATAATATTATATTTATAGGAAACTGAGAATAATAGGGTAATTTTTAAAAATATTATAAACGAAGAAGGTAATAATTTTTATATAAAGATTAATGTAGAATCGGGCGTGGACTCCTTTAGAAATAATACTTTTAACGATTTTATTAGTAAAGACTAATTTCTTTAATTGTAAAAGTTTGAAACGTAGGAAATTATTCTTTTTTATAAATAAAGAATTTAAAAAAGTATAAATAGAGTAACCGTTATTTATTAAAATAATATAATAATTTTTACGCGATCCGGTATATATGTAAAATAATAAAAATATTAAATTTAAGGATATAGAATTATTTAAAAATTAAATTTATATTTCCTTTAAATCTTTTAATTTATAGTCTAAAATTTACTTTTTTAATAATATTAATTCGGGCTTTTGTACGCGATTATATATAGAGGTTAAGTATTTCCCTAATTATTATAATATTCGCCGTTAATAATTTATTCGGCGGGCTAAGCAGGAGCCGGGTTAATAACTAGGGCGGGAACCGGGTTAATAATAGGGGTATTAATATTACGAACGTTAACGGTATTATTATTATTATTATTATTATTTTTACTACGACCGCGATTACTATTATAATAATTATTCTTATTAATAGGGCCCTAAAGATTATAATTAACGGAACGAAAGTAATCCTTAATTAAATAATTAGATTAGCCGTAGCAACGATAAAGGCTATTATATATATATTAATCTAATATATTAAGGTAAATAATATTAATAAAATTAATAGTATTAAAATTTATTTTATTACCGCTTTAATTAACGGTACGGTTATTAGGGTTAAAAGTAGAATTAAAATTATTAATAGCGGAATTAGAATTATTATTAGAATTAATATTAATATTATTATTAAAGGTACTATTAAGGATACTATAGGTTATATAAGCGCGGTAATTAATATTATCCTAAGCGTAAGCAATTTTATAATATATTTCCAATTACTTATTTTAAACGTTATTAACGGGGGGCTTATAATAGGCGCCGGCGTTACGGATGCGTTTAGAGATTTTATTTCTTAGGTATTCGACTTTCTAGGTTTTAATTAAATTATAAATAATTATTAAGGACGTTAATTCTATTTCGAAATCGGTAAAATTCTTATTAAATTAATAATATTCGATTAAACGATATTAAGTATTCTATTTAATATTAATTATTTCGAAACGTTTAATTAAATATTATATAAATTTAGCGCCCGTTTTTTACTCCTAAGCGTCTTTATTATTTTCGGTTATAATAATTTCGATAAAATTATTAATACTGGATTTAAAGTCGGGGCCGAATAATATAATTATATATAGAATTTTCTAACGCTCGTTTTAAAATAATATTAGGTTGTAAATTTATTAGGTTTAAATAGCTATATATTAAAAGTAGAAGATATAAATACGTTTGGCGGGGTCCTTTTTAAAATTAATAAAAACGGGGGGTTAGCGACCGTTTATTTATAAATATTATTAATTTTTAGAGCGGCGGGGTTAAGGTTATTAGGGTTAGAAAATATAACGGCGGTTTAAATATTAAATTTACTATATTAAATTTTAAAGTCGGAATATTCCTTCTAAAGAATAACGTACGACGTTTAAAGGTTTTTAAAATCGATAAAAATTATATTAAATTAATTAATAAAATTATTATTCTAATTGCGGATAAATATATAATTATCGTAAAAGCGTTAATAAGCGTAGCCGAATAATTAAATAATAAACGCAAAGGTAATTTCTTTAATAATTAAAAAGGTATAATCGAAATAATCGTAAGGGACGAAGTAGGGTTCTTCGTCGTTACCGAAATTTACGAAGATTTCTTTAATATCTTCGTCGAAAGTAAATTCGTAAAGGGCGGCGTAAGTAATATTAATATCGGGAATTAAGCTATTATTATTATTAATAATATTATATAAAGTTTTTAAAATAGTAGTATTATTAAGATTAATAAGGTTAATATTAAAAGCCGGAGCGTTAAAGAGAATATTTAACGTATTATTAAAGGAGAAAATTATAGGGTTATTATCGCTATTATAAAATATAGAGAATAGTATAATTAGGATCGTTTAATTATTGTAAATTTTTTTATTTATTAAATATAGAAATTTTCCTTTATTTAATTAAATAAAAGGATTTAATAATAAAAGAAATATATTAATTCGATAATTTGTATACGGCGAGCGGGAAATAAGCGACTTATTTTAAATAAAATGAAATTACGCGTGAACGTATTATTTTAAAAGTGTAATTAATTATTATAAGGATAATTAATATAAAGGTAAATAATAGATATAAATATATATAATTATATAGAGGAAGAAAGAGGAAAAGGAAGAAAGTGTACGTAGGAGGCCCGCCCTTTATAAGGCGCGACGGGAATGTGTTAATTATACGCAGTTAGGTAACCCTAATTGTATAAGCGGTGAGTAGTAATGTAATATCCCGTACGGGCGGGACTATCCCGAATATAATAGTACGTCTTAGGAAGCGACTACTATACGAGTACAAGTATGTGATGGCAATATGCCAATTACGTGCAGTCACGGCTAGGCCTGTGACATAGCCTATTCGCTCTAATAAAATAAGAATTTATTTTTAATATATTTTATTAATTATAATTAGCTTTAGCCGAAGGAATACGAAAGTAGAAACTACGCCTTATTAAACGCTATAAAAAAAGAAGTGTAAATTATATATTACTATATAAAAAAGAATATAATTCGCGTATTAGCGACCTTAATCGGTAAAGGAGGGAGGCTAATTCTAATTTTAACCGCCGTATATATTCGGCGGTAAATTACGCGTACTTCTTAAAAATCTTCTCTATTAGCCTCTATTAAGCGGTAATTATTATTATCCTCCTCCGCGTTGCTATTACGATTAGAAAAGGACGTGCGTAATTTAACTTAATACTTTTTAATAGCCTTTATAATATTATAATTAATATATTATATATATTATTAATATTAAATACTTAGGAAGTACTTTTTAATAGCGCTAATTAGCGCCTTATTATTATTAATTATTACAATTTTGGGTAAAGCGATATAATTCTTTTTAATAAAAATTATAATTTATTTATTAATAAACCTAAACCCATTATCCTTTTTATTATTAATTATTATTTAAAAAACGGTTATCGAAGTTTTTTTTAGTATAATAATAATATCCTATACGAATAATATATTATACCGATTTATTTTATACGTAATATCGATAATAAATATTAAAGAGTAGTATATTTAATACCGCTTTTATTTTTTAAATACCTAAAAGGATTAGCGTAGTATTTCATTATCCTCTTCGAATTCGGTCTTTATATAAATAACTTCCCGCTTCTCTTCTAAATTCTTAACGAAATATTAAATATTATTTAAACTACTACAGCGCTATTTACGTAAACGGTATTACTAATTTTCAAAGTTTTTATTAATTAAAATAATATCGGGGAAACGGGCTCGTATTTATTTACATAGGGTAATAGCCGTTAAATTATTATTTAATAATATCTTTTCGATTTTAGCGGATTAATTTAATATTATAACCTATTAACGTAGGAAAACGTATTAAGATAAGTTGTGTAACGGGCTATAGCTTTAATAAATTAAATTAATAGGATATATCGAATATTTTTAGCCGTTACGAATATAATTACGTATTTGGACTTCGAAGGGGTAGTCCGTAATTTTAATAATCGAAGTACGCCGCTTATTAAACCGCTACTCTAGGTATTTCTTCTTCGGCTTTACCCTATTATATTATATAATAATTAGGTTCGTTTTACCCTTATATTTCTTACTACGGGAAGTAGCGAATTTAAAACGATAACGCTTATAAAAGGAAATAAAAGCGCTATATTATATATTTATTTCTTCGTACGTCGGGGTATTAAAATATTCGTCGTTGGCGGGGATTTCCTAAATACGTTATAATAGTAGTAATTACAATAATAATTAATTATCGGATTTAAATTCGAACGTTATATATAAGCCTATAAAAATAATAGGGGAACCGTTACGTTAATTAATTAATATTTAAAATACGTTAGAAATTAATAATAGAAATAATATTAGAAGGGTATATATTAATTATATAAAACGGGTAAAGTTTAGTAGGTGGGAGGAAGGTTAAAGGGTAGGTACGTAATTTAATCGTATAGTATAATATAGTAAAATATAATAAAGTAAATTGAAAAGAAGAAATAGGAATTATATAGAGTTAGGGGGTGCCTACTTATTAAATGCTCGCGGGGCGCTAATATTTGCGGGGAAATGTGGGGAAATGTTTTATACATCGGAAGGGTGAAATTTTACGGCTAAAAATGGAGTTTACAATGACGGGTAACATTAGTTGTTATAGACCCACTTGCCAAGGAATTGGGGTGTTTGTAGGATCTTATGGTGTGCGTGAAGTGCACCCCTGGGGAAAAGCGCCATCATTACAGACGAGTTGGCATGTTTAGGGAAACCTCCAACGATAATGGTATCGTGCCACAAGTACACGAAGCAGGGACGGCCTGGAGGTTTATGGAAAGGGCGCAGGAAGAAGTTGTGACCATATGTTGACTGGACTGGCTAATCTAGGCTGGTGACTAGTTGTTACGTGCTCAGACACGAGAGACATCGCGATCTTCTGGATACCTACCTACTCGCTAGGTATAAAAGTACCTGATTCTGCTCAAAAGTGCAATGGCGGATTTAGTCTAGAAACCTTTCGTGGTGGATCAGGTATGCGGGTCGAGCAAAGGTGGAAGGACCAAGATGGCAAGTGCTTCCCTTCGCGACTTCCTTCTGCAGACGCTGGAAATCTTGGAATAACTGTGCGCACAAAAAAAGTTTTCATTCTGAAATGGTCACCTTGATTGAATTCCCTACAACTTCGTCCATCGTGTTTCCATATTCCCCGAGTGGGGTGGGTGGCTCGGTCTTGTTCTCTGCGATCTCCATCCAATTGTCGCTGCACCGGATCACTCAAGATCATCAACACCATGTCGACCATACTGCGCTCCAAGACAGGCCTAAACACAATTGTCATGGGGCCGCCGCCGCCAAAGCGCCAACCGAAAGAGTCCTTTCCCAATGGTCACCAGCCGCAGCGGCGTACTTCTCCCAGGCCGAACAGCAACAGCGGCAATGGCGATGCTTCACGCCTGCGCCCTTCGGCGCCTGAGTCAAAGCCAGCTCAATCATTCAAGGAGCGTCTCTTTGCTCGCCCCAAGAAGCGGGAGCCGACACCAGAGCCCCCAATGATTGAGCTTCACTCCCGGCCTCAAACCACCATTGCCCCCTTCTTCCAGAAAATCCAAGCCGCGTTTGGAGAAGAGACACAGCCTTCAAGGCAGAATAAGAGACAAAGACACCAAGACACGAAGCAAGCAACTGTCCATCCCCCTACCCTTCCTCACAAGCGTCATTCAACAGTCCAAAGCCGTAAGAGAAAACGGGAGTCCCCCGTCATCGCCCAAGAAGATTCTTTGTCTTCTGAAGCAGAAGACATGCTCGACGAGCTCCGAAGTACGTTAACCAACCACCATTTCTTACCTGTGAAACCAAGACCAAGAAGCCACTAACAACAACCCATGAAACAGCCCACTACCTAACAGCCGCCACAACCCTACACTCCCACGCGCTCACCTCCCTCACCAAAGCCCACACTTTCCTCATCGAAAAGCTCGATACCGACATCGTCGGCTCCGACGAGGACTTTCTCCAACATGCCGAGAAGCGCGCCCGCAAGCTCGCGGCGCCGCTGTCAGGGTTCACTATTCGCTCTGAACAGAGAGGAAGTGACGGGGTTATGAGAGTTGAGAAACACGTGATTGGGGACTTGGTTGAGAGTGCTGAGAAGAAACTAGCAGATACGGAAAGGGAGTTGGAGGGGTTGTGGAGGGAATATGTGGAGAGTGAGGAGGGATTAGAGAGGGTTTGGGAGGAGGTTAGCAAGGAGATTGAGGAGATGAAGAGTGGGAAGGGTCGGAAGAAGAAGGAAGAGGGTGGTAAGAAGGGGGTACAAGGTAGTGGTTTGGACAATAGGGAAGGTGAGGAGAATCTGGCCGAGATGGGGGCTAATGATGATGATGGAAAAGAAGCAAAGAGTGAAGATGGCCTCGATGAGCAGGAGGTGCTGGCCAAGTACGAGGAGGCTATCCAGGAGGAGATCGAGAAGGCGGAGGAAGAAGTGACGGAGTTGACGAGCTTGACGTATCAGATGATGAAGGATCTTGAGAAGGTAAGTTTCGCTCCCAACATCTATTTACACGTTGAAGATGCTAACTCGCTTTTGTTTCAGGACTACCGGAAGGCAATCATCCCGGATTTGCACCTCTTCTACACCTCGATCGAGGATGTGTGATGGTAATGACGACTTCTCCAACACCTTTACTTTCGAAGGGAACCATCTGGAATCGTGGACATGTAACTCATTACGAAAGATCTTTGTGGTATCAAATGTATCCGAGCTTTGTTCCACCGACTTAAATCCATCTTGATCATCACTAGAATTTTCCCACCAAAAAGGTTGAGTGATGATCACTTTCTATCGTTGCTTTCAAGGTAAACATTCAGCGTTTGGTTAACGACCATGTCACCATCGCCAAGGAGAGCACTTGAGAACCAGGCCAAGCAAGGCTTCGTCGGATGGTGGCAATTCTTCCGGTTTTCCTTTTTGGGAAACACCTCGAAGTCAACAATGCTATGCTGGCTTGATCAACACTCGAAAGAGTCTTCTAGAACATACCCAACCCTCCTGTTCTACAAACCTGTGATAGTATACACTTGATCACGGTCTAGCCAAATGGTGATCCTCCTTTCAAGCATATGATCGAGGTTTCCGTCAACAAAAAGTTGGGTCCGAAAAGGAAATTTGACTGAAGCGAGCGGTATTAGGTTGGTAATCATGATGCCAATTCATCGTACAGTAGCCATCAACCCCCCGACCTTGACCATCCTAGATACCTACTACACCGTCTCAAAGGCAGAGTCGGAGTCGGCACTTTTCAGGCTCCGTGCCTAGCTAGTGCCGACATCATCTCACAAAGCCCCGTCGGGACTTGTCAACCGGAAAGTAAGTTTAAGCTTGTCCCTAGCGTAGTTGTGAATAAAGTCCGGACGGTAGTCTGGGCCTCTTTGGTCATCTTGTTGGCCTGGGATAGCTCCCGGGAGAGT
Organism: Sordaria brevicollis; assembly: GCA_033439795.1. NCBI lineage: Eukaryota > Fungi > Ascomycota > Sordariomycetes > Sordariales > Sordariaceae > Sordaria > Sordaria brevicollis. Next base: position 2,028,063 of record JAUTDP010000012.1, on the reverse strand, counting down.
CTGGGGTAAAGCATGTGACTTGATCATGTGAACTTCTAGCATGTGATCCCGGCCCTCGTCTAGTGTACACTCTACCTTACCCCGGAAGAAAGAAAGTGGAGACTGCGGAATGGTGGGAGGATTGGACGAAGAGTTGATGTCATGCATTCAAGCATCATTATTTCGTTCGTTCTGCCGATAGTCAATTGCTTGTGAATTTCTGGGTTTTGTTGTTGTCGTCAGAGGTCTGGGGTAATGGAGTCTAGACCTGATTTTGAGGCGATGATGAGGTGAGCTGGAAAAGTTGAAGTTGAAGAGCTTGTAAAGATCGCTAAGAACGTACAACAGCGACAGTAATGTTGACTATGACGGCGATAAAGATGACATTAAATGTCAAATGATGGAATGGTGAAATGCGAGGAGGTAATACAAAATAAAAAAATATCAAACATGGTTCACAAGAAATTGAAAATATGAGAATGATGTAAAAGTGATGAAATTTCGAGGCTCCAGCTTTTTCTCTCTCTAAAAATCGAGATCAGCGAGCCCACGAGTGATTCACTCCATAGGTAATAACTAATACAAAAAAAGACTAATTGTTTGCTGAGGCTGTCGTCGTCGCCAATCTTCCTCATGTCGTGACAAGGAGATAGAAAACACTGAAGGATACCCAAAAACACCTGCTCCAAAACAGAAAACCCAATCTCGTTACATAAGAGAGAGAGAGTTGCTCATATGCCAAAAACCCATGTGCATGAAAACCCAATTACCGCTCGCTACAATGATTCAAAAAGACTTAATGAAAATTCATCCCAGAAAGAGTGATGAAACATTAAGCTTTAGAACCTTTGTTCTGAGCAGAGCCAAACACATCCTCCACCATCCCCCTCCACAAATCCTTAATCATGCCCTGGCCACCGGCGGCCTCCTCCTGAGCTTTCGCCTCCTCGCGCGCGATATCGCGCACAAAGCCCAAGCTAACCCAGTCGGCACCCGTCCAGTTATCCAAGTCAACCACCTCCTGGCTGAGCGAGGCGGGGAGGACCTGGCCGGGCTTGTTGGCGACGACGGCGACGCGCGGCTTGGAAGCCATCAGGTCGGCATCGCCCTCTGAGGGAATCTCGCCGCGCTGCTCGGGTTTTAGCTCGTCGAAGAGGGGCATGCGCTGGACGGTGGGAGGGGGAGGGGTCTTGTTGTCGGGCAGGAGGGGGACGCGGATGGTGTCGAAGTAGGTGGGCTGGAATGGTGAGGCGGAGCTTGATGATTCTACGGCGGCGAGGTTGGGGAGGACGACGGCGTCGATGCCGTTGGTGGAAAAGGAGTGGCCGATGGAGGCGTTGGTGGGCGCGGAAGTGCGGAAGCCTTGCATCAGGGGGACCTTGCGTTGGGTGCGGGACTGAAAGAAATTGTTAGTATCATTGATATTTCATATTTGAGTGTGATGGTGTGTGGTAGTGACAAGAGCATTTCCCAAATTGGGTGCTTATCCTGCAATGACGGGAAGATGATAGGAAAAGATAATGGGCCGAGTGTTTTTGATAGGTAGCCGTCCCGTTCCGCCCGTTGGTGGAGGGGAGTCGGCAATTGGAGAATCATGCACGTTCTCGGTGGTTGTCCAAGGAGATGTGGCAGTGTTATGTAATGATGGAGGAGGGGGGAGACAGAACTCGTGGAAATGAGGGGAGAAAACAAAGGGGGGAAAGGTAAACTCACATCGAGAGTCTCAGCACCGGACTCCTCACCCAGCTTTCTTTTCCTGCTGGCGTTGCTGGTGGCATTGAGAATGTGACTGGGCTTGGCGACAACAGGAGAAGTGCTCAAGGAGCGGGTGAATTTTGTGATGGGAGCGGCGATTCTCGACATGATGATTGTTGTTGAGGTTGTTGAGATTATTTGATGTGTTGGTTGTGAGGTTTTGGTGTGTTATATGAAGAGTTTCCCGATTCGGATAGCTTTGTTGAGTGCTTCACTGAGTGGCTTGCTGGTGTCGAAGAGGTTCGAGGATCAAAAGTGTGAGATGGGTATAGGAGACAGAGACTGAGGATGAGTGAGTCGAGGAGGAAGAGATGGCTGGTATTTAATTCCAAAGTTGTACAAGGGAGCTGACAAGATGTTGAGGATGTTGGGGACGTGAAGCTGGGGGAGAAGCGGTCGATATAAGTTGAGGCCGGGAACGGACCTCCGGACCCTCGTCTACCTCGCTCGAGAGATCTGGGCGGACCAAAGCCAATCTGAGAGACGTGCAGGGGGGGTACACCAAAGAAAGGAGGGGACAGGGACTGGGAGCCTGGAGCACGCATTTGAGACACTGGAGCCCAGCATGGGGAATCGACCTGGATCAGCGTGGAGAGTTCACACGTTGACTCGTGCGCTGTTGCTGTTGGAGACGACTGCCGTTCGACAACAAACCGGCACCTCCCTCTTGACTCTCTACAGAACAGCCCCAATGTCACTCTCTTGCAATTGGGCGTCCTTTATGATGATTAATTGTCCTAAAGTTCCCAGAGTCTAGAAGAAGGACCCCTCTTTCTTGGTGTTGTAAGTGATGGTCGGAGGCCTGAGGGATTCAGGTCAGTGGGATAGTGTTTGATTGGCACCCATTTGGATCTCCAGCTTGGAGACGTTGGACAGTTGCCAAGGTTACAATGTTTATCATGGCGATAGATCAGCCGTTTTGGTGTTTTGGCGTTTGGGATTTACCGACCAAGCGCCCATCTTTTGATGCAGACAATGTGTTGCAGTTTCAATATCCCGAGATAGAATGGGCAGAGCACCGAACGGTCAAAGCTATGGTTGAAGGGGGGGTTCGTAAAATGTTTACGACCTCTTAACAGTTACAGAACGGCAATCGGTACTTTCCGGCCGGCTAGTCGTACAGTATTCTCGCTGTATGAGCCGATATGACGACGTTGATGGTTGAGTGAAATCCCGAGGATTCTCGAGCGCGAAAACGGCCCATGACTGCAGCTCTTGTGTTCCCACGGGCTTCCATTCCATCTCGTCGTCCATCTCGTCCACTTCCTCTGCCCCGAGTGTCCGAGAGTTTAGTTTCACGCAGGCTGTGATGCCGCCGTGAGATCCCCCCCAGATCGTCCCCGTTCGGGCGTCCGGGTAAATGCAAAAGCGGATATTTTGGCAGTGACTAACACGCACAATGACTTATAAACCCCAGGTTTTGGAGCCGGAGAGATGGAGTTGGGTATGGAGCTGGTAATGGAGCTGGTTACGGGGTTCGTGGAGAGTTCGCGGTTTTGGGGGAGTTGCCTACCGCGCTTATAGAACTTGGCGTGCACCGCCCCCATCTCTCCTAGAAAATAATAAAATATCGATAAATATTTCATGTGACATATGCTTTGTTAACGACGCCCACCAAAACGCGATGCACTACCAGAACATGCGACCGCGCACAATACTTTGTAACAATATCACTATTCTACTATAGAACTTCGTACAACTTGGGCAATTAATTAAAGGCATTTAAATAATGCGATTGCCGTTGTCCGCGACGATTTTAATAATATTTTGGTAAAATTACTATAATTATAAGAGATTTTCAATATAATATACCTATTTTACCGCGCGCCTAATTACCCTTAAAAAATAATTTAAATAGTTAATATTTTATACTAATACGCGTTTTTTTTATTTACTTTTCCTCTTCTCCTTAAATAATATACTTTTTAAATCGTAATACCCTTACCCTTACCGTCCCTTTTTATTTTAAATTAATTCGTCGCGATACCTTTAATCTCCCTAATTAACGTTTTAATTTCTTTTTCCTTAATTCAAAATCGCCGCTAAACCCGCGATTATAAATTAATAAAATTAATTTCTCGATAAAAATATTTAAAAATAGGGTTTCGATAATCCCTAATATTAAAAAGTCGACCCCGCTAACATTATTATTCCGGGTACCTTTATTAGACTAATATATTTTAATTTAAATAATATAATCCCCGCTATATTCGAAGCCGTAGTAAATTTTATACGAGCTATCGATATTAAATTAGAGAATATTTATAATATTTTACATAATATATTTCCTATTATTATTATTATTATTATTATTATTATTATTATTATTAATATAATTTATATAATACTACTATACGAAATCCTAGCGGGGGCTTTCGAAGAGGCTATTTAAGCAATTGCAATTCCAATTCCTTAAAAGGCTCCTACTCCTTAAGAAATTCCAATTCCCCCTCCCTAACTTCCCGCGATCGAGAATTTACTTATACTAGCCGACTTTAAATAAATGCGGGAAAGATTTTTCAAATTAAAAGCGCTTATCGAATTTGCTAATTAAATAGAAGTAGATAGGTATTAGCTATTTATTAATAATTTTTATTCCCTTAATAGTAAATCACAACTACCGGTTAGATATAGGGAGTATTATATATAAAACTATCGGTATTTATTTTATACAAAGAAAATAAAAAAAAATAATAAGAAAAATCTATTATAGAACCTTCGTAATTAACCCTCCCGCGTGCCTATCGCTTACCCGTATATAATATAACGCGTTACCTACCTTAATAATTACGTTATTTATCGGTTAAATAATTGAAATAGCTAGGTGCTTTATAATTATAATATAAATCTATTAAATAAAACCAGGCGAAACGCGGCCGTAAAAAGCGTAACCAAATATAATATAATACAAAGTTTCCCTACGGTAATAATTTATTATATTTTATTTAATAGTAATACCTAAAATAAGGGCGCGCGTAAACGCTTAAAATTAACCGGGGGAAGTTATTTATTAAAATATAATATTTAGAATTTTAGTAAGGTATATTATAAAGTATATTCAAATTTACATTATATAAATAAAAATTTTATTACCAACGCGTAAATCGATTAAATTGAATAGTACTACGTAACGTATACGATTAATAGTAGTAGTCCCGGTAATAATTCTAACCGTATATACTATAAAACGGTTACGGTTACGCGTACTTTTAATAACGCTAATTCTATTAGTTTAGTATAGGTAAATATTAGTAAGTAAAAAATTTTCCCCCTATTTCAATTACTTTAATTATTTTAACCGCTTTAATTACTTTAACCGCTTTAATTATTTTAACCGTTTTAATCGTTTTAACCGCTTTAACCGTTTTAATTACTTTAACCTTATTAATTTTCTCCTTTTCTTTAAATTAGTTAAATACATTATAATAGCGCAATTACTTCGTTCTTATAAATACAACGTATAATACTAATTAATTTAATTAATTACTTTATATAATATTTATGCGTAATAAATATAGTTATTAAATCCCTTACGGCCATTTTCTTATAAAAAAAACTAATATAAATATTATATATTTAGTATTATTAATAATAAAAGGGTAAGTAATAGAATATATTAAAAATCTATAATTATTTCGCTACTTTTTAATTAACGATTCTATTATCGAATAAAAGGCTATACGTATAGCCTTTTTAAAATTAGAGGTTAAATACCTATTCTATTACGTCTATTATAAATGGACTCTACGACGTAAATTAATTAGTAATATATATAAAACCTATTTCGAATATATACTTTACGCTATTAAATATTAACGGAATAAAGTAGGGTATAATAAATCTATTTAATCTACGTTCGGTAATTTATATCTTAATAACGAATTTATTATATATTTAAATAATAATTAAATTTCGAAGAAGGTTTATTAGGCAAATTATATTCGTAAATACTCCCCTTTATTATTATAAATATAATTATTATCCCCTTCGTTTTTTTTTATTTCTTTTCGTCTTTTTTCGTTTTTTTTTGTCTTTTCTTATTTCCCTCGATATATTTTAAGTCTCCTCCGAATTTCTTTAAATCTCCTCCGATTTCTTTTAGGTTTCGAGCTTTTTTTTTTTCCTTTATTAATTAATCTTTTCCTTTTTAATAAATATTAACAATTAACCCTCTAGAAGGCTATTATTCTACTTTAAAATATAATAATTTAATTATTATATAGTAATTCTCCCTACTTAGTATCTTTAAATATATTCTCGATATTAATAGCCGGTACTTTACTAAGGTAGCTAAAGTGAAGAGCGATTTTCGTATTAAATTACTAAGGGTAGTAATAGAGTACCCGGGTCTTAGCCGATTCCCGTTATTAATATAACGATTTATTATACTTAAAGTAAAGGCAAAGCATTATATAATCTCCAATAGAGAATATATATAATTATAAATTTTTAAAGACTAAAATGGTATACCCCAATATAATTATAAATTTTATAAACGTTAATAATTACTTTGTAAATACTTTTAATATTATTACTTCTTTACTAATCGTTAAACCTTAATAAAAGATTGATTATTATAATAGGCAATTATATAGTAAAATTACAGGTACGAATTATATAAAATTAAAGAGCGTAAATAATTAGAAATAGTTCTAAAAGTACGTTTTACTCTAAAAGCTAAATAAAATGTATATACTATTATAGAGGTTAAGATAAATCGGTTTTACACCTTCTAAAAGTAGGCTGCTTAGTAGTATAGTACTAGGTCTTTATATATAAAGGAAGCTAATACCTAATATATTAGGAGGATAAAGGAAGGGTATAACTATTTTCGAAATGCCTAATAGCAATAGGAAGCCCAACCTTAATTAAAAGAGGGGGGAGAACGTTAATAAATTAATAAAGCTTTTTAAAAATACTATATAATATTATTACGAGATTTTTTTAACGGCGTAAATACTTATAATAATAACCAACGGTTATAAATATCTTATTAGCTAACCGATTAGTATTCTATACGATTTATACGATTTTTTCAATTTATACGGTTTTTTTCATTTTTTTCGAATATTATATAAATATATGTAAAAACTAGCACTTAAACCAATATTTATAGATTTTTCGATTTATACAGTTTTTTCATTTTTTTCGAATATTATATAAATATATATAAAAAAATATTAGATATAGCCAATCAATATTACAATTATACAGATTTAGCACTTTACTAGAGTATTTAAAAGTAATAATAAATATAATTACAAAAACGTTTTTTATTAATATATGTTATTTTCTATTAAATATATTTAATTAATATTTTTATATAAATATTGTACAATATTATAAACCTTTTCAATTTTTATACCAATCGATTACCCGTACTCAATATATTCTATATACGAAATTTCAAGTGTTTTACTATATAAATATAATTATTATATTAAAAAAATAATAAATATATATATTATTCATAATGCTATTTTCTACTTTATAATTAGTACTATTACCCTACTTACCTACCTCGAAGCAAGTATAAATCGATAGCAAAGAAAATAAGATCAAGAAGTTTAAGAAAAAAAATTTAGGAATTCATATTAATTCCTTAAAATAATAGTTGTAATATGCTACGTAATATTATACGGTTAATCAATACTATAATATTATATATTTATACATTACGACTTTCACGATTTTACGAAGTTACAACAACGCGGCCGTGTACCCTGCTGAGTTGACTCAGCGGTAGCGGTACGTACTAGTACGTGCTCAACTCCAGCACGTGTGTATATACTGCCTAATGGGGTAAAGATTAGGAGATTACGGGACTTAGGGACTATGCTACTCTGGGCAGTGTATAATATGGCTCGCTGGCTTTGCACCGCCCAGATGCCAAGTTTTATAAGCGCGTTATACGATACCGTTTTGGGCAATGTCGCTGGCGTCGGCCTGCGTTAAGCCAAGCATCCCGAACCCACCCCCTGTCCCTTTCCCCATACGGCCACGACAGGATGAGTGCCTACCTGTAGAACCCAAGGGGGGGTTCGTGGTTTCTGGCATAAAAAGTCACAAGATCTCACTTTCCACGATCCAAAATGTCAAGATTCAACACTTGCCTGCCACTTGCCTGCCGAGCCTACAACGAGCTGCTCTGTTCCTGAGACAGTGGAGAAATCTTTGGGGAAAGTGCGACGCCCTGACAAGCTTCGACAGGGGGAGGCCCAGCTCGCTCAACAAGTGGGAGGAAGCTTGGGCCATCAAGGTTGCTGCGAGCCAGCGGTTGATGAGGTTCCATTCCGGCAACGCTGACGGCACCCATGGCCATTGGCTGGTCTTGGCAATTCCAATTGGCTGGATTGGGAGGCTCGCGAGGCGGTCAAGTCCCCGTTCATCGGCGCTTGACTTTCGCCGTGTGTGTTTGGGATCTGGATGTGAGGCTTCGCTCAATTCCACTCCCTCCCACATCTCGCCCGCGGACCCGACACCCAACCTCGATGTCTGACAACAACCAGCTCCCCTGGTTTTCGCAGCCGCAACGGAATGCTTCCAAGACCACAAGCGAAAGCAAAGCAATTCCAAAACCGCAGAGCCGTCCAGACCATTGGATACCAGCACCAGACCTCATCCGGTTAGCTGGTCAACAACTTTTCACAACACGTGGGCAATTCGTGAATCGCATCTCATCTTGTCACTCTGCCACTGGTGCGCTTGGTAGCGCTGTTCTGAAATGACAGAGTGAGTGACTGGATACGGGGGGTACGTACATTTTCTCGACATCGTCACAGCTTACGGATGGCCCGGGTGGACTATTGATGGATCGCGAATCGCAAGTTTCTCCATGTCCAGAGGCGGTATAAGCTGTGCAGTTGAGTCACTTTCTCTTTTTTCCCGTCTCTGACAGTCATCCTTTTGGGGGCTGGACAGGTGGATAGAGAGAGACGGACACCAGTTCCAGTTGGGACAAGCGAGTTTGTGCTGTTTTGCTGATCTTCGATGTTCGGTCTTGGACACTGGGGATACCCTCACTTCCAGTCTTCACCAAGAGCCAGAGCCTCAGTCACGCGCAGATGATCTCAATATTCCAAATCTTGGAATCTTTGCCACGCCCACAGCCCCAGAAACATCGATTCCAAATAAACTTTTTATGGTTCAATCTGATAACGCAAAGTCACCATCGAGTTGCCTATCAGAGTTAAGCCAGTCGAAGCCTCTTGGAATGTCTGGGTCTCAAACTTTATTTCGTTCCATGCAGGTAAGCCGTGCGTCAAACATCACGGAAAGCCCATCAGCATCATCATCATCATTTGGAATTCAGCCACTGGTTACCTCTTGAAACTGTTTTCACCCTGACTCATATTTCTTGACGCACTTCTCGACGTCGTTTGCTCCTTTCGGCTCTTTGCCCAGCTACTGTTTGTCGTGCGCCGTGTAAGCCGCCGGACGCCAGTTCCGATGCCGGCGCGGCACCTCCCTTATCAATTCCTTATCAGCCACTCCTATACAATTGGGAACTTTTGTACCTGTAGGCACATCACACACAGCCTTCGCTTCGGACCGCACCTTGTCTGAATACGGTACGAAACAAAAGGGGATATACTTCACTTCCATTTCTCATCAATACGACCTTTTGGGTTTGTTTGTCACCGACACGGCAAATTCAACATGTCGGCCACGGCCGTCCGCGGAATTCTCGGCTTGTTTCTTCCAGATGTACCCCTACGAACAAATCCACTTGCACAAAACCGCCAGCCACCGGAATCCCCTTTGGGCCTTCCCTTGTTCGAGCGTCAATGAGTTGCGCGGGACAAAAACTGACATGCACATAGGGAAAGGCCAGGTATGGTGATTAAGAAAAAACCCCTACATCTTTTCCGAAGACCTCAAAATGGGCTCTTCTACATGACTTGCGATTCACGACACATTCGAAGATGACGCAGCAGCAACCATATCGATCAAAGATGAGATAAGATGCTGGCTCGCTGATTTCCATCTGTTACTGTGGAGAAGCTGTCAACCTGTCACCTGGATGACAGTTAAACTGGAGACGCCATCGGGCTCTGCCGTGACTTCACCCCGGGGAATCAGGGACCACCGGCACTTGACGGTGGACCTGTATACATCATGGGTGACATATGTATATGCTCGGTCTCTCGGATCGTGGCCTCGTGCTTCAACGAGATATCGTCAGATATCGACGGCAAGGTCGCTCCGCGGTAGCCGCGTGGCGTACCTCCGGGAAGATTGACGCCGACAAGAACCTCGTTTTACTCATGGGCCTCCTGGGAAGACAACAAAAGAGAGAACATTCACCATATGAAGAATGCCATCTGCGGCAGGTGGGAAAAGGAATTGACAAGAGCGACATCGTTCTTCGACAACAAACCCCGAAATGACAGCCTTGAGGCGTGAGAGTGTCTTTGAGAAAGAAGGCCCGTCCCATGATTCCATCAACTACTTACTGGACCCTCCCTCCATCGTGTGGAGGAAACAAGCTCATCAGCCCACAATACAAGCTTTTTATAAGTGGTACATACCGCGTTTCCAAAACTCTTCCCCATAAAACATCTCTCCATCCGACTTGACTCGGTCGACACTCGGCGTTTACTGCGGCACCAACGACATACTCACCATCAAGTTGGTAACTCCGAGATCCCCTTCCGTCCCTCTTTCTTCTACTAGGTGACTTCCCACCAAGGTAGCCGAAACCTCATGACCGTTCTATGTAAATGCCTCGTTGGAAAAACAATCGATGGGTTCGCAAAACGCGGTTCACACCGCAAAACATCACCGCCACTTCTCTTCTCCAGAAGTCTCCTCCACCAGGTCCGGAAGGTCCGGAAGCCACATACATACAAACTCACAATCATGCGATTTTTATCTCAACTGCCCAAAATCGCTCTTGAGCTGCTTCAAGGTCAACGGAAGGCACTCCGGGATGGATGGAAGTAAAGTGCTTAAAGGTGGGAAGTAAGGAGGCGATGAAGTTGTCAAGTGATCATGGCATGTGACATGAGCATTTCCATAATGATCAACATATGGACAGTGGGGTAAACCTGGATTGAGAAGCGTGGTTTTGGTGATGTCAATAATCAGTGTTGGAGAGACTGTCTGTAGAAATCATATGACCGTAGTCATGATAGTCATCAAGAGCTGTGAACGAACTAACTTGTATAAGAAGGACCTACGTGCTTCATCGGCATCTTCTACTCGCTCTATTCTTCACAATATCCACAAAAGAATCGTAAAGTGAAAACTCTTCCAAACATGGTGAACAACGAAGGGATATTTCCATAACTTCAACCAAAGGATGGATCATGATGTTATTCACCAAAGATCATCTTACGCTCTACTTCGAAGTAGCTTCGAGAACCATCTTGTTGCCCAGCGGATATATTCCCACGACGACGAGAAGATACCTACCATCACAGGAAAAACACCTCGTGCAAATACCCAAGAACATAACCGAACAACATACACCATCAATCCTGACTGCGCGTTGACTGAAGAACTAAAAAGAGTTAGAGCAGACAACTCCCAACTTATTTATATCCTCGTGCGTTTCCGTTCGCAGCTTTCCTAGGTAGGTGTCTCTTGCCTCTCCCCTGAGATTTACTCGTGACTTCTACTTCCACTCCATTCCTCCCCCATTCATCCCGCACTGTTTTCACTCAGCTCCCCCTTATCACCAAAAAAAAAAAACAAGTTACAGTCACCCAGTTTTCCATGTTTTCAACCGCTAGAGACCTTCACACCATCTCAGGCCGCCGTATTCTGATATCAGCCTTTTCTTATTTGGTTCCTCCTACCAGCACCATTCTAGTAAGATAGATTACAACAGACGTACCGTGATAGGTTTACGAGAGCAGAAGAAGTAAAACAATTAATTGCGTTAGGCTGTAGGATTTTTTGCTCGTGGACTAGTCACCTACGCTTACTTACTTGTCTTTGAGTTTTCGGTCCTACAAGTAACTATCCAATAGATTATAGCAGACGTGATGGGGGATTATGGGAAGCCAAAATTGGGTGGTGTTTTTGTTTCGTAGACTACTTCCTATTTAACTTTGTTTTTGAGTTTTTGAAGTTTGAACCAAACTATGCATGCTTTTTGCCAGCCGTCTTTTTGTCTCCCCCTTTGTCTCCATTCCTAGTTTCATTTCCGTACTGTTGCTCATTCGAGCCTCCTCTTCACAATTCTCGTTAGGGGCTTCGCTTCGCTCTTGCTGCTCCTTTCTGTGCGGGCGGAGGATACTGGGAGGTATTGATCTTCAAAAGTTAGATGGCTGACTGCCTGGTAGTCAGTTGTAGCCTAAGAGAGAGTAGTGCTGGATAGATTGTTCATTAGCAGTCTGGCATACGCCCGAAACCCCCGTTGCACTCTCCCATTGTAGTTGCCCAGTTGACGCTTAAAATCATTGATTAACCTAACTACCTAAAATTCGTAAAAGAAGCCCGCGCCATTGCTTGCTTCCATCTTCCCTTCGTTCCTTTTGCCGTGCGGACCTCTGGTATCGTAGATTCTTGCCCATCCATCACTTTATTTCATACCGTCTCTCCGGCCATGCGTTGTTCATGACACACTTATTCCGACATACATTCCACTGCCACGCCATCTACCTCCCTGCTTTGTTCCTTGGCCTCTAAGAAGGAAAGCGGCCTCTTTCCCCATATCCGGATTACTGATAACCCAGATAGCTAAAATTTTCCAGCTCTCTTCGTAACTTTTCCCTCGGGCCTTCTTCCTCATCTCCTTCTGTGTCGCATCCCCCTTTCACACGTTCTCTTCGTCGCCGAGATCTAGAGCTCTACCTCTTCTTGACGCTAGGGCGGGGCTTGCACTCGTCCTGCTGTACTGGGTGGAGCATGACCTTGTTCGGGTACGTGGGCGAGTTGCCCTGGTAGCCCTTGCTCCAGTCGTAGCTGATGGCGTAGGCAAAGATGCTGCCCGTCTTGTTGAACGTTGTCGAGGTGATGCTACCACCCACGTTGGGATAGCCCTTGAGACGGTGCTTCGCATCCTTGTCCCAGAAGTGGAAGGTGCCGTCACTGCCGGCTGTGCTGAAGGTGCCGTGTTGCGGGTGGAAGGAGATGTCGTTGACGGCGTGGACGCTGGTGGTGTTGCCTTGGGCGGGGTCGCGGTGGCACTTGAAGGAGAAGTTGGAGCTGGAGAAACAAACGAAGAAGTTAGTTGGCTTTATCCGGTGAAACCATAGCTAAGAAAGGATGGGTGAAAACATACGCAGAATCCTTGTCCTCCACATATTGAATGGCGCATCTACCCTCGATCGAACCGATGGCAAAGCCCTGGGAGTCGTTGAAGCAGCTAACCACACGAGTCTGCCACTTGAGAGGGCTCTGCATCGTCTTGTAGAACTTGCCGGGGTCCTTGAGGTTGATGACGTTGATGTAGCGATCGGCGGTTCCGACCACGAGCAGGTTGTCGCGCACATCCATCGTGTAGACACGCTCCTGGGCCGTCACGGTGGCGGCCGGGTTCGCGGAGCGGAAATCCCAGTACTTGATCTGCTTGTCCCAGCCACCTGTCACCGCCATTGGGGTGCCGTTGGCCTCGAAGTAACGAACGCACTTGATGGGCATGTCGTGGGCGGCGACCTGCATCGACTGTCCGGTGGCCAAATCGAGAACCTTGGCGGCCTTGTCGGCGCCGGCCGAGATAACCTTTGTTCCGTCCTGTTGTTGGGGAAGTGATATGTCAGTGCCGGATCAGGCGCTGTAAAGCAAACTACAAGTAACCATACCTTGAAGAAATCGCAAGAGAATACAGGACCGTCATGCTCGATCATGGCCTGCCCTTGACCCTGGCCATTGCTCAAGATCTCGTAAATGCGTGTCTTCTTGTCCCAGCTGGCTACAGCGAGGAAGTCCTTCTGGTCGGCGGGATTGGGGTTGAAAGCGAGGTCGGTGATGCTGTCCTCGGGAGGTTGACCGAGCTCGACATCCTGCTTGAGGTCACCGAGGGTGTTGCTCGCCGATGCGGCGGCGGAACCGAAAAGACCAGCCATGTTTGGCTTGCGCTGGGAGTCGTGAGACTCGAGTAGAGGTAGTCGGGCAGTGGTTTATAAGCTGTCGCGCGTATCGAGTATCTGGTCGCAATGAATGCTGGTCGTCGTCGGTTGCTTATACTAGTTTCCGAAGCTGTGCAATGTTGCAGGGAAGCTTCTTATGTGTCGTCTGTTGAAGAAAGAGGGACCGCTTCGAAGGACGGTAATGGCCAGCGGCAGCAGCGAAAGTTGCTGGGCTGTGATGGAATCCAAGTCGCGGGTCGCGCTTTGGAGAGTGGGATGGATGGATGCACACACGCCAGGCCCAGCAGAAAGTTGAGAGAGCACAGGCTGCAAGCACGCATGTAACCCGAACCCCAGCGTTGCCTGCCGTGCCGTGCTGCCTTTGGTGAAGGGCTGCTAGGTGCACACCCCACCGTGGAATTTCCAGAAACAATTCGTTCATCGACCAGTCTGGTCTTCTGATTGGACAAGAAGCTCCACCTCGAACCAAGCAGACCCACCCCCGCCGCAAAGCACCCATTTAAGAAAATTCTTGGACGGCCGGAAACAGAAACTTTTCCCTTTTCTTTCTTCTCTCCTCTCCAAGCAACCCCCCTCGTCCGACAAATCGCTATTCGAAGCTTCCACACGGAGAGATTCGCGTCCTTGCGGCGTGTTTTCTTTCAATCCAGCTTTGGGAGAAAGTCCCCGGACATTCGTTCATTTTCACACGAACGGATTGCGGAAACGCGCCGCCATAGAAGCACTGCGGCTGATCTCGGCCTTTGCCCAGTTCCTCGTCTGTCCATCCAGCCCTGCCCATCACACCAAAATCGACCTCGTCTGCGATTCAGTGATGGTGCCATTTCTCGAGCTCGGGGACCAACAGGACGAAGATATGAGTCCGCGCCTCGGGTAAGGGATTTGGTGTCTGATCTGGAGAGCTGGGGCTCGATGGTGGGTTTCAGCCGCTTGGGTGGTCCGGACTTGGGACGTTTTAACGGTGGCTCGAGAGGTTTCGTCATGATACCACAGATATGCGATTGCTCGCTTTTTCTTTCTTGTGTTTTTCTTACTAGGGGAGACACAGGGAGGAGGGCGAAGTTACTCGACGGGGCTTATTCTTGGTGCGAGGGGGGTTGCTTCACAACATTCCATTCTTTTTGCTTGCTTTTCTTCGTCTGTTGCAGACTTGGACATGCGACGTGGTTTGGTGGACATCTTTTTGAAACTCTGGACTTCGCGGGAAGTCTCCCATCTTCGTCCATCTTGACCATGTCGCTGTCTCGGGTTGGTGCAAACGTAAAAGGGCATCTTGCTAGCTACGATCTGGGGGCGCTTTCACAAGTTCAGGTGATGAGAAACACAATAATAGAGTCAAGCTCTGAAGTGGTGCCGGGGTAAATCTTCGCGCATCACCCTTGATGACTCTTATTGAATATGAATCTGATGAACTTTCCAAGCAATTGCTTTTTTTGTTATTCAAACCTTCCCTTCCTTTTATCATTACGTAGTACTAGTCTAGCTCCTTCCTGCTCTTCGTTGACACCGTCTATGATGCTCGTGTTCTCATGAGCATTCCCTGTGGCATGTTGAAAGCCGTCTACTATATTATATCGTGACTCCGTCTATCCAAGTCCGTTGTTGAGATCTCCCCTTGCTCCGGATGCCGATGATGGTGTTGCCTGTCCGCGTACAGGTTCACTCCTCCTTTTGCGCGGCGATGGCCTCCTCCTTCTGCCTTTGCTTCTCCTCCAGGATCTCGCGCTCCCTATGGGCGGCCTCGATGTCGGCCTTCATGCCCTTGGCCTTCTGACGTGCCTCGTAGAGATCTCTGCTCTTCATGATTCTCTGCACGATTGTACCGGCATTCACCTCCTCGTAGTCGTGGTGGCCGATCTCCTTGTAGATGCCCATCTCCTTGGGTACCTCATACACGTCTTCGACGGACGGCATGAACGAGGTAGGTCCGTGGTAAACGGCATCAGGAGTGCCCCAAGGCAAAGAGGTGAGGTAGCTCTTGGTAGGCTTGAAGGGAGCACCGAAGACGACGGCGTTGATGTACTGTATCCAATGTTAGCACGGATTTCTTGGAAGACTCTGCCGGTGACCGACATACCTTGCACTGCAAAACGCAGAGACCACGCTCAAACACGTTCATGATGGGATAGTTCACGCCCTTCTCGCGGTTGATAACCTCGTCATCATGAACGCCCGCCACCACAAACGCCGGGCCATAATCCGCGCCCTTGCCCTTCCGCTCATCGATCGCCTGCTGCGAATACCACCCTTCCTCCCTCGCCAGCTCCTCCTCTTTTTGGGTGACCAACCTCAAGAACTCAATATGTCCGCTCGAGAACAAATCGAATCCTCCATCAACATAAACGACCCTCTGGCCAGGCTTGGGTCCAATCCCCTTGAACAGCTCCCTAAACACCCCCTTCTTTTCCTCACCTCCTTCCTCCTTCTTGGTCTCGTCCCCCTTCCAAAACCACACATCCGCCCCCGGATTCTTCGCCGTCTCATCTGTCGCATATAACCGAATCCTCTCCTTCATCTCCTCCCCGACCTTTTTCTTCTCCTCCTGCGTGCCATGTCCTTCCACCCCCTCCAACACCTTTTCCAAATCCTTAATAAAATGCCCCCTAGTACACAACAACATCCTCCCGACCAGATCCGTCGTACTAATACTCGGCGTCCTCTTCACCACCTTAAACCTGTTGGCGGCCTTTACAAATCTGTAACAATCCTCCCCCGAACTGTCGCTAGTGATATCATCACCATGAACAACGTACTTGCACCCAAAATGGCTGATCCAATCCAGCTGCGTGACGTAAGGAGCGTAGGGCACCGATTTGGTCACCCATCTGCAGGCGTCAGTAGCCAAAAGGCGCTCGCGCAGGGTCATGACCGTGGGCCCTTTGTTTTCGAGGATGGCTTCGTCGGAGTGCACGCCGACGTACAGCTCGGTGCCGAGTTGGCGCGCTTGCACGACGGCGCCGGCGTGGCCGTGGTGGAAGAAGTCGAAGCAGCCGTCGACCCAGAGGCGGCCTTCGAGGAGGGAGGGGGCGGGTTCGCCTGGGGGGAGATGGGGTCGGTGGGGGCCATTGTTGTCTTTGGTTTGATGTTCTTTGAGTTTGGGTTGGGTGTGAAACCGGCAGGCTTGCGATGAGATGGTGGTGTTGGGTTGGGTGGTGATAGCTTCAAGTTGCTTGTGAGAGCTTGTCCTCCTCTTTGGGGTAGGTAGTACAAGAAGGTACAACGTGTAGTTGCAGGAGAGTTTCAAGAAGTATTAATCCAAGAACTTTGGTTCCAAGGAGTTTTGAAGAGAGTGTGTAAGGACAGAGATTAGTGATTAAGAAGGAGTTCTTGAAACGGGATGAGAACCTGGAAGTGAAGAGGTGTTGTCACGAGGAAGCAAGGTCTGTTGATCGGTACCTGAATAAGACCACTGATACCTTACCCCCTTTTGTTGCCCCTCTTCCAATCTGCCCCTCCCCCACTTATTCATGTACAAAATATTGAGGCCACATGGTGAGGATCTCCCAAGGTTGGGAGAACGGATGCTCACTGTTGTCAATGCATAGAGGGAGAAATCAAGGTTTTCTCAAATTTGAATCGTGATAATCTAACAGTATATGTCAAACCACATTCGGATGTGGTGTTGCTGGTGCTGCCTCAAGAAACGCATTGTCTGGTCTACAAAGTGACATCTGTTTGGGGGTTTAATTGTACGGCGCTTGTCTGTCCTTCCCGCCCAACCAACAACCGCGGCCCAAACAGCGACCCGAACGGTTACTTTCATCCAGCATCCTGGGTTGCGGTTTTGTATGTTGAACTTTGATGATCCATTGGAGGCTCTTTTTCAGGGTCCAATATCTCACGATTGTTCTTTGCATATGGCTTCAGGGTCTTACTTGCCAATAGCTGTTGTTCAAGTCCAACTATTCCATTCAGCTGCGACAAGGGCGCCACTGTAGGAACTTGGAAGTGTTGGGGGGCTCACTAATAAGACATTCCTTTTTCTTTTCCCTCTTCTCAACAAATGAATATCACAGGCCATCGGCATTGGTGTTGTATCACGAGCTTTTCCTTGGGATGAAAAGCAAGTCTCAGCTCGGCTTATGAAAATGCCCTCAAGGAGGTCTCTCGTTTGCCGGCCAATGTTCTCATCGAATCGCCACGAGCAGCCGGGGGATTGATGTCTCTGACGGGCGGTAACTGGGATTCCGTTGTTCCCCATTGCTGCCCATTCCTGGGATTCTCGCGGCTGGCGGCTGAAGATTTGCGACATAACAAGGCGACAAACGGGTCGGGGAATGGAAGGGTCACCGCGCTTCCCGTTCGTCGTCCGTCGTTGTCGTCAGAGCTTGGGGTCTTTGATGGTCGTAGCTTTTTTTTTTTTTTTCCCCGAGTCTTTATATCGAGTCGGGACCCCGTCCGTCACTTGTGTTCGGTCGGTTGTGTGCTTGGACAGTCTCCGTGTGGCTACCCGTTTCTTCTCTATTTGAATTCTCTTCTTTGTTGCGACGATTGTTTACTCAACCCTCAACTAAGACAAGATCATCGTCAGCATCAAAACAACACTTTTTACATATTCCCCGTGAACGAGACGACGTCTGGATATCCACAGCATGCCGAGGATACCTTGCGGGGATGCACAGCGGAGAGAAGCCTCACCAAGCCCCGGGCGCTGACGGGTCACCTAATACAATCGCCAATATTCGACTTTTGTCAAGGTTGCGCGGGTATCAGCGAAATCAAGTGTGAGACATGCAGCAAACCAGTCCGACGACACACGCGACTCCCTTTTTCTCGTCACTTTTCGGAGGGGAAGGAGGGAAAAGAAGAAAGAGCAATGGCAACAGCAACAGCAACAGCAACGAAAATGGCAGGAACGATAACGACATGACCGATCCTTCATCTCCTCCTCTTCCTGCTGGGGAAGGTGCTCCTCCCCCGGCCCTTCCTAGCAAGTCGCCCAAATCTCCCCGGAAAAGGCCTTCGTTTGGGAGATCGCGACCAGGGACTGCTGGAGGTGGTGTCGTTGGCAGCGGAGACCCCAATTCCATCCCAATTCCAGCTGGAGGAGACCACCCCCAATCCTCAGCCGGTGCAGCTTCGCCGCCAGGGGTGCAGCTTCCACATGCACAGGGGCCCGGACAACCACCAGCACCAGCAGGACCAGCACCACCGTCAACGCTACCACAATTAACATCATCATCAACCACGGCACAAGTCTCGCCAATCACAAGGAGCAGCCCCTCGGGCCCCTACAACCTCAAGACCCCCAGGCCCAGCACTAGCCAGGCTAGCACCAGCACCAGCGGGAATAGCGCCTCAGGGCCCCCAGGAGATTCGAGAGCAAGTCCCCGCCAGCACAACGTCCTCCACAAGAAGGACCCCAAAGAGAAAGAGAAACAAGATCCTCCCAAACGCGAGAATCGCGATCGCCAGCTTTCATTCGGTCGCAAGCCGTCCCTTTCGTCTCTCATCCACCGGCATCGTCGCACAGCTTCGTCCCTATCGACCGCCACAGGGGGGAATGGCCCTGACAGCAGTGGAGGAGCCGCACAACAACAAGTGACAGCGACACCCACCCCGACGACCTCAGCGCCTTCGTCCGGTAGAAGCAGTCTGTCTCGGAAACCGTCCCTTCATCTTGTCACCAGCCACAGCTCCTACAGCTCCAGCGCCATCCCTCCGGTCCCCGGTATTGCGCTTGCCGCCTCTCGACTGGCCGACGCCGTCCGCTCCCCGCAGTCTGCGACCGAGACCATCAACTTCTCGAGAATGTTGAGCCGCGGTGCTCCCACGCCTGTGAATGGCTTCGGGCCAAGTGCCACCCAGTTAGCGCCTCCCGCTATGGTGGCTCCTGGGCCTCAAAGCGAGTTGGGAGAGGTTCATGCGCGCATACAAGAGACGGCGAACAAGAGGATATCAACCTTGGATTATCTACGGAAAGCGTATGGACATGCTGCCTTCACCTGCGCTTCACTTTCTGGAAAATCACATGCTAACCTTTTGTCCCCTTTTTGCTGCAGTCACGAAGGCCGGATCTATTGGTTCAACACGATCCTCTTCGATAAGCCCGACTTACAAAAGATGCCCTATTTCAACAGCACTAAACTCGGCAGAAGGGCGACCAACTATCTTCTTTTGGGCCTTTCCCTACCCACCGTTCTCGATCTCAACTGCAACAACCCGACCGAGTTCTTGCGAAGTCTGAACCACCTCTTGGCCGAGTTCGACTCTTTCCAACAGTTACACTCAGAAAATGGCCCAGCATCAACAAGTTCCCTTTCAAGGGCGCGCATTCCGCAAATGTTTCGACGAGCCACACCCAGCGCCAAAACGAGACGAGCAAGCAGTGCGACCGGTATGGGAGGAGGTGGTACCGCGGTGAATGGATCATCTAGCATCCCAGCGATGCCTGTCCCACCATCAACAGCAAACGGCAACGACCCCAACGACTTTGGTTATGCCCTTGAATCCGTCCCTTCCCATACGGGTACCTTTGACGATTCTGTGCTCACCCATACCACTACAAATTCGGGCGCGGGGAACACATCAACTTCAACAGAAAAGACCACGTCGACAAGTAGCAGTGGCATCCCTTCCTCGACCTCAGCGACATCAACTGCTCCATCAACAGCAGCCTCTGCTGTCACCGGCGCCTCGTCTTCGGGCCAAACCGCACAACCGACGACATCATCCGCCAACTCACCAGCACCTATTTCGTTCTCGCCAGCAGAACAGACCGAACTTCTTCCGGGAGAGGAGTATACGCACCTACTAACGCCGAATCTACCATTCGATCCGGATTTCTTCGAAACCTTTGCGACCTTGTGCGACGTTTTGATCGACACTTATACGAGGCTACTGTCACTGGTACCCACGCCCAGAGAGTGCAATGGCACGATAGCGGAGTTGTTCACCAAAGCGGACGCCAAGATCCGCAAGATTATTGTACAGGGCGTCATCAAAGAATTTGAAGAGCAAAGTCGAGCAGGAGTCAGAGGAGAAGTGGGAGCGGTGGGGAGAGTGGTGTTAGGGGGGTTGATGTGAGTGTTTTTTGTGCGATGCGTGATGTCTGTGATGTTAATGTCGTTTTTGGAGTTCTTTTACGTGTGATGGTGCTTCTGTTTTGGGCAATGTTGTGATGATTATGTCTTCGTTTTTGGCAGGCTTACATGTAGGAGCAAAAGTTTTGAGCAGAGCGAGGGATAAAAGAACGGACCGGGGGCTATAGTGTTTCTGACGCTTTAGAGTTTGTTTTTGGCTTACACTGAGCTTCTCGAAAGAGCGTTGTGGTGTGGTTCTATTCATCCTTATCCATGACACACTTTATCTGTACCAAGACCTACCTGCCAGTCCTACCCTTGGACCTCAGAAAAGACATACGCCGAGGACTTCTTTAGGGGTCCAAAGGAGGCTTATCATCCATCTATCATCCATGTCCAAAACGAAACACGCATCGCAGCGCAACCGAACTGCCATGAAACGTTAACCTGGACCAACAACCGACCATACCAAACTGGAACACGGGGCTAATTACCAAAAACAACCACAGGGAAACCGCCCCCTTGGCCGAACGAGCCAAAACCCTAGAAAAGGTCGCAGAAAACCTCCACGAAAGCACCGGCTTCGGCAAGTCCAGTCATCATAAGAGCAAGAGGTACTCCTAGGTGGATGAACCTTCTGATGTCTCTGATGACGACAACGACTCCGAAGAATACGACACGTTCGACGATACCTTTGTTATAGTCGACAATGACGACAGCGATCCCAACTCCGACTCCGATGCTGGCGATGATGCCGCCACGGAGGTTATTAGCCTCCTCGATATCCTCAGCTCCAGCCCTCCTCGTCCCCGTTCCAGTCGGAAGAAGGAAGTCATTGGCCTCCTCGAGGCTTTGGGATCTAGTTCCCCTCCCCCTTCCCCTCGCCTTCCTTCTTCTTCTTCATTCAAACTTGCGCCTCCGCCAAAGACAAGGGCTAGGGCTAGAGCCAAATCAGGAACCTCTTCTGGGACAAGTACGCCGAGGAGTACTTCGTTTGGGTTTATCGGTCCTGTTGGACCTATGGGTCCGATGGGCCCTTTGAGTCCGATGATGGTGAGGTCTCCTAGTTTGGTGAGCCAGGGGAGTAATGCTAATGGGACGCCAAAGTTGGCGAGAAAAACCTCATTGATGAGTTTCGGGTCGTCGTTGAGGAAGAAGGTTTCGAATTTGAGTATGGCTGGTGGTGTTGCTAGTGGTGGTGCTGCTGGTGGGAAAGAGAATGTTAAGGGGAGTGTGGATGAGGAGTGATTGATTGTGTCGGGTAATCTGTTAACAGCCAATGGGCAAAGATGTTAAGTGTGATCTGTGGCTGGATTGTTGTGAGAAGGAATCAAGGCGTATTGACGAACGGACAAGAACAGATTTTGAGCGAGGAAAGGGGAATCCATGGTGCAAAACAAAAGAAACATGTCCAGCATATATAGAGCGAAGCAGGCAAGCAAGCAAGCAAACGCGAAACGAAGAAGGAAGGATGGAGGAGTGCTCATCACATGATACAAGATACCAATTCTGTTAGCTAGTCGGTTCAGATCCAGACAGTCCTCTGATCTTGATGTTTATATAACATATAGAAACACGTTGTGTCCATGCGTGTCCAGTATCTGAGTTGTTTCATGTTTCGCCAGGACTCGTCAAGGTACACATCTCGGAAAAAATTATAAAAAACTAGGTAGAATTCCGTATTAGTGTACTAAACGGGAAAGCTGCTCCAATCTGCTGCCACTTGTGTTTGAGAGTCCCAGCGGAAAGAGCGAATAGAACAGTGCTACAGTACTTACAGTACTAATAGGAAGAAAGCTTTCAACAGATATTATATTACAAGTCCACTATTAACGCAAGAGGGTTGAGACGTATGCACGGTATGCTAAAGCCTTGGTTCAATGATGTGAATGGCTTCTAATCTATTTCATGTGGTCATTACTCGTAGTTGCTATGCTATTGTGTATATATGCTGTTTCATGCGGCTTTGATGCTATGCTAGTTCTTTTTTTGCTCGTGATGTGATGCGTAATGTGATGCTCAGTTTCGTAACCATTATTCATTAAGTTTCGTTGACCCGTTGACTGTTGACCGTTGTGATGATAAAAAGAAATTCGTGAAATGTGAGAAGCAGGCGTGTTGTCGTTCAATGCCCTCCCCTTGGACTCTTGGTTGACCACTTTGTAGCCAAGTATGGGTCTTAGGCAGCCACAACCGCTTTATGTCCTCCATGATGCCCGTGATGTCCCGGCCCCGACCCAGACCCAGACCCCGAAGAGCTAGATGACGACGATCTAGACTTCCTCCTCCCTGATAAGTGCAGTCTGTTTGACTTCCCGCCTGGAGATGACTCTCTGTCACTACTCCCCTTTTCTTTCGTTGCTGATGGAGAGCCACTCCGTTTGGGTGAGCCGCTCCTCTTGTCCTTGTCAGAGGACCTGTCCTTGTCCTTATCCGACGATGAAGAGGAAGAAGACCGCCTATGACCCCAACTTGACGACCGTTTATGTCCTCCTTCCTCCTTTTCACCAATTGTGATTTTAGGGATGAGGATAGGGATGGTGAAAGATGGGACTTTTTGGACGGTGTGTTGCTTCTTCGTTGCCCCTGAAGAAGAAGGTTTGGTGGCAAGAAGGGGTGGAGAAGCAGGTGGTGTCGATGGCAAACTATGGTTGTTGTGTTTTCCGTGAACGTGCGTGTAAGTGCCGTGGGTGTGGGTATGACGCTTTGAGGGGATGGTGGGACGGAGGCGAGGGCTGGTCCAGTCTTTTCGGGACTCGGAGTCGGGGGTAAGGAGGTTTGAGTTTTCGGTAGGATCTTCTTGGGTGGTTTCCTGTTCAGGCTCATCGGTGGGAAGTAAAGCGGTTGACTGGCGCGGTGGTGTCGGTGGCATGGTAGGCGTGTGTCCCTGTTCATGTTCCTCTGCTGGTTCTTGGTAGGAATCCCGGATGGGCTTGGGGCTGGTTTCTACTAGATGTTCGTTGTCGCTTTCGCTGTCACTGCCACTGCCGCTGTCACTACTGCTGCTTTCGCTCTCGTCCTCTTCCTCGTCGTCAATGGCAAATTCCTCGGCGATAGGTGATAAGGCAATTCCTCTCGGTGTCTTGATCTCCAGCAACGTCGTCTTGACTTCTTCCTGGTAGGCTTGTTCAGATTCCAACTCTGCCAGTGGCCAATCTCTTCCAGTTTCGGCAGCTTCGATCCTGATATCGAGTTGGGAAGACTCGGTAGTCTTGTAATTCTCCTGCTGGATTTCGAGCTCCTCTTCCAGGCTGTAGTCGTCAGATGGAAATCCTGTGTCAGGCTCAGGCGCAGGTAGCGACAACGCCAGGTTAAGGCTGGATGACCTGTATGAAGCTGGAGAGGCATCCCGTTTCGCTCTCCGCGGACTGCTTTCTGATTCAGGCTTGTCGTCGTCCACGTAGATCTCCTCGAGTTTGTCATCCGTCGCTGCCAGTTCCGGGCTAGGTGGTGCTGCTGTACCGTTTTTGCTGATTAGATCCGGGTCAGGCGGGCTGGAAGGTTCGGCGCGATACTGCTCCGCTTCTTGCTCAGCCCTCTTCCGCGCTTCTTCTCGTTCAAGGGCTTCTTCTTCCTCGGTCCGCTGCCAGTACCGCCCCATTGCTGCTTGGTTCGCCCGATGCCTTCGCTGCTTCGTCGGGCTGGTGAGATTCTTCTTGAGCGAGTTTTCGTCGTCGAAGCGAGAGATGTAGGTGACTGTGCTCTTGCTCTTGCGCTTCACTGGGAGGAATCGTCGTCCTGGTCCAACCTCAACCCTGTGGACCGTTGCTGTGGCGAATCGAACAGTGGCGGTTCCATGTTTCTCAGGTTTGCAGATGGATGACTGTGACGAAGATAGCGAGCCGCTGATGGAAGTTATGCTGGACTCCGGTAGAGGAACGAGACAGGCGTGGTCTGCTGTTGGCTTCCTGGGGTCGTACTCTGGGAGCGTGGTCGAAAAGCAAGGGATCCTGCGTGGTGGTGGTTTGCGCCCATCTGGACTGGCGACCCGGAGGATTGATTTGGGCTTTGGTGGAGGTGGCAGTGGGAGTTGTTGGGTTGGACTATGAATGTGTTAATAATCAAAAGATGGGTATAGACTCATTTATCTTTGATAACTCATACCTTGGGACCTCCTTGCCAGCATTTTCTTCGGAATTGTCCCCGTTAGAAGCTTCTTCCTTGGCTTCAGATGAGTCTTGCTCGGAGATGGTTGATCCTGATGCATTCGTCTTGTTGACGGCGTCTGTTGATGCGGCCTTGGTGGTCGTCCTGGAAGAAGATTCCGGTGCCTTATTGTCCAACGTCCAGGAAGGGGTCTTTTTAAGCTTGGTCTTGGTGAGACTGTCTTCGTCGACGGCGCCAGCACCGGGGACTGAGATTGAGAATCTCCGTAAAGCCATTGAGCGTCTACGTGCCTTCTTTTTGTCATCGCCATTAGAGCTGTGCCTGCGACCTCTTGACAGGCCATGGTGGGATGGTGATGGTGGTGATGAATCGGATGAGGTTGAGGATGAGGACGTCTTGGTAAGGCTGGATCTTGGCTGTAACCCTGCCCACGAGAGAACGGATGTAAGAGAGTCCCTTCTATGCGGCTGACGATGCCTGCTCGACTCTCTCGGTTCTTTGGACATGGTGACTGATGGTTCCCTTTTCTGTCTTTTCTTGTCTGACCGATAAGGAAACGGTTGGTTTAGGGTAGGATACAGAAAGTAGGGGTGCCGGCTAAAGCGCTATGTGCCAACGAGTATATATCGTAAGGTGACAGCAAATCCAATCACCTGAGCGGTTCCTGAATGGACTGAAGAATCCTGCAAGAAGGACAGGTTCTGAGAGTTTTGGAGGAGTGGCCTCGGGCAGGTTTAGGTCAAACCAAAACGACTTAATCGCGATGAGCCATAGGGATGGCACTCTGGTACGGATGTGATGGTTATCATTGGCGGGGAAGCCATGCAGCCCAGCAATTTTTTTTGCGCTGGCTGTATGCCATTTGGCATCACTCGATGAGATGACATAGTGTTTGGTACGGTGGTCAGAAACTTTGATATTACCCGTTATCGGTACCTACTCTGGACGGGTGGGCTCCTACGTACTCCAGGCTGACCGGGTGAGGCGCCCGAGGAGCGGTTTGGTAAGAAAAAAAGCAATATCTCGCGACTTTGTAAATAGTCGAGGCTGGTGTGCCCCTGAATTGGCCTCGATTACCATGGGCATCCCAGCCTTTTTCGTGCCAACAAGACCATCCAGAACACCATGTGGTTATCCATCTTGTCTGCTGTCTCTTAGTGAGAACCAATGGCCAGGCGATGAGCGCGTACCCGATGGATCTTTTTCTGCTCGTGTGTTTCCGAATGATGGGTAAGGGCGCCAGTTGGCAGCAGTTCATGCGACAAAGCTAGCACTAGCAAGCAGTAGCAAGCAGATCCAAGCAAATCCAGACAAATCCCAAGTTCCCAACACTTGTTTTTGTGTGACACGATGGAGCCGGAGGAGCTTCAGGAGTTGGCGCTGGGTGAGGGATTGTCTCATTGGTGGTCAGAGACACAGCAAGTCGACTCACTCATTGGCGCGGCCAGCAGCAGCCAGCAGCAGCTAAGCAACCGAGGGCGGAGTGAGCGGAGCGCCGCGATTTGGTACACGTGTTGAACGCACTCTCGTAGAGGGCCATGGAGATGACGGAAGCAAACAGGAACTAAGGGGTCGGCTGAGGTGAAGGAGACGTTGCCGGAAGAGTGGTGAGAGGACGAGAGTGGTTGTCGAAGAAAAAGATGAAACCCGACTTTTCTGTGTTTCGGTGAGATGGTTGAAACATGGAAGTGGAAGCTGTGATCAGTTGTGTGCTCAGTCAGACTCTGATCGCTTGGGGCTTGTCTTTTTTAAAATATCCGATTCCAGGTGGACGGGCTCTTGGTGATGGCCACTTGGAATGCTGTACAACTGACCACAAGCAAGGCAACAAGGCATCGGTAGTGACAGGGTGACAGAGAGTGAGAGAGTGACGGAGGTTGGCCGGCTGGGTGCGGTGTCCTTTTTGATCGGACTCGGTTTCCCCAGGACGACTTCATCCGGACACTTGTCTGCGGCCAAGCCGAAGGGATCATGGGATGAGGTCGGAATTATATGACGAGGACGGAAGGTCGTGGTCAACCGGGTCAATCCCGTCAAGCCCCACCACCCCGCGCTTCGCCGACGGACCCCTTCCGTGTCAACCCCGGTGCCTTTCCAATGGCTTGCCCCGCTGCCGTGCCCGATCGGTACCGGAGCCATTGACTGCAAAGCTGCAGAATCCCGTGACAAGACAAACAAACCCGCAACCAGGGCAACCAGGGCAACCAATCGGCGAACACTCGCTCCTTGGCCTCTCTCTTGGAAGCATTTCTTATCTTATCACGCGACCCCCAAGGTCCTCAAGACACCGAGACATCGCGTAGCACCGGCTACCCACGGCCCAATTGACGTCAAGGGTGTTCAGTCACAGTGAATTCCGTGATCTTTTGCAGTTTGCAGTGTGATTGGAATTCCCAGCTGCAATTCGCTGCATTTCACCGCATCTTACACTGCATCGGATAGATCAGTGGTACTCTGCGCCTTGTCTCGGTTCTCTGCTGGTGATCTTACGTACCTGGAATGACTCCTCTTATTGTTACCTCATGAGCACATCAATTGACCCCTCATTGATATGATGGTGATGGTGATGATGATGATGGTGGAAGTTGAACACCTAACTTTTGGAGATTGGAGATTCGGTTCAATCAATCAAAGGGCGTGCCAATTGTGGACCCAGGCCAATTTGCCGGAGCTGCGAACTCGGCGCGGCAAGGGTCCAAGTTCGAACTTTTTTTTCCTCTTCCCGGCAAGCTGGACAGCTGTTTGCCTGCCACAACCCGACACACCTGTCTGGTACTTACTTACATTACACAGACATACATGAGCCTCAATGACTCAAAGCCTCTATTTGAGAATCGGGTAACTTATCACCTCCGTCTTCGGTGCTCGGGATGGAATGAATGTGCATGACGAACTGAAGAACACATGGCAGTGGACGGCATCGTCGATCCGATCCCCATTCTGTACAAGTATCCTTTTACTCGGGTTAGACGGTGGTGATAACGTGATAATCAGTCACGGGAGTCATCGAACTCGGGAATATCCCAAAAGAGGCACTGAAATAACTTTTTGTTGTAAGCCGCGCATACCTCCGGCATATCGTCTTTGTCCAAGGCCGCGGAATAAGACAATGGCCAATGGCATTCACCATTTCCAACTTTTTACGTTGGCCGTTCCTTCGAGAATCTTGACTACTTTTCTTTTTACCCACCTCTCAGGATCCCCACATGACCTAACTGTCCAGTCGGTTTGTCCAAATCTGTCTTGCTCCCGCTTTCTCATTGGCCAATCCCTGGCGCGCAAACATGAAGCTTTCTGTAACTTCGGTTTTACGTTACCAAGCACCCGGCCCGGACAGTGTCCCCAGGGAAGGCAGAAAAAGAATGACTCTCACTCCCGCCGTCCACGAGCTGGATCCCGGCCCTGCCTTTGTTATCGGTCCCGTATCTTGGCCCGGGAGCTGGCAGACGGATGGTGAGAGGGGGGCGTGGACGGGGGGAAACGGGGGGGGGGCCCATTTTTGATTCTTATCTAGATTGCTTTTCTATCCCTCATCCCTCCACTCTGTCTCTCCGTCCTGCTCCGTCTCTTCTGCTCGCGTGGCGTTGTCGTCTCTTTTTAAAACTTTCCTTCTCCCCCATCTCTAATACCCTCTCTTTCCCTTCCCTCTTCATACCATCCCATACCCGGTACCACACCAACCCCCAACTAATTCACAATGGTCTCCCACTCCGAACCTCCCAAGGAGGACCTTGCTGCCGTTGCCCTCGAGAACAAGATCGAGGAGGCCAACGCCATCATCAACGGCACTTCCGATGTTCCCAAGGTCCAGGAGCTCGATGCCTCCAAGCTCGTCGTCACCCTCGCCGACCCCAACGCCCGCCAGGTTCCCGATGAGGCCACCGCCAACGCCGGCGCCGAGACCATCTGCACCGACCACATGGTCACCGTTCCCTGGAACATCGAGTCCGGCTGGGGCGTTCCCGAGCTCAAGCCCTACGGCCCCATCTCCCTCATGCCCACCGCTTCCGTCCTCCACTACGCCACCGAGTGCTTCGAGGGTCTCAAGGTCTTCCGCGGCTTCGACGGCAAGCTCCGCCTCTTCCGTCCCAACCTGAACGCCAAGCGCCTTCTCATGTCCACCCTCCGCATCTCCCTCCCCGGCTTCGACCCCGTCGAGGTTGAGAAGCTCATCGCCAAGCTCGTCGCCGTCGACGGCGCCAAGTGGCTCCCCAAGACCCGCCCCGGCTCCTTCCTCTACATCCGCCCCGCCGTCATCGGCACCCAGCCCCAGCTCGGTGTCCAGGCCCCCAAGGAGGCCCTCCTCTTCATCACCGCCTCGTTCATGCCCCGCATGGACTCGCCCGCCGGTGGCATGCGCCTGCACACCAACCCCGAGGATATGGTCCGCGCCTGGGTTGGCGGTTTCGGCTACGCCAAGGTCGGCGCCAACTACGGCCCTTCCCTCCTCGCCACCAACGAGGCCAAGGCCCGCGGCTTCCACCAAATCCTCTGGCTCTACGGCCCCGAGGCCTACTGCACCGAGGCGGGCGCCTCCAACTTCTTCATCGTCTGGCGCGCCAAGGAGTCCGAGGGCGGCAAGCTCCAGCTCCTGACTGCCCCTCTCGACGACAAGCTCATCCTGGACGGCGTCACCCGCCGCTCCGTCATCGAGCTCGCCAAGGCCCGTCTCGCTGGCGAGGTCGAGGTTGTCGAGCGCCGCTACACCATTGATGAGGTCATTGAGGCTGACAAGGAGGGCCGTATTGTTGAGGCTTTCGCCGCCGGTACTGCTGTATGTTTTTCCCGTCCTCCAATAGTTAACCTCAGCGCAAACCGCATACTAATCTTTGTGATTCACAGTTCTTCATCGCCCCCGTCTCCCAGATCCACCACCGCGGCACCGACGTCCACATCCCCCTCGGCGAGAACGACTCCGGCGCCTACACCGCCAAGATCAAGTCCTGGATGAAGGACATTATGTACGGCAACGAGCAGCACGAGTGGGGTCTCGTCATCAACGAGGAGTAAGCCTTTACCCAACCCAGTTATAGCGATCTGATACCATCCCCTTCCTTGGACTCCCTTTATGGAACCCCCTTTGGACAACCACATCGAACCCAGCGAGCGAGCGAATTGTTTCGACCCCTTTGGCCCCTTTTGGATTCCTGGATTTTTCCTGTGCCTTTTTAAATCGTTTTGCAAGCGTTGCTTTTTTGCAAAAAAAGAGTTGGAAAAAGTATAAGAACAGGATTATTCACACGACAATTTACAAAACAGGGATGAGGCTACCGCTGGCCAGAAGAGGAAGAGGGAGCAGGATGATGAGGCTAAGCGCGAGTAAATTCGCCCTTTGCCAACCATCCATTTCTTATACCCACAGGCAACAAGGAGGAAGGTTCATTCAGAGAACTGAACAAAATACGTACGGATGACAACGGCCCTGCGTCCCATCGCAGGCTGCATAGCATCACAACGGATAAAAAGCGGATCTCTTTGCATTTTCGACACCAAAAAGCATGCAGGGAAGAGGAGGAGAAAGAAAGAAGAACAAAAGAAGAACGGCATAATTTGGGCGTTTTTTGGGTTTCATCAACACACACACACACAACATCCTCGTTCCCTGGCCCGAACCGGGAGGAAGGGAGAGATGTTACCATGTGGATAGATTTCTTCAAGCGTCATTTTACTTTTTTGGTAGAAGCGTCTGTATACCCGGAAGAAATGAAGAAAAAAGTTAAATTCATCATCGTTACTCCGTGTTGTTCGTGCTTTGACATACAGCTCTGGTACCTCTTGGTAGGTACGTACAGCTTGCCCGGTTGACCATGGGGAAGGGAAGGAGAGGTCGGTTTAAGCTTCGTTGATCGTCGTCTGAAGTCAATGATATGACCTTCAACCCGTTACGAAACCTTGCCGGCGCCGGTACTTGAACAGCGGCAGAGCCCCACCACTTACACAAAACATCAGACAAAAGCATCATTAAACGCCACTTACACAAGCGCCACGCTGTGAACCTGAACCTGTCGATCTTCCGAAACTTTATTTCAACCTTCTTCTGCTCGCCAGCTAATATGTATGATATCAAACCAAAAAGAAACCAGTTCTATACCCCATCCACCACCCCGTTCAACCCCTTTACCACTTAATCATCCCTCCCCTCCCCCTTCCCCCCCAACATCCCCTCACTAGGCCCTCCCGCCCTCCTCCTCCGCCGTCCCCAAACCTCCTGAAACCAATCACTAATCCGATACCCCCAATGCCCCGCCACCAACGCGCCACTGATGACATTAACCACCTTAATCAAAAACAACAAAAACGAATCCCTCTCCTCCACGATATTTAGCAGGATAGGCTCGATGTCGTATTTGACAAAAATCCCCGGGATGATCCTCTCGGTAACTTCCTGCGACTGCTCGGTGACGGCGTACTGGTTTGTTACGATGGATTTGCCAGAGGCGGTGTAGACGGTGGGGACTACGGAGATAAAGTATTGGAATTTGTGGAAGTTGGCGGTGGCGACGTTGACGGTTTGGTCGAGGGGGTTGACGAGGGAGGGTAAGAAGGGGCCGTAGGAGAGTTCGGAGATTATGTGGGAGAAGTTGAAGGCTGGGGTCTGTTAGTTGGGGGGTGTAGAGGGGGGAAGAAGGGGAGGGAAGGGGGAAGAAGCGTACCAGAATGATCCAAATGCTGTCCAAACTCCATATAACCATGTCCCTTGGCCGTAATATGAAAGTCTCCCTGGACTTTATTCAACTCCAGACTTCCAAACACGCGACAACTATCCGGCGTCGCGCCCCAAAGTCTGGGCGTCCTCGCCCATTTCGCTCTCTTCCTGCCTAGCGCAACGATATCATGCACATGCTCCTCCCCAAACCCTTCATCATGTCCCTGGAGATACCCCTCCCCGGTATTTACCCTCCCCTGGGCATCCCGGCCAAGCTTGTGAATCCCCTTGTTATCAACCCAGTGCTGCCACACCGTCGGGTCGCGATGTAACTTGGAAGCAGCTAAAATGCGGTCGCCGGCCGCGTCTTGCACGTTGATGTGGATGTCTTGGCACTTCATTTTTACGACGATGTCGAGGTTGATGTCGAGAGAGTGGGACACGCCCTTTTCGACGGCAAAGGTGTGCGATTCGGAGCCGCGCCACCAGCGACTGGCTTCGGACCAGAAGAGGATCAGGGAGATGAAGGAGATGAAGACGGTCCATTTGCCGCCGGCCGTGGTGCGGGTTACGTATTGTGGTTTTGATTTGGCTGTTTTGAGACAAGAATGTTAGTTGGAGATGGGACAATGGTGATGGTGGTGGAGGAGAGAGAGGAGGGAGAGACGTACGGAAAGCGTCAAAGGCGCTGACTATGCTCCCCTTGGCGCCAAAGGCGTCTTCGTCTAGTTGACGCTTTTCGTCGTAGCCGTTCATTGTGTGTGTATGGTACGTAGTTGATGTTTCGGTAGGTATGTGTCGTCGTGGTCGAGAGACTGGATGCGATTCAGCGATCCGTCCCGGTTTCGTCGTTCCCCCTTCTTCCTCTGCCTCTATTCAGGGCCAGAACCCAGTCGGTCGTTTCGGTTGTGTCTTCTTTCGATCCCAATCCGTACGAAGTCCGTAAGCTCCAGCTACCGCATTGGTGTTTTGATGTCGTCGAAAGATGTTGGCAATTCCGGATGGACAGAAGCTACGCAGCAGGTAGCTCTTCGTCCTCGTGGGAAATTGCGTATGCGCCCAGCTAATTCGTGATCTGGTTCGCGAGGCTATGCCAGTTCGGTTGAGAGAGGGATGAATCTTCAAACTACCTAATAGACAAACACCAAAGAAAGAAAGAAGTTCTAGAAACAACGTTGGTTGTAGATCCCCAGCGGCTGAAAGAACACCGGAGGTTGCCCTTGCATATTCATTCCATTCGGAACATTGATGAGGACAAGTGGACGGTTGGTCCCCGCGAAACGAATCCGCCGTGGCTTGGCGTTTGGGCTAAGATCCCTGCGTTCCTGATAGTGACAGGGGCACCGCCTGCTGTTACGGGAAGCCGGAATTTACTCGTCGGTTAGGTTGCACAGACCATGGGCCGTGTGGGGCCTACCTTTGGGGGCCCGCTTCCAGCCAAGTTAACCTCCTCTCCTCGTCCCTCTAAGAGTCGGGAGTTTTACCTATAACGCGCAAGCTCTATAACGCTCCAGAATCTATACACAATAATAATTCTACCAAATCTTCATTAAATTTTTTGTAAATAACCTCATTCTATTCGTTTCGTCGAAATTTATCGATTGTATATACTTTTACTATATTTATCTTTAATCTAGAGGTTATATCCCGTATAAAGAAGGCGGTTCGGCATTTTCTTATAAATTAAACCGCGACCGTAACCCGATCCATTACATTTCGAACGAAAGTTAATATTAAAATTAAAAATAAAGGGAGAATTATATATAAAACCGCTAGCGAATTTTTTAACGTTAGTAAAATTATTATTAAGAAATATATAATATTTATTAAAAATAAAAAACCGTTATTAATAGGTATAAATACTTACCGCCTAATTGCGCTAATCGAAGAGGAGGATAAAGTATTTAATATTATAATCTAAATCGTTAACCGTAACTACTTCCCTATAATTAATTCTTCCCTTATTAAATTAATTAATTAATTAAGGGATTAAAGATTATCTCCCCTATTTACCTAATTATATCGATAATGGGCAATTAAATGGAGGAAATAATACCTAGAATTCGAATTTAAGGCGGTTAATTTTAAGGATATAAAACGTATAAGTGTAGAAAGTTAGTTAAATTCTTTTAAAGATTAGTTTAAAGAGGTTGAAGCTATTTATATTAGTTTTAATATTAAGGAAGAGAATATTTAGAATATAAATAAATCTCCCTTTTAAGTAAGGGAGATTAAGGGAGTTATAAAAGTATTTTTTATTGATTTTATTTTTTATATTATTTTAGTATAGTTTTTTTACTAATTATTATAATAATAAATATTATTTATAAAGAATAAGGTACGTATAAGAAGGGTTATTTTTAATCCTAGTAATAAAGAAAGTTTTACTATTATTAATGCTATATTAATTATAGTAAAGAATATACCTTCCTTTTTAATATTTAAAGCCTAAATTATAGTAAAATTTAAATTTATTTTTTTTAAATATAATTAACGTTAATTTACTTTAAATTAATAAATATAATAAATAGGTTTAGGGTAATGTATAAGTTAATTACGAGGTTAATTTAAATATAATTATAATTAATATTATAATTGGATATAATAATATTTATCGAATTATATAATAGGTTAAATATTTTAATAAATATTCTTTTAAATTATCCCCCTCCTTTAATAATATAATTAAGGAATAATTTAATATATTATTAAATTACCCCCCCCCCCCCTTCGAAAGATTAAAAGAAATTATTACGGTTATTATATTAATAAAACCGAGGGTATATAGGGTATTATTTATAAATAGATTTAAAGCTTATAAGGATTTTAATATTTTGTAATATTATAATGCCTTCGATATTATCCCTATAATACTCCTATCTTATACTAGTTATATATTCTAGCTATTTAATATAGGGGTATATTAGGCAATTAAAAAGGCTTACTAAAAGGCATTAATTAATAAAATTGCTAATAATATTATAATAATTAGTCGTATAATGTTTTTAAATAATTAGAAGAAGGTTAAAGAGGTTAGGTTTATACGTAATAATATTTATAAAAGGTAAGAAAAAATAGGGCTTTAATTATTTAAATTAAATATATTACCGTTATTTATTTAATAATATAAATATAATTAATATATATATTATTATTATAAATATCCTTCTTAGCTAATTACGCGTATTTATTAAAGTAAAATAAGAACCCCTATTCCCTAAAAGATTCGAAGCTATTATATTGAGATGGGGCGGATAAACAGGTACAAGGGTACACGGCTAGACAGCAGATTTTTTCCGTATTTTTTCGAAAATTTTTCGTAGTTTTTCATTCTGGAGGAATTCTTCCAGGGATTTTCCCTGGTCATGATCTGAGAAAAGAGGTACAAGACAAGGATACATCATAATGAGCTGATTTGAAGGAAATATAATAGTAGTATATTGAGCAAATTAAGAAAGAAAGCTGTAGAATGAATTTCGGACTTTTACATAGAAAGAAAGAAAGTTCTAAAGGAATAAAAGGAGAGAAGGGTAATTAGAAATAAAAAAAGAAAGTTAGGCAACTTTTATTAGAATAATAATCAAATTTCATTCAATCTTTAAAATAAAAATCTTCTTCAATTTAGTAAAAATCAACTCTTTAATCAAATCTTTGAGATTTCCTAACCCTACTTCTATAATAAATAAAAGAAAAGATATAATTAAATCGAAAAAAATATTCTTACTATTAAATTATTCCTTTCTCCCCTATAAATCTACTCCCCTCTCTATTCTTTTAATTTTATTAAAAGTTTTTAATATAATTCCTTTCCCAATTATTATAGTAGTAGTAGTTATTTAGGGTTATTTTTTTTCCTTATTTTAAATAGTAATAAAGACGAGATTGAATTTCAAATTTCCAACCAGATTAATTAAAGCGGACTTAATACCTTAAAACGATAAGACTAAGAATTTTAGTAATCTATTAGTTATAAGAAAAGAATAATAAAGAATAAATATTAAAATAGAATTAGAAATATATTATTCTAAATATACCGCGGGATTCGCTATAAAAATGAAATAGTATATAGGATAAGCGTAAATATAATTATAGCCCTTTTAATACTAATTATTATATGCTATAAAAACGTCCCTAGAAATTAAATTAGGAATAAATTATAAACCCAAAAGATTTATAATTTTCGATATTAAGCGAATGATAATCGATTAGCCGAAAATTTAATAATAAATTCTTAGCTTTAAAGCTGATAATTAAAGTAAATATTATTAAATTAAAAGCTTTGCCCCGACTTCAATATTAAATTAATACCTTACGTAAATCCGGTAAAAGGGTATATATAAGCGAATAATAACCGGCGCTAGGGCTTTAAATATATAAAATATTTATTTAACAATTTTAAGAACCTTATTTTAATATACATCGTCGGAACTTTTAAAATGTAATATATTTATTTAACGGCCTTAAACCCCCTCACGCTAGTATATAGTAGTCTATTTAATTGAGTTTAATATATATTGTATTATTTAATACTAATTGAAGTATAATTTATCCTTTATTAATAAAGGGCTAAATTTTGTATAAGGATATAACGGTATTTTATATTAGCGTTTATTTAATAAAAGGTTCCCCCTGAGTATTTTTTACTATTTCGTATCCCTTATTAACAATAAACTAATAGGATATTTATTAATATTAATATTAAAGTTAATAATTTCTACCTATAATAATTCTTAATTAATAATTAATTTACCTATTATATTTATTAATCCCTTTTCTATATTTATTTTTTCGCCTCTTTATTCATTTCCCTCTATACTTCTTATATATTCTTTACCTTCTTCCCCCTTAAATATAATAAATTCTAATTAAACTTTTAATTACTAAATTTATCCCGAGAATAAAGATAATAATAATTAAGATTAATAATAGAACTTTAACCCCATTCTAAATTAAACGATTATAATGTTCTTTATATATTCTTCGAAGGACTTTAATCCTAAAAAGAAATTTAGAAATAAGAATATTATTAAATTCTTTTTAAATTTCGAAGATAAAATAAATTTCGTTAAATAGCGTAATAACGAAGAAAAGATTAACGTATAGTACCGATAATATAAACCCTAATCCCGAAATATTATTAAGGGTATTATCCGCTCTATTAAGAAAGAGAACGAGCCCGTTACGTAGGTAAGGTTCTATAATAAATTCCGCACTATTTATCGTATTTACGACCCGGAGTAAATAAATTCCAACGTAAATAAATTCTAAGACTTCTATTGTAAACGTATTAAAAATAATAAGAAAGTTGTTAATAATATTATTTTTAAATATTATTAATTATTAATTTAGTAAAAGTAAATTAATTAGGAAATTATCGAAAGGTTAGTAATTAAACGCTTCTATAAGAAATTGCTTTATTGTTATTGTATTAATTTTATTATTTATTTCGGTAAGGATGAAAATAAACTCTTTAAAATAATATAGATTAATTTTTTTATAAAGTTTTCTAATTAGATTATTACTTATTATCGAAAGGAAGATAACGATTCCGATTTTAATTCTAATAACTTTTTTAATTCCTCTAGCGATAATAATAATAATAAAAATAATAAAGTAATAGAGAAGATTATTATTATTAAGACTAAGACTTCTAATAGTAAGAAGGATTCTAATAAGAAAAAGACTACGACCGTTAAATAGGAAATTATTAAGGAATTTATTATTATAGACGCTTTAATTAAAAGTTTTTAAAATATATAAATTACTTATATTAAAGTAGCGAATTAGTAAGTTAAGAATTTTGAAAATCGTTTCCGAAATTTCCTTAGGAGCAATTATATTCTTTAGGTTAATACTATAATAATATAATTGATTAAATAAATTCAATTAATGGAAAATATAATTTATTATTAGTATAAATAATTTAGCTATATTTAATACTAATATAAGGATAAGGATTATTGTATAAATAAGGGATAGATTTATTAAATTAAGGTTAATAAGGAATAAGGTTATAAGTAATAATTTTATTTAGGAAGTAATATTAAGTTAATATAGTATATTCCGAACGATATAATTTCTATTACTTTTTGTATTAACCGCTTTAAAGATATATTTAAATCCCGTATAATTTACTATAACGAATACCCTAAATATAATAAATTCCGAAAATAGGAAATTAAAATTCATTTTAATAAATTTACCCCTAATTTTAATCTTTTAAAGTTAGAATATTAGTAAAAATAGCGAGAGGTCTAAAATCGTCGCCGAATTAATCTTTAGAATAATATAATTTTAATTAACGAATTATTTTTCTAAATTAATTATAGTTTAATTAATTTATATTTAACGTCTCTTCCTCTTTTTATTTAAAAATTTTTTTTAATATTTTAAATCCTAAAGTAGATTATAAAGAGGGAAATTATTATTACGTCTACTTAAATGCGGGGAAGATTAATAATTCTTCGTAAACCCCCTTCCAATATAAATCGAAAGGAGAAGTTATAATTACTATCCGTAAGAAAGTTAAATTTTAACCCTCGTATAGAGGATATAATAGATTAAAAAAACGTACGAATAGTAGTAATTAAAACCGTATTTAAGCCGGCTCTTTAATTAAAATCAATTTTTACTACCGCCGCTAAATCGTTAAAACTTATAGACGAATTTCTAATTAAGATTTAAAAACTTTTAA
The DNA here is from genome assembly GCA_033439795.1 of Sordaria brevicollis. NCBI lineage: Eukaryota > Fungi > Ascomycota > Sordariomycetes > Sordariales > Sordariaceae > Sordaria > Sordaria brevicollis. The sequence goes on along the minus strand of JAUTDP010000012.1, from coordinate 1,989,819 downwards.
TTAATAAATCTATTTTTAAGCCTAAAAATTTCAATAATTTTAAAGATTATATAAATTATAAGATTATTTAAATTAAAGAGAATTGCCCGATTATTAATAAGATTATAGGTATTAAATTATAAATTATTTTCGAAAATATAATTACGGTTATTCCTAAATCCGGTTAATTATTTAAAGAATTAATTAACTTTAAATATTATTAGAAGGCCTTTAAGGAAGCCCTTTAATTAATATACAATAGTAATACTATTAAGGATAATAGCCCAAAAGTTAATTAATTCCGTCCGTACAATCTATAAATTAATATTATTATTATAATACCTAAGGAATTATTATATAAAAATTAGAAGAAGAGGTTTAATAATATCTTCGCCGCGCAAATATATTAATCCTATTATTAAATTGTAAATCCTAAAACGGTACTTAAAAACGAACTAATTCGAATTTATAAGGAGGATCTTCAAACTATATTCTATAGCGAAAAGTCATTATTTAATAAAGAGGTTACGCGTATATAAAACCTTTTTACGCTAATAATTAATATTAAGTTTAAAAGTAGCGAAAAGGTTACGGCTCTTCTAAATAGCGGTGCGGAAATTAATATTATATTTATTAATTTAATTAATAAATTCAATTTCAATAATATAAATTATATAATTACTAATATTAATTCTAATAGTAGAAGGGTATAATTTAAAAGTAAAATAGTAAAGGATATTTTCCTATTCGATAAAGGTCGGAAAATATACTTTATAATCATTTAAAATTAGCTCCTTCGTTATAAAATCCTATTTAATTTTCTGTTTATTAAAAATATTAACGTTATAATAGATTATATTAACGTCGGAACCGCTCGTACTTATTTTACTATAAGAGGAATAAGAATTAATACTCTCTTCGCTACTAAAGAATAAATAAACGCTTTCGGGTAGTGGGTTTAATTCCTTTATTATAATTATTTGCCTTATTATTGTAAATAATATTTAGGAATCTATTCTAACGAATAAATCGCTTTATAAATTTATTAAAATAAATCCTAAGGAAAATAATAAAAGATTTATAAAAGGTATTAAAATTAATAAGGATAATAAAAATTATTTTTCTTTAGGAAAGGAAATTATAAATACTATTATCGCTTTATTATATAGTAAAAGGTATAACGAAGAGGTATTATCCGATTATTTTCGATTAATTAGAAAAATTAATTTAAAATATTAGAGGAAGAATATAAATAATCCTCCGGAGAATTAATTACTAGTAAAATAATAATTAGAAGGTAGAACGGTATAAAATTAAATAAGGAAAAAAATCCGTAGAAACTTTTTTCGGGAATTACGAAGATTAATAATTAAGAATACTAAAGATTAAGGGAAGAAGGTCCCGAAATTTAAAAAAATAAAGGATATTCCGTCCTTCGTTAATTTATTTTCTTCCGCGTCGCTACGAAATTCTTCTCCGTTTATCTAAATTAATACTTTATATAAAAGAATCGCTTAAAAGATAAAATTAATCGATAATACGCCTTCGAATAGTTTTAAACCCGGTAGTAACCTTAATTAAAAAAAATAAAAATTCGAAGAAGTCCGGTATAAAATCTAAAAATAATTAGACAACTTTCCGTTTAAATAGGATAAATATATTATTCTATAATTTATAGAATTGATTAAAGGTTTTTAATTAACGTTTAAAAAACTTTAATAAATTTTAGAGAAGAACGAATTATTTAATAAAATTAAAATCGAACTTTTTATTTATATACTCTTTAATTGTAAAAAGGCCCTTACTTAGGAATTTTTTAAATATAATCTCATTTATAAAAATATAGTAGAAAAATAAAAGATTAAAACGGTTACCTATTTAATTTAATAAACGAAAGTAATTCCTATTCTATAAATTTTATATAAAAAAGTCTATAATTTATTTAAGGAACGTATTTAACACGGAATTTTAAAAGAGAATTATACTTCTTATCGGAATAATTAATTTCTCGTTTAAAAAAAGGATAGAAAACTCCAGTTAATTAATAACGCTTAGAAAATTAATAAAATAATTATCCGTAATATTAATATACCCTTAGGGTACGAACCTTTTAACGAAAATTTTATTAAGTACGAGATTCTTTTTTTATTAAATTTATTTTTAAAATATAATAAAGTTTAATTTAATAAAGAAAGTCGGGATTTAACGATATTTTCAATACCTCTTAATCTATTTTGTATAATAATACTACTTTAAAGAAGAATTAATTTAATTATTTAATTTATAAAGGTAATAATTAAAATCCTTTACGATTTAATCCCTAAGGTATATTAGCCTTATTTTAACGATATTTATATTAAAAGTCCGAAAAGCCGGTATAATAACGAATTAATTAATAATAAAGGAGTTTGACGCTTTATTTACGAATATTTTATTAATATTAATAGAGTGCTATTAAACGTTAAATTTATTAGCGGAATAATTATTATAGTTAAGTCCTAATAATGTAAATAAAAAGCAATTTTAATCGGTTATATTTGTAGTCTTAAAGGCAAATTTCTAAATAAAGTTAAAATCAAAAAGATTCGCGAATAGACTTATTATATTATTAAAAAAGCTAAACCCCGAAGAAAAGAGTTTAAAGAACTTCGAACTTTTCTAGGTATTATTAATTATTACCGGATTTAAATTAAAAATTTTAGAATTATTACTATCCTATTATACGCTATTATAAAAAAGGGAATTGAATTAATATAGATAGAAAATTAATAATTTATTATAAAATATTTTTAATATAAAATTATTATTATTCTAATCTTTATAACCTTCGTTTACGATAATAGCGAAATAATTATTTATTTCGTTACCGATATTTATATTAAAGGATAGAGAATAATTATTGAATAATTTAATTTCGATAAGAAGTAATATCCTTATAAATTTAAAAGTAATATTTAGTTACCGGCCGAAATTCGTTATAATATTATTAAACGAAAATTTTATAATTTACTTTATATTTTTAAACGATTAAAACGTTAATTTTTCGGAATATATTTTATTATTAAAATAAATATTTAAATCCTTATTTATTAATTTAATAGCGCGGTAAACGATATTCCTAATACTTTTCTTATACGGTAAATTATTTAAATAAAATACTTCGATTTTAATATAAAATATATCCCCGGAATTAAAAATACCGTAGCTAACGGCCTTTCCTAGAAACCCTTTAGAAAAAATAATCTAAAAAAAAAGCGCTTTAAAGAAAATATTAATAATTTTATCGACGCCTAAATTTATTATCTTTCTACCGAGAAATATATAAAAGGAGAGCGGATTTTATTCGACGAATATTCTAATTATTCGGAAAATATAGTTCGCTATCTACTTTCGCTCCGCGTTCCCGTATAATATAATAAAATATTTACTATACGGTAAACTTTTAAGAAAAACGCCCTTAAATATTTCGTTCACTATCGAAAACTTTAATTACGAATAGTTTATAAGCGTATTTACCTTCGTTTTTTAATTAATAATAAAACGTAATAGGAATTAATTATATAACGTTATTATAACGAAGCCGGCTATCGAAGAAAGAAAGGAATTTATAAACGGATTATTAAATATTATTATTAATATAGGATATATATTCAAATCGAAGATATAATCCGCAATTATACTATTTATTAAATATACGCTCCTAAATATTATAAAGATAGGTATAAATAATTATTTCCAACTCTTTAACCTTTTAACCGGTAGATTTTAAACGTCTAATATTTACTAGGCGGAAAAAGAAAACGATAAACGTTAATTAAAATTAAAAATAATTTAATGAATTATATAGAAGTAAAAATTCTTTTAATATTAATATCGAAATATATTACTATTTTCCTCCGGGAAATATTTCTACGTTAAGGATATCCTTTTAGTATTCTTATCGATAATAATTCCGAATTTTAAAGAGAATTTACCGAAGTATTTAATAACCTCTAAATCCCGTTAATACGAATAGCGCTTTATAATTACCGAATTAATAGAATTAACGAATAAAGGTATTCGATAATTATTATAGTATTAACTAAATTAATAGAAAAAATTAATAAGGGATAGAAGGATTTACTCCCTTATATCCTTTTTATTAATTGTATTATTATTCGTAATAACTACGGATTTACTCCCTTTTAATTAACCTATAATTATAATCCTATTATTCCTATTAAATTCGATTATTTATCTTAGAGGCTAATTAAATAAGAAAAGTATTTAAAGAAATATATAATAAATAAATTAATTATTGTTATTGTTTAAATATATTATAATATTAAATACCGTTTTTAATAAGCGGCCGAAAAGGTTACCGATATTAGGAGAAAAGCTACTACGCGAAGAAATTCCGTTAATTTTTATAAAATAAGACCGAAAAACGCTATTATTAATATCGGAAATTTTATCCTTATTTATAATAATATTCGGGGAATCGATATAAATATTATTAAGAAATTGAATTATAAATAGAAAAGTCCTTATAAAATCGTTAATATTATTAATAGGAATATTTATTACTATGCGTAATTAAACGGATTTCGTTTTAAAAGGCTAATTTCTTTTAAAAATATTAAGAAGTTTATTCGCCGAAACGGTATATTCTTTAATTTTAATAAAGAATACGAAGAATTCGATAATCCTAATATTATTAACGGTTTATAAATCCTTAAAAAAGTCCAAATTGACGAATATTTACTCTCTATATAAAAATAAGCGCGAAGATTAAAAATAAAGTAAATTTAGACCTACTAAAATATTAAAAGAGAATGCGAATAAAATTAGGAATTTATTGTCGAGTTAGAATCTATTAAGCCCGAAGGCCTTTAGTATTATTTTAATAAAGACGAAATCGAATTAGAATTTAAATTAGAACCCGAATTAAAAACAAAATTAGTATTACGCCTAAATTTAGGTTTAAACTAACCTCTAAAATTAGGATAAATATATTCTTTAGTATTTACTTCGTTACTTTTTACTATTACTTATTATTATTTTATTTTTATACGAAATTAATTCGTAGGAATTTTTATTAATTTCGAAAGGAAGTATATATAGTATATAGAATTTTATATTTTATATTTATCTTTTTTATTCCCTCTAATTATACTCCTAAAAACCCTATTAACCTCCTTTACTTAGTAAAGTTTTTCGCAATTTTTTTTCGGAAATTAGCACCTATATAGATAAGAATACGGGAAGTTTTGAAAAATTATAAAATATAAATTTATTTTTCTATAATATAAGTATTGATAATAATCTTTAATAAAATTTTTATTTATTATTAAAAAAACCTTCGAAATTAATTAAAATTTTACACTCCTAATTAGAATCTTCCTTATTATTTTTATTATCCTCCTTATCGTTTTCGTTATCCCCGTTATCGCTTTCGTTATTTTTTTTATTTTCGTTATCTTCGTTATCTTTTTTATTATTATTTTCGTTTTCGCTATTATTATTTTCGCCGGTAATAAATTCCTCGTTAAAGGAATTTAAATCGTTATTATTAATATCGATTATTTCCTTATCCTTATTATTAATTTCTATTACTATTAATAATCGTCTAAATATATCGCGATTGCTGCGGATTATAATACTTTTTCCTTTTAACCCTAAAGTTTCGGATTCCTAATATATATATTTTAACTACTATTTATAATTAATAAGGACGGGTTTTTTACTAATAATCTAATAGTAAGGAAGAATATTATTAATTAATATCGAGCGGGCGCGATTAATATTATAGTTTTAAATAAAATATTTAACCCAATTGGATTTTAAAATTTTAATAAATTTAGGATTAAAACCTTCGATCGGGTATTTTTTAATAAATTTAAAACTATTTAAAAATTTAATAAATACCGAATAATCTAAAACCGTTTTATTATACTAAGTATAATTATTATAAATCCCCCCTTTAATATCTTTATTTAAAGATTTATAACCGATAAAAGGAGCTTAAATAAGAACGTACTCCTATTGTTAATTAATAGTATATACTGATATATACGTTTTTTAAAATCGGTTAATATAATACGAATAAATAATCCTATTCCTAGAAAAAAAGATAATAATTAATAGAGGGATATTAATAGAGAATAAAAGAATATTTATTCGTTATTAAATAATTAAATTATTAACTTAAGGATCCGCTCTTTCTTTACCTTTATATAAGTAAGGTAATAACCCTACGGCTAAATTCTTTTTTTTTCGATAAGGATATAATAATTAAATAAATTGCGAAGCGAATTGAATATCCGCTCTAAAGTTAATCGATATATAATAAGTAAATTAAAAAATGTAATTATAATTATTAATAATTCGTTATTATTAATACGCTATTTTATATATAATTAATTAGTAATAATGGGTTTGTCGATTGGATAGATATTTATAATAGTATTAAATAATTGAAAGTAATTATTCTAAATAGTATTTTAAAGGGTATTAAAAGGAAATAAAAGTTAATATAAAAGGTTAATATAAATTTTAGAAAGGATTTACTTTTTACTATTAGGACGAGAATTAGTTTAATATATTATTTCCGAAGTATTAAGGCTAAAATACGGCCGAGGAGAATTGTAATTAATAATAACGATACGTTTTTTAATAAATAAAGTAAAGGTATTAATATTTAAATTGAATTAATTAAGTATAATAGGTTCCTTAATAAGGATTTCCCTTTAAAGGAGGTAAAGTAAAGGGTTATTCGTAAAGGGAAAGAAACCGGCGTTAAAATTAGAAGAAAATATTATATTAATTTATTACGAAGAATTTTTATTTAATAATTTTATTTTTATTATTATTATTAATATTTTATTATATTTAAAAGGAAAAGGTTATTAAGAGGAAAAACGAAGAATAATTATAAGTGGAAATATACTTTTTTTATACTTTTCTAGTAAATAATCTTCGAAGGAAAAAGCCGATAGAAATTATCTTTTTAAAATTATTTATACTATATACCCTATAATTACGAGAAACTTTTAAACCGAATAAGAAAGATAATATCCGTTTATTTAAAATAATTTCGTAAGGTTTTAAAGTTTTAATTAATTATAAAAAGGGTTATAAACGCCGTTTTAAAGTATTTTTTTACTAAAAATAATAGGAAAGGTATTTTAATCCTAAGGTTTAACTACGGATTAAAACTTTCGATTATACCGAAAGGCTAAAAAATTATATTAAAGGAAATTAGATAAAGTTTACCTACTTTACCGTTTAAAATTTTAAATGTAAGTGGGATGAATAGAGATTAGAAGGAGTGAGTTTAGAATATTATAAGTAATTTACGAAAGGAGATTAAGAAAAAGGGAAGAATTTACGATTTTTCGACTTCGTAAATAATTTACGAAATAGGTATAAAAACCTTTTATTTATAACCCTTCCTTTCCTTCTTTTTCTTCCTCTTATATATTAATAAACCCTTTTACAAATTTATACTATTATTACTTATTAAAAACCCTTCTATATTAAGCCTTCTATTCTTTAGAATTTTATTATTAATTAAAATATTAATTAATATAAATTCTTTTAATTTTAGTTATAATAATTTACCCCCGATTTTTACTATAAGAGTACCGAATAATTACCTTCTTGCGGTCTTTAAGATTATTCGACGTTAAAATTAAAAGAATAAAATTTGGCCCTAATTCGGTAATATAATTATTAGAGAAATTTATCCCCCTCGTATTAGAAATAATCTAATTTATTATAATAAGCCTCAAAATTAGAAATACTCTAGAATTGACCGGTAATAAAATATTATCCTTAATGAGAATCCGATTTATTTAATTATTAAAAAGCCCGATAACGATAAGTAAATAACTAAAATTATACTCCGCTATATAATTATTCCTCCTATCCTAGGATAGCCTAATAAGTAATTAACCCCGATTATATCCTAGGATATAATAATATTAGGATTAATTAATATATAGTATTTAACGAATATTAGGAGTTAGTAGGAAGGAAAAATAATCTATATTAATTTATATTAAATATTACGAAAATATAACGATTAAATTTATATTTTAATAAATTTAATTACTATTATTAGACGTAGTAAGTTTTATATTAAAAATATTAATATTCGAAATAGCTTGAAGCTAGTCCGATATTAATATTTCCCTATTATAATTGATAATTACTTCGTTCTTATAATTTTTAATTAAGGAGAAATATTTTAATTTCTTTATAATAATTTTTATAATTAATAATGCGAATAGAAAGTTATAAAAGTTTATAAAATATTCGTAGTTAAGAATTATATTTTTTTAATACCGATAGGAAATCGAATCCCTAATATTTTTAATAATTAAAAGTAATTTAATATAGTATTCCCAATATAATAGAGAATTTGGATTTATAGCCTTTAGATTTTAAAAGTAGCCCGAATTTTTTTTATCGAAATAAAGCGTTAAGGAAAGCTTATTAATAAATTACTTTAAGGGTTTATAATAATTGAATTTTAAGAATAAAGTAAGTATTAATAAGAATATAATTGGATCCCCGATATAAAATAATTTGAAAATACTATAGTTCGGTAATAGATAAAAGTAATATATAATGCCTTTTTAATGTAGTAAATAAGAAAGAATTTATTTTCGAAAAATTAAAAATAATTAATCTATACGGTCGTAAAGAGGAAAAGCGGAGAAGAAGACTTTAATCCCCGGCTTAAATTCTTTACGAATTTAATATATTAGAGAAGTTATCTAAACGAATATCGCCCTATTAAAATAGTTAGGTATTAATTAGTATAAGAATTTACTAATTTCCCCCATTTTCCCTATTTTCTTAAATAAAAACCTATTATCCAATCCCTCCCTAAAATTAAAATTACTTTACCCGATAGTAATCTTATTAATAATATTTCTTTAATAATTATTAATATATAATTAAAAGGAGATTATAATAATATTTTAACGTCTCTTATTAAAAAGAAATAATTATTACCGTTAATTTTTAGAGCGAAGAGGAAGCGTATAAAGGAATAATAGGTATTAGTAATTAGTATTAATAATTATAAAGGAAGAGAAATCGTTATAATTAATAATTTCGTTTTATTTAATAAATTTAATATAGATAATTAGCTCCTATTTATTAATAAACTTCGAAAACTTAGTAATATAATTTTCGATACCAAATATATTCCGATATTATCTCGATATATTATATTTACAAATTATATTCAAAATATAGGATATATTATTATATTAATAGTTTAAAATAAGAAGAAGATCGGTTAAAAAGAAAGTAAGTAGAAGATAAAGCGTAAATTAGTTTAAAGAAAAAAAAAGAAAAGAGAGAGAGAGTTTAAGAGATTAAAAAGGTAGAAAAGGAAGAAGTCGGCTAAAAAGGATTAAAATAATTATTAATAAATTTAATTTTATAGGATTAATAAATAAATTTAAAGGGAAGTTTGAAATAGGGCGGATAAATAAATATAAGGGTATATAGTTAAATAGTAAATTTTTTCTATATTTTTTCGAAAATTTTTCGTAGTTTTTTATTCTAAAGGAATTCTTCTAAGGATTTTCCCTAATTATAATTTAAGAAAAGAGGTATAAGATAAGGATGTATTATAATGAATTAATTTGAAGGAAGTATAATAGTAGTATATTAAGCAAATTAAAAAAGAAAGCTGTAGAATAAATTTCGGACTTTTATATAGAAAAAAAGAAAATTCTAAAGGAATAAAAGGAGAGAAGGGTAATTAGAAATAAAGAAAGAAGGTTAAGCAACTTTTGCTAGAATAATAATTAAACTTTATTCAATCTTTGAGATAAAAATCTTTTTTAATTTGGTGAAAATTAATTCCTTAATTAAATTTTTAAAATTTTTTAACCCTACCTCTATAATGGGTAAAAGAAAAGATACAGTTAAGTCGAAAAAGATGTTCCTACTATTAGATTGCTCCTTTCTCCCCTATAGATCTGCTCCCCTCTCTATTCTTTTAATCTTATTAGAAGTTTTTAATATGGCTCCTTTCCCAGTTGTTGTGGTGGTAGTGGTTGTTTGGGGTTGTTTTTCTTCCCCATTTCAATATTACGGAAAGTTCTACGTACCTTCGAATCGCTAATTATTTAAAAGCGCGTTAATATCGCCAATTCCCTATTAAGAAAGAGTATTAATAATATTAAAGTAGCGTTAAAAGTCTCTATTAATAGTTAATAAATAATATTCGATTAGTAAGAGTTATAATTTCGCCGTATCGAAGCGGAAGTATAGAAATAAAACCTATAGCGTTATATTATTATTAGGGATAGGGCGTATATAAAAAAGGTTTTAAATATTAAAGTAATTACTAAAATATTACTCGATATAAAGGAAAGTTTTAAGGAAATTTAGCGAATAAATATAACTTTTATTAAAAAGGTTACTTTTAATAAAAACCCTAGTTTTAAATAGTAATTACTACGTAAGAATTAAATTAAGAAAAAAAAGGGTCCTACTTTTATTATTAATAAAGTTCCTATCCCTAATGAAAATAGTTTTATTTTTATTACGAAAAATAACTTAAAATACGAATATATACTATATATAAAAAAAAGATAGGATAAAATTAAAGATAAAGGTAATAAAATTTATCGTATTTACTTTATTAATTTATAAGGATAGGACTTCGATTTCTATATCTTTAAAATAAAAGTATAGAAGGTAATATAATTAAAGTAGGATATAAAAGTATTCTTAATTAGCTTCGAAGACGAAGAGGATTAATAATTTGAAAAAATAGGGAAAATTACCCTATTTTTAATATACGAAAATTACGTACTTTTTAAAACTTATAGTAAAAAGAGGGTTAGGAAAATTAGGAGGGGGAATTCCTCTTCGATAAAAATCATTTTAAATAATAAAGTAGAAGAATTATTAAAATTCCTAATTTTATTAAAATACCCTTATTTAATTACTAAGAGGGTAATAAAAGTAAAACTTTCTTTAATAGGGCCTTTATTTATAGGATTAGCCGTATTAATACTTTACCCTCCTCTACGTAAGAAGACGAAGATTAAACCCCCCCCTTTTAAAAAAGGGAAGGAGAAAGCTATTATAAATTTTAAAAAGGAGGAAGTTATCATAATAATTATAATAATAGTAAAGAAGAAATTAAAGGTGCTTACTAGCCGTATACGGGTTATTATTATTATATTAAATAATTCTAGTAATTTTAAAGGTATTAACGTAGATGAGGGTATAAATAAGGGTAGGGAATCTAAATTTGAATTAGAAATTATCGTATAAGTAGTAGCGTATACGGGCTACTTATAGCTTTTTAATATTATAATAATATATTACGACCTTTTTTTCAATAAAAAAATAATATTACTAAATAGAGCCAATCTTTACGAATAATTTGTATATTTCATCGTATTTTTTGAGTGTATTTTGGTAGAGTTGTTATATTGCGAGCGTTCTGGAGCGTTATAGAGTTTGCGCGTTATAGGTAAAACTCCCGACTCTCGAAGGGATTAAGAGAGGAGGTTGGCTGGACCCACCACATAGCCACAATACTTAACCGACGAGTAGCTGCGCATGGCCCGGTGGGGGTTGTCCTTTGCCATATACAACCCTTACCCTGGGCGTGTTACTGAGCTCTTACCCCTGAATCGTCACCATCGTCCGCGTCCTTTGTGCCGTGTAAGTCGTCAACAACGTCACTGACACTCCGTTACCGGATCGTGAAGTTCACGTCAACCATTGTGATGCCTTTCGATTGAGATACATGAGCTTTTCAAACTCAATTTGAAAGCCTTTTGGACTCCGGTTGCCATCCCGAATGGCTCAAATACCCTCGCTTTTGTTCTGCCAATTCTTGGGTTTTGAGATTCCCAAATGCGCATCTGGCCGTTTTTGCTAGGCTTCGTTCCGTCCGTCGCCATTACCGTAACAGCTGAATCAAATCCACAGGCGACATCAAGAAACTATCTTTTCTTTCATTTGAAGACAAAGGTGGACATACGCGAGCTGCCAGTGTGTCTGCCTTGATGTCGCCATGGCAACAAGCTTGTTTTCCATATCTCGAATGATGCGCCGGAGCCGCGAATTATAATCCCGTGCCACAAGGTGTGTGTCATTTGGCTCTCGGTAAGCTCAAGAAAACTCAACAATGTCATTTGGTGCTACTGTGTGTGAGTTAATCGTTTTCATGGATGACCAGGACCTCGATGGACTTCACTCGTCCAGATTGTGACGGCGGTTGTGTGTCCCGCAACGACGACAATGTAATGTACGTACACTATAAACACACAATTCTCGCGCTGCAATGTCATACAGTAAAAGCTCACGGCGTAATAACACGCTCAGTTGCCAACAATATGTCCCTTGAATCCCTTTCTACTGCGGTCTCCCCTGTGTAGTACTATATCCTTTGATCAATGTGGTCTGCCATCCTTCCTCCGCGCCCTGCAGGCCACTTTCATCCTTATTCCGACAAACAAAAACAAAGGTCGGTGGTAGGCCAAAACGCGGCGTGATGAAGGCTTCTCTGAGGTTATCTGCGGTTGAGCTCGGTGAGGGTTACTTTGACCAGATTGCCTGTTGCCTTTCATCTCTTGGAAAAGCATTTATCTTTGCATTATTTCACCGTTTCTGGCATCAAACGACACTCAAGAAGACCGCCAGATACAACTCAAAGGACTTGAAAAAAATAACATCGCCACGTTCAAAGCCTTGTCCACAAAACATGCTCATTTCATGCGCCAGATTGCTCCTTGAGTGAACCATTCTCTTCTGTGATTGAACAGCCTGATCTTTCTTTTCTCCCATTGAACGACCAAGTATGTATGAGAAAAAAACAAGAAATTTCCTTTGGTACCCCGCGACCGGTGCAGCACGTTCGCTCCTTCCTCTCGAATACATAGGTATCAGCTTCACCCCTCCTGCCCCGTGTCTGGATTTGGATGCTGCTTTCCCGCCAACGTTCCAGACCACACTCCTCCTCTCAGAAATAGACATCCATCAGTCAGGTCCCAGGTCCAGTCTTCCACTTCCATCATACCTTACCACCAGCTGCCTTCCTACCTACCTCTAACCTTTCGGCACAATCAAAATCCGCAAACGCGGTGTCCCACGGTTCCTCACGCTAGGTACTCCCTGCTCTGGTCTCCTTGCCAACTGCGAAAGGGACCCGTTAATAACTCTACTTTGTCATCCTCCCCGGGCCTCTACTTGACGGAGAGAAGGCACGACGTAGCTGGACCCGCTCATTCCGCCACCTCTTCGTCCTTCTCACTTACCTTCACCCGAGCCTCTTTTCCTCCCTCTCGGATTTGCTGGAGTCAACAGCTCGTTAAGCTTCTCTCTTGTTCTATCAGTGCTTTGGACCCATCCCACAAAATTTGGCATTTAGTTTTGCAAATTCTCTCCCGATTCCTCAACCTTGTGGCCAAATACCTCCCATTCCAAGGTCACCATCCTCACGCTTCCAAGGCCAGACACGTCCAAAGCGAGAACACGCCCAACACTCGGTGCGTAGCCAAACAAGAGTCCACAGCTCACCTTACTTCATCATCACTAACCTCTTAATCCAGCACTGCGCTATCTATTCCAGGCGACCCAAGTCGCAGCGCCAACATGGCGGGCAGCGACAAAAATGGCCAATCGGCCGAGGATGAAGCAGAGCAGCGCAGAAAAGCCATTATGGCACAAGCCATGGCGGCTGATCTCGGCATCAATCGTGTCGAAGAGCTGCCGTTGGAGGATGTTGACCCCCCTCCGCATCGGCCCGCTCGCCATGACGGCCCGGCACCTAATCCAGGCCAGGGAAACACCCGCCTTTCGATGCCTCAAGCCCCTCCAGCACAATCAAGTATCTGGGCAGAAGCCCAGCAAATGGGTGCCTTTGACGACGATGACGCTCGTGGGGTCAAAGATCTTGATGATCTTGGCGGCGGCAGAATATATGCTCTCCGCCAGCAAGAAGCCAGTGCGTTGGCTACCCGCCTTGTACAAAACCTCAGGAATAGAAATGCCCATCAGTACGTATTCTTTCCAAACATCTAGAGGTATACTTAAGTTATGTGTCAAACCAATGCTGACGTCTTCTGACAGTCCTCCGATGCAAAATCCCGAGCTCCATAGCCACGCTGCTAGACATTACCACGGCCGCGGACGCGAGATACCCCCGAACAGAAAAATCAACTTTGGAAAGGATATGACGACGTCCGATTTTGGAGTTGTTCATCATACCGCCCAACCGGTTAAAAGATTCCCTGCAAACTATCAACCGCCCGCCATGGAGACACGTCCAGTCGCCTCTCCAAATCCCCCTCCCATGGTCCCCCCGAACCGAGGACTTCCGCCTTCCCGGAATGGAGTCGTATCTCGTGCAACTTCCACTGCGCCTTTGACAGGGACGCCTCGTGGTACTCCTGTTCAGTCACATCCTTCTTCTGCCATCCAGGCTCAAAGAGAATCTCGCCCCACGATTGCACCGAGGGCTATACGTCAGATCTCCTTGGACATGCAGCAACCATCGGCTCCTACAACAAGACGACAGCCCCGGCCTGCGCCCAACGAGAGTATCGTTCCCATTTCGGAAAACAACCCCCCTCAACACTCACCGGACCTACCTAACGAGAGTGTCATTCCCATTTCAGAACACAACCCTCCTGAAGACTCACCGGATCTACCTAACGTTGTCTTTAAACGAGTACTCCGCGAGCCTAGCCAAACCGTGCTTTACCTCTCCGCCGCCCCAAGACCACTTTTGGGATGGTTTACAATAATCAGGCAGGGCCAGCTCGTCTGCCAATGGCCCCTTTCGCAATATTACTGGCATGATATTGACGGCCGTAGGTTGTCAACCATGTTCAATACCCTAGGAGGTCCTAGAGACATTCGCACAATGCTCTTCATGGCCCAAATGGACGCGGATGATTTCCATAGGACTCTCAAGCGTCTCCGGGATGGCGAATATCTGGACCTGACCAATGAAGGCTCCAAGAACGCGTTGGAGACTACCACGCGAGATTCAACTCTGATCACGGTAGAGCCATCCCCCTCGTCGACTCCCCAGACTTCAGCACCTCAAGTTCAAACAGAAGAGGAAAGTGTCTCAGATCTCGACACCGTCATACGACAACCCATTGGACCAAACGTCAACACCGCCCACGGCGCAGAAAGCCAGGAGACGATGGTTGGTACACTTATCGATTTTGACACCTTTGATGATGCCCCATCTACGACACACCCTCAACATGGTCGGTCTGAAGCTGCGGAACTGCTTTCCACTCTCGATCCAATCGACTATGAACCAGAGCATGTCGACGATGACCTTCAGTCCCAGCAAGCGCAGTTCGAAGACATGGATATTGTCTCCATGCTTGGTCCAAATGACCATGAGCATGGAGACAACACCCTTCCGCCGATTTCTCCGTCACAGCAGTTGCAGTCCGAAACCGCAGAACCAAGCTATGGGCTCGAATTTGTCAAGCAGAAGTTTGTTGAGAACTACAGGGAACTACTGCAAAACTTGATCAGAGTCATTGGTCAATCTCCTGCCTACCAGACAAATAGCGGTGCCTCTGCCATGATTGAGGGGCTTAAGATTACCGTGACGAATGCTGCAATGACTGACGAATGCGGTCTTGATGATTCAACCAAAAAGGAGCTTTTGAAGGAGATCTGGGGCGACTCTCAACCTGTGGATGCTGCCAACTCCACAAACAACGCTCAGCTACCGACTCCTAACTCTCCGCCACCTCGTTCTGAAACTCCGAGACCTCCTCCTCGTGTGACAACAAAAGCACCTCCTTCTGGAGTGACTTCACAGACACGTCGTAGAGTTTATGACCATCAAACTTTGGTGTCACTCTACGACAACCGTCTGCAGCCTCCGCACTGGCTCACGGAGCTGGGTTTTATGCCCCCTTTGACCAGAAGGAACCCGCGTCCTTCGATTCGCCAGACCTTGGAGGCTACACTTTCTGCCAGGACGCTGAGCCCTGCTCCTGATACGCTCCAGAGCCCTGCCCGTCCTGCGACCCCGAGCCCTGACCCTTATGTCACCCCGAGACCTGCTCCTGACTGGTCCAGGAAGAAAGCCCATGTCGCCTGGCTGTTGGCGTCACAGACCACACCAAGCGGAGAACCGACAAGTGCCAATACCTCCGACTCGACGGTTCGAGACGTGCAGGTAGAGGCCACTGAGGCTGTAGAACTCATGTCTACCACGCGTCCCGAGTCAACAGCTCAAGATATGCGACCACAGGCGCAGGAGATACCGACCGAAGAGCATAGACAGCATGTTTCTGTTATGCCAGCTGCTGTTCAATCCCATGGGGAACATGTAGGCGCACACATCCACAATGAACCTGAGCTGATCTCCTTGGGCGTTCCTGAGCCAGCCAGGCCTTTGTCAACCCAGACCAATGTGCGTGGCCTCCGACACTCGAGGTGGGCGAGACCAGGCGACCGTATTGAGACCGAAGGCAACTTTACAGGCCCTCAATTTTTGACGAGCGCCATCCTTCGTGACCTGGCACAGCTTGATCCGCAGGCCCCAGTGAACGCCACTCCTGAAGATTTGGCGAATATCTTCTCTGCTAGGCCTTCTGATCAGAGGATGGAGCATGTGGGTTCTGGTCCTACACCTGACCTCCCTAACGCCAGATCCATTCCGGTACCTGACCACCGACCCACCACTCCTGTTAACTATGCTGCAACTATTGACGAGGATGAGGAGGAAACGCCTCGTGCAAGCCAGCGTATTGTTGACATCCCTGCTCAGCAGCCGAGCCCTGTCAGCGCGCCGCCTGCTCAGATAGAACCCCCGGTCGCCTCTCGAGCCATCTCCAACCGCAGCGTAGCTGGATCCATGGTTACGGCTAGCCCAGCACCGGAGGTCTCTTTCCTGCCTGTTTCCTCTTTCACGGAGCAGTTTGCTTCTCCTGTGGTCCAGCCACCTGTTGTCCCAACCAGCAGCTCAGCGACCCCTGGCTTAACCGGGTCCATGTGGGCTAGAAATCCGGCACCAGCAACCTCCAATGGTACTAATGTGCCTCCTCCTCAAGTTCAATCGTCGGGCTCTCTTCGCGAAATCCAACAGCCGGAGCCTCGTATTGAGGCTCAATCATCAGCGTCTGTTGTTGGGGTTCAACAACCGATTTCAGTTATCGAGACCCAAACCCAAGCTCCTGTTGCCGAGACTCAACCACAAGCTTCTGTTGCCGAGACCCAACCGTCGACTCTCGCTCCCAGGCCGACCAACCGAGGCTTGGCCGGATCAAGGTTTGCTTCTGGCAATGTACTACCCAGCGCTGGTACCTTTACGGGCTACTTCGTTCCGAAGAAGTAACCAAGTTGATTATTGGTAGTCGAGGCGTACAATGCGAGACATGAGAAGCCCGTTGAGTTTGCAACTGGGAATCCCATAATTGACAAGATCCAACCTAAGAGATTCCAGCATCGTTCCGTCGGGCTGCTGTCACATCCGTCGTCCATGAAATTCCCTCCTTTCTGGCGTAACAACATCATTCGCTCCAAGTTTTCCGACCCTTTCCTCGTTTCGATTGAAGGGCTGCGGTTCCAATGTCCTCTTCGGACAACAACATCGTGCTGCTCCTGGCTTGGAAGGCACCTATGGTTTTTCCAGCTGCCCAAGGGCGCCATTACGTGGGGTGAAACATGGTAATTGTGTATGATATTGAGATTTGGTGTGTTATTTTTTCCCCCTTATTTGTTGCTCTTTTGATTTCATAATACGTTGATATGAGAGGATGGCAGTATGGAAGGAAATTTATGGAACCGAGTATAATGGGCAAGAATTCTGAAGAATCTGCGAAAAAGGAAAAAGAATGTAAGATGATTCAGCATCATAGAATATGGCAGACAATGTAGAGTAATGTAATCAATAGACTTTAGACTTGACTCCGGGTGCATGTGATGTCCTTTGGCTGATTGATGAGTGATCGGGTCGTAGATTTTGTTTTGAGGAAACCCTGTGAGCGGCAGAGGTCAGTCTTTCCGTAATCACAAGTATTAAGGTTCATGTCAAACTAACCATTTTGCTTCGGTTCTTCGAGACCGGTCGGTAGACAAATATAGTATTTTCGCAGATATACAGCTAACATCCACTGCAAGAACCTCCAGTGTTACTTCCAACCCAACGCCAATTTTCCTTGTCACATACACCAACACGCCATTTTGGTTCCCGAAAAGCACCTGGTATCATTCGCTTCAAACCCAAATTACAACCCTCCCCTATCCTGTTATTCTCTTCGTCCCAACTATACAATGCCCGCAGCAGACATTTCTTCACCCACTTTCCCCAGCAACACCTCACCCGCCACCACTTCCAGCACTTCCACCGCCTCCATTCCCTCCTGCATTGTTTCCACTCCCACCAGCGTTAGCCCCTGACCCAGCGCCAGCACCTGATCCTGATCCTGATCCCGAGCCGGACCCTCCTCCCATCCCTCCTGCCATCCCTCCCAACCCCAAGAAAAAGTCCAACCCATCCAACTCACCCCCTAAACCCAGCGATTCATTCTCCGCTAATTGCTCCAGTAGACTTAGGAAGGGGTCTTTATCTTCTGTTGAGGTGCTGCCGATGTCACTTGGTGTTGGCTTATCTCCATCATTCCCACCAGTTGCAGTATTGGTGGGGTTGGGAAGTTGATGGGGGGTGGTGTCGTCTGGGTTCCAAGGAGCGGGACTGGAGAAGGCGTTGGTGGGTAGGTCGCCGAACATGGGGTCGAAGTTGTGATGGTGGGTGTGATGAGTAGAAGGGGTAGCTGGACGATGGGGTTGTAGGTGGCTGAAGTTGAGTTGGGGACTAAGTCTAAAGGAGGAGGAGGGGGCGGAGGGAAGGTTGGAAAGGGATGAGATGCCTTGGCCTTGGCCTAGGGATATTGATTGGCGTGGTTGATGATTGGAAGAGGCTAAAGAGGAGAATGTGTTGGTTGATGAATTGGTGGTGCTGGAGTCGTTTAGGGAGCCTAGCATTGAGTGGAACTGGTTCGTTCGGTCGCCATGGAGGTCTGGTTGTTGCTGAGTTAATGGCGGTATCCCTGGTGATGGTTGAAGGCCACCTTGACCTAAAGAGGAGGACATGGGGAATGATGTGGTATGAGGATGTGTCGGAGTGGGAAGGCCGGTGCTAAAGTGGCCGTTTCCGCTGATGGATAGGAGACTTTTGATGTCTGGTCGTTTCCTTCCCGACGGAGCAGTGTTCTTTCGCTTGAGATTTGGGCGAGAAAGTGATGTGTCGGTGCTGCTACTACCAGTGCCAGTGTCGGTGCCAGTACCGCTGAGTCGAGGCGCGTACAGGTCGTGACCGGGATATGTGTCGGTCGTAAAGTCGACTATTACGTCGGCCAGGCTCAGATTGGCCGCGTCAAAGGTGAAAGACTGTCCTCCTGGTCCGTTGATGTTCGCATATCGATCGAAGAAATCTTCTAGGTGGAAGACGGGTGAGTACCGGATCGAGTTGTTGGCTACGTTCTTGACAAGCTCCGAGTGCGCGTCATAGATACTTTGTAGCGTTTCGCGCTGGTGCTGGACACTCGCCCACGAGTACCTCAATTCGCTCAGCTGTTGCATTTCTCGAGACAAGAACTCTGGCGAAGAGCTGAAGACGTTCATTTCTCCCGTGATGCCATGTCTGCTGTAGTGCGCGCCATGTACATGTACCGTCCCAGCCGTACATATGCAGTAGCCCACGAATGCAGGCCATTCGATGGAGGCCATCTGCTTTCCAAGTTCCACCAACTCGGCAATGGCGTTTGCGTGGAGGAAGCACATGTTGGTAGCTTCGATCTGCCAAGATTGGTGTTGTCCCGATCCAGCCAGTTCGGAAAGGTCGATGGGAAGGAAGGGTCGGTATATCAGGCAATGAACCAGATGGTAAATGAGCTTGCTCAGAACGAGCACGGTTGAGTCTGTGTGACCGAATAAGGAGTGAAGGCTGGAAAAAGCATCTTCTGTTCCCGAAGCCCATACGTCAAGGTCTTGCCGAATCTTTGACAAATTGGAGAGCGAGTGCCATGGGAAGTGCGAATCGCCTTTTGCTCCTCCGGACGCCAAATACTGGTTTGTAGTGCCGAGAATTCGTGTAATGTCGATAAGCAACCCGTTGCTGCCTTGCGACCTTTTCCCACTTCCATGGAAGTATTGAAGGTTTGAGCCGCTCTGAAAGAAGTCGCCCTCCATTGGTAATGTTGATGGGTTGGGAGACCAGCTAGGTAGTCTCAAAAGAACCGTCTTGTCCCTAATCAGAGACGGCCTTTTTGACCCGGAGACCATGAACCTGTCGAGTAAATAGCAGCTCCAAAACAATCGTCTTCGCGTCTCTCGTTCGATAGGTGTAACTCGGGCATTGATGTCCATCTCACGATGAAGCTCGAGAGCCATGGCCATTCCTACAGCGTTTGCTGGCACAAGTTAGCACAGGGGAGGGCATAGGTGATCAGTGTAAAACCATACTCAAAAGCATGTATGCCTTTTTCCCCTTTCCCGCAGCGGTGAAGGCCGTTACCAACAGTAGTAAGGCCTGTAATGCATCCACACTCGGTTCATCCGTGTCTAATTCGGACCTGGAACGAGCAGCATAGTCCTCGCTGAGCCTGATTGCCGATTGGTACCCTTTCGGATGAGGAGTGTACCTTGCGGCCACAGCACAAACAGCATGCACTAGGTAATTCGGGGTTTGGTGTAGCTGGAGACGTTGGCGAAATGTGGATTCGTCAAGTACGTGGAAAGGCTTCGCATGAAAGCGTGAGAAGTATGTATCGAACAGGAGCGTGGGCTGGACTTCTGGCATTGATATTGACTGTTGTTCGACGTTTTGTGGCCTTGTTCTGTTGGTTAGCAGCCACTGACACTTCCCCGAGCCCTGGAAATTACTCACTGACTAAAGGGCTGTTGAGACTCTCCGGAATTGACCGGACGGGGTGTTTCCAGCGGATCATCCTTTGAGAATTGTTCCCTCTGGTTTGTACCAGTGCTGGTTGACGCTGTAGAGGGTGAAGAATCGGCTACAATATGGGGTGTATCTTGGACCATTGGCGTTTCTGGCTCCCCCTTTTCCTTCAGACGGGCTTCCAAGCCATCCACCCTTCTCAACAAAGCCTCCAAGACATCTGTCTTTGGACCCCTCTTCTTTGGTACAGCATCTATGATGAAATTACCTGTCAGTAATCTTCGCTCGGCCCTTTAGGTCCGATGACCTTCAGCAGCCGCGGGGTGGGGCAGGCTTTTGGGTATGACAACATACCGTAGATGCATGGACATTGGAAGATTTGACAGGCTTCACAGGCAGGACGAAGGCGGTTGCATTTGATCTGTGAAACGCGGCCCGGTTAGCTTGAATGTGTTCCCAAGCTGGCCGGCACGTGTGATGATGGCGTAAATACCTTGCGTTTCCGGCATGACTTGCAGTTCATGGATTCCCGTGGCTCGTTGCTGAGTCGGCGGGTAGGCAGCCGCTCGATGCCCACCTGGGGACGAGGGAGAGACATGGCCTCTGGGTGAACTCTGGAAAAAGCGGTGACAGCCCCGGCGTCGTAAGCCTGCATGCTCATGACGAGCCGGATGGATGTTGATCAAGATGGCCAAGGTGGAAGTGGAAGCCCCGGAGTGTTGTTATCGTCGTCTCTGATGTCTCATTGTCCTGGTAGAACGTCATGGATAGTCGAGTGAGCCGTCAATGAGCCTGTGGACGAAGGCGGTCCAGTGTATGGACTTTGTGAGAGGGCAACCTCGGCCCAGAGTGAGGAACTGAATGAGTTTCCTATATCCCAAGTCTAGTCTCACTGATCATACACCGGACATGAAGGAGATGGAGGCGCGGATGGTTGTAGATGTCGACGTCCAAGGATGGATAGACATGATCAAGGAGACTTGAGGGTCATGACAAGATTGAAAAGAAAGGGTTGAGCAGCATTCGCAAGCGAGCTCGTAGAGTCAAGAAAGGAAAGAATAGCGAAGAGTTTCAAAACAGGGAGTCTGACCAAGAAGAGTGAAAGTGGTCGAGTAAAGGTGAGAGGGTGAGTACAACCCTACCCCTACCATACACTGCCGTCACTACCACCTGACGACGATGGCCCGGAGTAGCCCCGCAGCAGCGGTACTGGGTAGGTGGTGCCGTGTGAGATTCTGAGAGTCTCCGGGAGTGATGCTATGTCGGTACATATCGAATTCGGTTTATTAGCGCCGGCGAGCTGGATGCATCTCGAGGCAAACTAGGGACTCTGGAGGGAAGATCACCGATTGCCTCAGTTCGAGAGCGAGGACGACGACACTAGCCGGCCGTCTTTACTCAGACAGGCAAGTCGTAAGAACCCAAGGGGAACATCCATCACATCACCGGCCACGGGAGTAACGGTCTTGAAGTTGTATTGACATGCATTGGGAAGTGGAAGAGGGCAGAGGCTCAAAGAGAGAGAATGGTGGTGTAAAGTTGCAACAGAATTACAAACGAAAGAAACAGAAAACTTGCCAAAGACACTGCATCCATGTTCTCTCGTGTCAGCCATGTCGGCCCATCACTTGGGCCCACTGACCGCTAACAGCCTTGAAGTCCGGGATCAACATGGGGTCGTTTTGCGGGGGAAGAGTGAGGGGAAAGGGGAAGACCGGGGCAGTTGTTGGTGCTGGGGAAAGACTTCCGGGACTGCATTTACCCCGATCAGAAACTGGCTGCAGAAGTATACAGTGTATAACACAGTACGGGCATAATTCCTGCAACCGCACAGCTCCTTCCTCCAATTCGCAACTCGCAACTCGCAACTGACATTTCACAGACTCTTTACTTTGACAACTTCCCAGATGGAAGGCCCAAATAACGAACCGACGAAGAACCCGGGTGGTTCCTTCCAATCTCTTCTTAAGTCATATTTGATTCTATAAGAAACTGGCCAGCAAGGTACTCGTCAGTGGCCCGGCCATAGCCGTCGAATTCCAGACGGCCGACCCAGTCAATGGGACGTCAATGGGACGTCGCAGGCTTCGTCCGTCCCCTGCTAAACACTCCACCGTCTTTCCTTCAATTCCCCTCTGATCTCGCTAACTTTTTACGTTCGCGGTTCGTGTCTCGCTTCTTCACTTCTCATCCTGGATTCCACGCGTCCTCGGTTTTCGATCGGATCTCATCAAGCCCAGCCATACGAACACCGGCCGACTACTACCTCTATCACGACAGGGACAGTTTGCCAGGGAATTGGACATGACATTCGTCAGACCTCGGCGTAGAGTTTCTCGAATGCCTAGGTTCATCATGGCAGCTCTACCAAGGCCTAACCTGGCTGACATGCCTCCTCAGCTGGCTCACCACCACTCACCTTATGTCTATCCTTCGATGCTTCATCACCGAGACAAAAGAGCTATTCCATCCTGGACCAGATGTGGCACTTGGACGTCTCCCAAGAGCGTCCAGGCTCTCGCACCATGCGAGACTCTTCCATAACAGAGAGCATGTTCATCTATCTGTTCACTCATCCCACAACCCATCCGGCATTCAACTCATCATTACGGTCCACAGGCTTTTCTACTGTTACGCAGCGGTATTGGCCTGATCCACCTCCAAGCCCTGTGTATAGGACCGTTCACTTATACCATATCGGCGATTAAAGCTACGCAGCTATGCTACCCTGTCTGCACTGCGACAGCACTTGAGCCGCCTACATACCGAGACCGCTCTCTCCTGCTTCTTGGGTTACTAGAGTGGCCAATATCAGGTCCGGCATTCCACCCATAGCACCTCGCCTAGCCTTCCACTACGGCGCACCTCCTTCTGGTCACTGAATCTGGACGAAACAAGTCTCGGTGCGGACCCCATGGGCTGCATGAACCCCTAGAATCCAACGGTAGACGGAGCATGCGTCACGAGACTGGATACCCAGCGGAAACCATCCCCGACATCGACACCTTCCCCCTGGATCTGTCCCGAGATTGTCATTTATCGTCATTGCCGCGCGAATAACAACCTTCAATGCTCATGCAGAAGAGCTATCCCAGAGTGATGATCCAGATCTTTTCCGTCTGCAGACAGGTATGAGGGCAACCCTCCATTACTGCAATCCAGACCAAGAGGGAGTACGGAACAGCATTCCAGACTTGAGCACATGCGGAATCTTCCCACTTAGAATTTCACGACTCGGTCAGTGTTACTGATTTGGTTGCAATTTCCTGAGACTATTGAATACGGAAGTCTGTCTCTCCTGTATCACCACACCGACTTGCTCCACCAGCCTGCTGCCTCGTCTATTAAGCGAAGCCTACACTTACCGTCCGAGAGGCCACAGTCACCTCGAATCTTGTTATGGTATATGCACCCCGCAAACCGTCATGCTGACAGTTTTCCAGATCTTGGTCGCGGACGAGACATGAAGTCCGATGCGAATAGGGCTTGGCAGGGACCACCACATCAGATGGCGTAAAACCATGCATTCTCCAACCTTCTTTGAACACCACGTGAGAGAGACGTTGGGCCGTTGAACTCTGGTTGAGACACCTGCGAATCGTCACAGCTTGACGCAAACATGTCTCGGACCAGATACCGGCGCACCACCAACGGGAGCTCGGAGCCGAGCCGTCTCCATCTCTGTGCTTATCACCGCAATATCCAGACAAGCTTTACGTTGACGGACCACTTTTTGGGCATTGTAGACATATAAAGGGGCTGCCAAACACCTTGCACAAGGCCCGGGTAAAGCGTCGCAAACCGCTCCCGCAATATGGGAGTCCCTCACCAGTCACTGAAACCTTGGTAACAGCCAGCCACTGCACCATCTATGTCGGAGACTTCATCCATTGACCGCTTAAACCCTAGGGACCAGCTCATTGTCTCCATTTACTACCGTGCAAAGGCCCGATTTCCCTATTTCTCATTCAAGTGTCTGATCTTACACTCGAAATCTTCAAAGCACAGACCTCGGATGGCGGCTCCATCGTCCCGACATCACGGACTGACAGTTACCGGCGACCATTCTAGTGCTCTTGAGCTCTTTCACATGAAACAAATACTTTCTAGCTCAGTGTTAAGCTAATGTGGTTGCTATTGGGCTAGCAGCCAAAGGGTGCGATGCGGCTCGTGGGCTCGGAGGATGGGTGCCCGAATTGTCGGATCGGGAACGCTTTGGGGGCTGGGGGTGCGCCGCCGTTGGTACGGGTGCGTTACCGTACCATTCGCGCTTGTCCAAGTCGATAATGTTGCGCACCATTACTGGCAAGACTGACAATATCTACAGTACTTCAGGAGAGGAAAAGTTCAGAAAGTCATACACCATCCTCAGCGTCGAGTGTCAATGACGTTTTGCTAAGTCTCGACGGCTCAGCCATCACGACATCTATCCTCTCGAATCTAGACCGAGGCCTACTTGGGCTTGATAGCCACTAAACTGGCTTTTTTTTTTTTTTTTTTTTTTTTTTTTTTTTTTTTTTTTTTTTTGTGTACCTCCCTTGCGTCAAAGTGGTCAACAGCCTGAGCCCAGCTAGGGCATCAGCTGAACGAAACCCCCTCAAGGTCACGTCGAGAGAGTGAATCGAATTGGTTGTTGTCGCGGAACGCTTCATACAACCAGCGGGAGTGGTTGCCCCCGGTGTTGGTGCGGGAGCGTTTGATCCTCTTTTCTGATGTTTCTAGCTGCCGCAGCGACCGTGTTCCTGCAATCGCCTTGATTGCTGTAACGAATTACCTTCTCTCTGGGCTCCCGATAGCGATGAGCGCTATTGTCCGTCCTTTGTTGATTGACTTCAAGATTCGAGTCGTGATCAGAGTCGATCAGATATAGTCCTCTGGATCCTCCTCCCTCTCTTCCACAAACTCAAACGCTTTCCACTCCATGTTCTCGCCGTCTCCGCCCACAAGGTTCTCAAACGCCTTCATGACTCGGTCCTCCGGCCTCCAATCCTCACCAACCTGCCACGTCACTTTCCCTTTCCCATCTCCTTCTCCAACGACAGGCGCCTCATATTTTAACCCCCATCGAAACATAACCACCTGGTTATCACACTCAGTCGGAGGCACCTCATCACTCCCTTCATATTCCTTCGCCCTCTCCTTAGATGGCCGCCACGTAAGCCAGGTAAACAGTTCTGCGTCTCTCAGTGCAGGCATCCTCTGCGGTTCCAAAGACGACGCAAACGCCAATAACAAAGGGTTGACACGTTCCGGGATGGGCCGCAGACGAAACATGTCCGGACTGCGGAGGTCGTAAATGTCCGGTGCGTCGGCCGCGTATTTCTCTTCCTCGTCGGACATTAACTCGTGCGTTTCCTCATCATTTTCTTGTCCAGGCGGGTAGTGCTCCTCTCTCGTAATGACGAACCCTTTAGTC
The DNA here is from genome assembly GCA_033439795.1 of Sordaria brevicollis. Classification (NCBI taxonomy): domain Eukaryota; kingdom Fungi; phylum Ascomycota; class Sordariomycetes; order Sordariales; family Sordariaceae; genus Sordaria; species Sordaria brevicollis. Next base: position 1,963,513 of record JAUTDP010000012.1, on the reverse strand, counting down.
TCAGGATCTTCCCCGCGCGGACCGCAAAAGTACCACTTGCCGTCGGGTGAGCAAGGGTGAAATTCTACCTTGAGGTGGCGCATGTGTGGCCACTTTGACGACAAAGGGTAGTTGTCGCTAACGAGACCGGAGGGGGAGGAACTTGAAGAAGAAGAAGAAGAAGAAGGGAAAAGATCAGACGTAACAAGCGCGCGAACGTCTAGTTCCTCCAGCCGACTCCCTAAGTTTCGCAGTCCAAGGGACACGGGGTCCATACCTCCAAACTCGTCATCATCGACCAACGAAGAAGACGAGCCAACAAGATCCGCCATCCTCCCCCCCTGATCCATCTCATCCCCATGAGGAACAGGTCTCCAAAACCAAAACCTCACCTTCCCAAGCGAAATCGGCAAGTCACCGTTGGCCATAGCCCCCCTCACAGTCCTAGCAAACAGCAACCGATCATCCCGCCACGGACCTTCCCACACACGGGAAATGATGCGTAGAGCCTTGGACGTAAAAGCAACTGGCAACCGCTCGCCAAGCCACGGACAATCTAGCTCCCGGAGGTGAGGCAGGCCGGTGGCAAGTTGGATGGGTGTAGCGAGGGAGATGGGGCGCGTGTTGATTGCGTCGTGGGTATGATCTGAGTCGGAGTTGGGGAGGATGCGTAGTTTTGTGACGCGGGTGAGTAGTGGTAGGGTGTGAGGGTTGAGGATGGTGAGGCGGTAAGTGTGGAAGGCGCGGTGGAGGCAGGGGAGGTGGGGGTGGAAGGATTGGTTGAGGAGGGAGAGGGTGAGTTCGAGCTCGAGGGGGGGAGGAGGTGGTGGTGAGGGTTGTTGGTGGGAGGGATGCTGGATGTTGACGATTGAGGTAGATGGGGTTTGGCTTGCTGCTGTGGATGTAACCTCGAGGTCGTGTAGTGCGTTGAAGAAGGCGTGGATTTGGGCGGAGAAGTGGGCGTTGAAGATTGTCTCGAATTCGGCGGGTGATTCCCTACATGGCAGGGGCGCGCCGGCGTCAGGATGGTTGAGAAGGGGAGGGAGTGAAATTTTGAGTGAGGAGTATCGGCCGAAGACCATCTCGTCGCTTCTAGGTGGTGGTGGGCGCGGATTCAAGAGGCGGTCATATTCGGCGAGAGATGAAAGAATGGCGTCTTGGGACGTCATCTTGGATGTGCGTGAGCCTGTGGTTCATGTAAAGGGAAAGAATCCAAATGAGAAAGAGGTTACATTGAGCGTCGAATTTGGACTTGGACTACCCAACCGTTGGTACAAGGTGGCCTTATCTCTGATAGGCCGTTTCACCATCTTTGTGGGAATAGGTAAAACTTCGACCTCATTCCCACGGGTAGTACTAGGCATCAGTGCAACTAGAAGACAAAGAGGCTCAACCACCAACATAATGTTACGATAGGCCAACAATTGGCTGCCTGTCAATAGCAGAATTCGTGTCACGGATCACGAAATGGCACGCAAAGAAGATCTTATAACGCCGAACTGACAAATCGGGGGTTTAAAACGCCGAACTTTACTAATGAAGATTTCAATGAAGCTATCAAGGGGTCTATTGCTCTATGTGAACTGATCTAGTATAAGTACCATGGCCTATGATGCTAGAGCCAGTCTGCATCTTTCCTCTCCCATCAAGTAACAAACCCGTTCAGCTCAAAACTCTTTACATATAACCCATTCGCAACCATGTCCGTCTACGTTGTCACAGGAGTGTCCAAGGGAATCGGCGTACGTTTAACCTATCCCACCTCATTTGCTTCTGTACCCCGTGCTAACCTAAACCCATGATTTCACAGTTCGAATTCCTCCGGCAACTGTCAGAAGATAAGGACAACCTAGTCATCGGTCTCGTCCGTAACAAGACCGCGACCGAGACGAAGGTTGCCGAGGAGCTTGGGGGCGACCGCTCCAACGTCCACATCCTCCACGGAGACCTCACCAACTACGCCAGCCTCAAGGAGGCTGCCGCCGAGACCGCAAAGATCGTTGGCGACCGCGGTGTCGACTACCTAGTTGCCAACGCCGGGTTGGTGCCGGAGTTTGATGCTTTTGGACCTGTGAGCGCATTGTCCGATAACATCGACCAAGTCGACCGCCTCACCGCCGAAACCTTCCAAACCAACGTCACCGGGCAACTCCACCTCTTCAACCTTTTTGTTCCTCTGATCAAGAAAGGCAAGGTCAAGAAGGTGATCGCCATCTCCTCGGGCGTCGGCGACGTCGATTTCATCAACCAAACCGAGATGGACGTCGCACCCATCTACGCCGCTTCAAAAGCCGCGCTCAACCTCATCGTGGCCAAGTTTAATGCCGAGTACGGAAAAAAGGAGGGGATACTGTTTTTGAGTATCAGTCCGGGGTTGGTGGATGTGGGGAGGTATGAGAATTGTAAGTTGTATTACTTGTCCCTGGCTTTGAGCCCGCAAGAGGAATGGCGGCGGTGGTGGTGACTGATGGGCTAACATATGGTTTGAAATAGCTACGCCAGAGCAGGTAAATGTCTTTGGGGGACTCGTGGGCAAGCTCGTGGCGTACGCCCCTCACTTCAAGGGCCCGATTACGCCGGAGGAATCGGTCAAGGCTGTGAGGGCTGTTTGGGAGGAGGCGAGTGTTGAGGAGGGGTGGGGTGGTGCGTTTGTTTCGCATTTGGGGAGTAAGCAGTGGGTGTAAGGAATGCTCGGATGCCGGGCATGCCTGGGTAGTGGATGACCTTTTTCTTTTTGAGAGGATTTAACAGTTAGTGGTGAGCTAAAGTCCAATAGTGATTTGTTTGTTAGCTTGGGACCTCGGGTCAAGTTCTGTAGGCATTTCTTCCTACCATTTCGGGGTTTTGTTCTTCAATCAAGACGTAATCTAATCATGAACATGCGTGTTTTTGGTTTCTGAATGTCTTTCGGGCCACCTGTTAGGTATTTTGTCTTCTTCTTGAAAGGGTTTTGTATGCTTCAGAGAAATCTTGTCCAGTATGTGAACAGTGCCAACCGAACTGAAAAGCTAGGACTCAATTCGATACGGTCCATTGGAGACGACAATGTGGTTCAAGGAAATAGAAAGAGGAAGAGGAACTTACAAACAAGCTGACAAGGTAGCCTTTCATTTATCGTACCCACTTATGCCAAGACTTGTGAATAGCTTCAACAGTGGGAAACTCTGAAAATACTGAATGGATGTTCGTCAACAAACTCTTCAGCATGTCTAAGAGCACTAAACTAAAGACTCCTCGAATAATGCGCCACGGCTCTTAAGAGTCTGCTTTTTTTTTGCTCGAAGAAAACATACAAACAACAAGATCTCGGCCCTGACTCACCCGAAAAGCGAGCTGCAGCAAATTGTTTCTTGGCCAATCAGATCGTGTAAGAGCTTACCACTCGCTTCACGAATTTGTCTCAATTGTCAACCAACAACGTCGCAATCTGGAAGCCAAACAACGCAACCCAATCCTTCAACTGCTTCCGCCAGTTCTTCCCATTAAATTTCTCGTCGCCATGTCATTGTCTTCGTTCCTCCGGTAGCCTTGGCTTTCCCTGTTGTTTTCCTCCCCACATTCCAACCACAACGCGTCAAGCATCTCATCATGGCCGCCCCTCCCACATCCGTCAAGGAGGTCATCCAGAAGAAGCCCGAGGGCCTGGACCTCTACGCCCGCTTCGCCCTGGCCGGAGCTCTCGGCTGCTCCGTCACGCACGGCGCCTTCACGCCCGTCGATGTGTACGTCATGTCTTCCCTACTACCGCCCTCCTTCTTGAGTACCTACTTGCTAACAGTCCGCCAATATAGCATCAAAACGAGGATCCAACTCGACCCCGCGACCTACAACCGCGGCATGATCGGCACCTTCCGGCAGGTGATCAAGAACGAAGGCATCGGCGCGCTAGCTACGGGCTTCGGTCCCACCTTCACCGGCTACTTTGTCCAGGGCGCCTTCAAGTTCGGCGGTTACGAGTTCTTCAAGAAGCGGTCCATCGACCTCATCGGCCTCGAGAAAGCCCGTCAGAACCGCACCGCCGTGTACTCCGTCTCCGCCGCCTCGGCCGAGTTCTTTGCTTCCGTCGCCCTCTGCCCTCTTGAAGCTACCCGTATCCGCCTCGTTTCTACTCCCGGCTATGCGAAAGGTTTGGTTGATGGGTTTACCAAGATTCTGACTACCGAGGGAGTGGGCGCGTTTTATGCCGGGTTTGGACCGATTTTGTTTAAGCAGTATGTTCTTCTTCCCGGCGCTCGCTTTGGTCCCAGCTCACACATCTGGGGAAGATTTGTTAGCTAACCTTCTTCATGCATCATACAGAGTCCCATACACAGTGACCAAATTCGTCGTCTACGAAAAAGTAGCCGAGAACATCCTCGCCCAATTCGACAAGTCCAAACTCTCCGGCGGCGCTTTGACTAGCATCAACCTGGGTTCGGGCCTGATCGCCGGCTTTGCGGCCGCCATCGTGTCGCAGCCGGCCGACACGATGCTTTCCAAGATCAACAAGACCAAGGGCTTGCCTGGTGAGAGCACCGTCTCGCGTCTGGCCAAGATTGCCCGCGAGCTGGGCGTGCGCGGTTCCTTTGCTGGTCTGCCCGCGCGTCTGTTTATGGTGGGCGGGTTGACGGCGGGGCAGTTTGCGATTTATGGGGATATTAAGAAGATGCTTGGTATGTGTTTGTCTATGAGTTGACTTATCCCGAGTGGTAATGCCCGTTGAAAATGTCCGACTGCTAACCTTGTTGTTATAGGTGCTACGAATGGTGTGGAAATTGCCAAATAGACTTAGATGTTGATGAGAATAGAAGGGGTGAAGACCGAACGGGTCTTACTCCAATTGCTTATAGATTTCTTCAGCCCGAAGTTCACTAGAATAGCTGCCATCCGCTTAGAGTTAACCTGATTCCTCACACTTTGACCTAGGCTTCAACTCATACAGCTTACGCGCCAAATCCTGCGCATACCCACACATAGTCATAGTGGGATTCCAACTCCCCGCCGTCGGGAACAGCGCATTGCCCGTGACGTGCACATTCTCGATCCCGTGCGGCCGATAAAGCTCATCCACGGAACCGCCGATTTCCTTGGGTCCCATGAAACAAGTGCTCGACTCGTGCACGACACCAGGGATCCGAATGGTGTCGACTGCGGGCTTCGTCTTGCTCCACCCGTGAGTGGCCTCATCCCACCATTCAATTTCAGACTCGCACTCGTCGCCGCCTGCCATTTGCTTAATGGTGTCGTAGGTCGCCGCGTCCATCACGTCCCAGCAGGCGTAGTCGTCGTCGGTCAAGGTGTATTGCAGCGTGACGTTGCAGGTCGGGTCGGCGCCTTTGTTGAGCTTGACGTGGTTTTTGGGGTTCTTTTCGGTGAACTCGCCTAGGGCGGAGCAGACTAAAACCATGAAAATACTAGGTTAGCTTTCTTCTAATCCTCTCTCTCTCTTGGGAAAGGGGTGAGAGGCGTCGGGTGGCTTCATGAACATACCAAACACAACGTAATCCTCCGAACCAGTAAGTTGATCCAGCGTCGCCGCCGCCGCATAATCCGGACACTCACGCGCCGCGTCCTCTTCATCGTCCTTTGGGTTGGGACTATTCACCGCCGTGACCGAGACGTGATACTGAAGACCCGTCTTGGGATCCTTACCCGCCACGTACGCGGCAGCCATCTTGAGCCTGCCTTCGGGTTCCTTCTCCCAGCCTGCGATGTTCTTCACGGGACATCTGGCCGAGATGTGCGTCACGAAGTGGCCGGTAAGTCTCTTACCGACGGTATCACGGCAGCTCTCGAACGAGTTCAGCAGCATGGTGGCGTTGGGAATAGCGCCAGCGCAGAGAATGACACGGGTGTTGTTGCCGGTCCACGACAAGGTGCCTTTACTGGTCTCGAGGACGCGGACGAACCCGTCGCCGTCGTCGGCATCGCTTTTGGACATGCCTGTCACCGCGCAGTCGACCATGATTTCCAAGGGTGCTCCCTGGTTGGTTTTGGCCAGCTGTCTTTGTCGCTCCAAGATACCCAGAAGAGGTCCCGGGACAGAAAACTTGTTGAAGCGTAGACGAGAAGTCGGGCTGCGTCGACCGACAGCGAGGGGCGCCGACTCGGCGTAGTCGGCAGTAGGGATCTTGCCAACCGAGCGTTGGAGAATGTCATCGATGGCAGTTTGTAGGCTTCCAAAGACGCCGTCGTTGATCTGAGCTGCGGTTGTGACGTTCAAAAGATCCTTGGCCTCGGTCCAGAATTGCTCGTCTGATGCTGTCTCCTTCATGGACTCGGGAAAGTCGCGCAGGAGGTCCAGACCCGGCCTTGGGCTCCAGGCGGACCAGAAGGTCGATCGTCCGCCGAAGAAGGGGCAAGATCCGTGACAGAAGCCGAGCTCCTTAGTCTCAAAGGTCTTGCGAGAGAGTGTCCAGGGGAATGTCTCGGAGGGACCGCCGAGGACCATTTTGAAGGGGATTGGCAGGTTCTGGAAGTGGGATGGGAGCCAAAAGCCTGTTTTACATCGACATATTAGAAAGAATGAGACGAGGTTCTTCCTTCAACGGTACAAAGGAAGGCCAGGGATAGGAAAGATTACATACCTCCACGCTCCAAGCAAAGGATCTTGGCAAACGGGTCCAGGTCGAGCGTCTTCTGAATGAATGCGAGAGCTGTAAAGCCTGAACCGATAACGATGTAGTCGAAGTCTCCATGGGCTAGGATGTTTCCCCAGGTCTGGTCACTATGGTATAACACAGTCAATGTCAGAACTGGAACAGAATATTACACAGACGCAAGGCATCATCATTGCTTCATACATACCTCGCAAAGTAGTTAAGAGCCATAACCGACGTAGGAGTAGGTTGCTGCACGCCAGGCACAGGATACCCGTAGGTGTTGGCTAGCTGAGGCTGGCGATCATCGTGTTTCTTTCCAACGCGGCAGTGGAAGCTGGGGATTGTTTTCCCTGGGACGGCCAGGTAGTCAGGGAGACTGCCTTCGGTGGTGTTCATGATGGAAGCCAGGGATTATACGTGGTCCTCTGTTTGTAAAGGTGGATAAGATTGTTTTCTTGGTTCGGCTTCCTTTCATCTGTTTATTTCTCATTCATTGTCAACTGGTCTGGAGTCTCCTATTTATATTCCCATAACCCATAGCAGCTCTGTAAGCGGAAAAGAAAGGTAGACCACACGCATCTCGAAATGGCATAAAGGAGAAGGGAGGTTACTTACTCAGGGACGTAGCCAATATTCCTGTCTCTCTTCGGGTCTGCAACGGCAGGTGGGCTGTTCAATGCTTTCAGCATGGTTCAAACACTCGTGGCGAGCTGAAACCAAAGACCTCGTTAGTTTCCATTAGGCCTAGAAAGCGGACTGTACTATCGAAAACTGTCACGCGTGATGAAAAAGTGATTTGTGCAAAAAGCCCATGAGAACAAGTGCAGTCTCTCGAGACAGCCGCTCTTGAGAGCCCATGCTTTTGGTCAAAGGCCCAGTACGCCAAGCGCCAAGTTTTAGTGCGTGTGCTTGGACAGAAGCGACCGAAAGTGGAAGGTTTGGGCGAAATACTTCTGGGAAACATGACAGACACTCGCAATTTCTGGACTCATGAAAGGCGTTCCAGAAGAAGTGGAGTAACGCTGAGGTTGCTCTAGAGAAATAATTTCAGTAGGACTTCAATTTTTGTCATCCGACTCCTCGTTTATGGTAGAGTGAATTCCTACCATAGGGTGTGGATGAGAGTTGCGCTTGCGCCTTTTCTACATTGCTTGCTTGGAACGTCAAAAATGGATGAAAAGGTTACTTACCCCGTGATGTATATCCGAAGAATATCCCCCTGACAATTCCATTTTCCTCGTGCTCTTTGTTTTCTCATATCATTAGCTACGAATGAGTTGCATCGAAGAAGGCAGCGGATCCCATAGTGAAAGGGAGAAAACGGAGACCTCTTTGGACATACTTCATTCATTGAGGTCCGAAAACGAAAACCACCATAAGAGGGTAAACACGTCATTACCCATCTTCTTGTCATCCATAACTGGTAAGGAGTCCCAATTTGAAACTTTCCAATGCCGAAAAGATACCTCTAAGGGAAGGGCATGGGAGGGCCGCCGCCCCGCCGGAGACCCCGGATTGCGCAAAACCGCCCCCCACTTTTCTTCAGCCTCACCTAGTTCCGAACCAGGTACGGTGCTGTACCTTCGGCACTAGCGACGGAGGGCTGAAAAGACTATCGAATTCATGGAGTGTACAGTAGTATCGTGACTACCATTGTATTTGCTGAAGGATACCAAGTCAAGACCAGACCACGTTCTCGACCCGACACTAACGAAAACCGTGGCGTCCTGACATTTGCGGTGCGGACATCTCAAACGGCTGTGCGTAGATCAAGACCGGCGGCTTGCATATAGGCATCGACTGGCTGCCTCAATCTGCCGGAACTTGTGCTCTTCGATAGTTTGGCGTTGGACCCTGACTTCAGCCTGCCACTAAGCACCGGTCCCCTATTTCAGCCTGCCACTAAGCATCAGCCTTGCACACACAAGTCCCTGTTTCAGCTTGCCATCGACCACACCCAGCTCGCAGAAATTCATCGGTTCTAACGGTTTTTGGACTCGGCCCGCAGCATGCTAACGGGCGGCTATTGAGATGTTAGACTGCGTACTGGAGCTTGGGGCTGGGGGTGGACTCTTTGTGAAGATATCACACATGCTGGGTAGGATAGAGGGTGCAATTGGGCGAGTCACCAACGTGGAGTGCGTACAATCCAATACAGGGTTTGTCGTTGAGTTGACTCTTCGTTCGAGGCAACCGACAATGACCAAGCGCTTAGAACGTCGCGAGAAACTTTTCTCTGTCTCTAGCCGTCTGTTATGATGCCTCCACACCGTCTGTCTCCTTGGAGGCCTTGAAAAGAGGATTATAAAAGAAGAGAAGTCCCTTCTGTTCGAAACCCGAGAACTATTCATCTTCACTGGCTCAAGATCAGAAATCGTATATCCACTTGGATATAGAATCAGTATGTCAGTCCTCAAGCTCCCATCCCAAACAGCGTATGAATATCTTGCTAACACCCAGAAGCAGCGGGTACAACAAACAAACGCCATAAACCGGTCTGCAACTTCAAGCAGACATGGTCTGGCACGCCCAACTTGCGCTGGCGCTGGCGCTGGCCAGCCCAGTAACCGCCTGGTGCTCCGGCAAGTCAGACGCCTGCTCGTCCAACCCAATTCCCTTGCGGAAATTTAACGAGCTCAACTTCCACGCCGATACGTGCAACCTCAAGTGGAATCTCGGCTGCACCAGCCTCAACAAGCACGGCGCGCTACAACAGAAGCCGCCGCCATACCCACTATGCAACTCGGGCCACCAGCCGTCCGGCGTTTTGCCCGTCGACGCCTACACACTGGCGCTGCAAGACAACACTTTCGCACCCGGCTCGGCCAACTGGACGCTGCACGGTCTCTGGCCCGGGTCGGCCGGCGGCAGCGGCGGCCAGAACCAGCCCTACGGCTGCCTGCACGGCGAGGAGTTCGACGAGACCGTTCTCAAGACCTTTGACAGCATGCTCAAATACTTCTGGCCGACAAACCCCCATTTCAACAATACGATGCAGTGCTTCATCCTGTCCGAGTGGATGAAGCACGGCACCTGCGCGGTGATTCCCGGCCGCGCTGACGGCACTGCGTTCCGGCTGTCGCAGGAGGACTATTTCCGCACCGCCTTTGTGATGGCCAACGAGGTCAACGAGAACCTGGCGCTGCGCAACCGGCTGCTCCTCGGAGAAGTGAAGGTGGAAGAGGTAGAGCCGCTCATCAGCACCCGCTGCGTGCAGTGCGCATATCTGGCGACGGAGGGCTGGACGGACACCGACGTGGCGAGCGTGCCGCGCATGTCCGCGGACTGTCTTGACCAGTGCTTTGAGTGCGGTGACTTCTGGGATACATGCCCTCCGGCCCAGCTGGAGAGCACCGTGATGTTGGACCCGAGCAACGCGCCAAGGAACGAGATGCCGAGCGCCAGCATCAATGGAAATGCAAGCTTCCCGGTGCTGGAATTTGCCATGCCAGCCTTTGTGAGCAGCGATAACACCTCCCCTTGGGAAGGCACCTGGCGCTCGTTTGGCGCCGAGCAGGGCGGGTCCGGCAAGTTTGAGTTTGCGCAGACCTTCACTGACAACGTCCTCACCGTCACCACCGACAGCCCATATCCAAGGACATGCACCTACGAGCAGCGCGGTACCAAGGAGCTGCTCTTGCGATGCGGCGACGACCATCTGGAGGGCTGCTTAGTGCAGCGGTTGCCGGATGTTGGAGAGCTCGAGGCGGCCTTTCTGGCATGTAACCACACCGGAGAGCCGGCGCCCGCGAGCTTCTACGCCGCCATGGACATACAAGGGTGCGGCAACTTTCTGATGTTCCGGTGCAAGGCGTCGGCGGCGGACTGTTCTTTTTCCCCTGATGCCATCTCGGCGTCTAAGCCTGAGACCGAGATCAAGACTGAGCCCCTGTCTAACTCCAAGCCCAGCCTCGTTAGCCACTTCCAGCCTGGCATTGCCGGAGCAACCCCCTCGCTGCTGGGCTCGTGGCGCTCGTTGCAAGTTTCCAGCGACTATGAAAAGGGTCTAGGACAATGGAGCTTTACTGCCGATGGCCAGGCCTCGCTGCGGTGGCCAAACTATCCCAGCCGTGCCGTGGAGCGCTACTCAGTCTCACACTCGCCTGAGGACCCTAGCCTGGTGCTCCTTGCCAGCGCCAGCGGCACCATCACCACTTGTCGCTTCCAGTTCCAGTACCATCCGGTGTACTCGTATGCTGTGCTCGACTGCGAAACGGCAGTAGACAACGAGGAAAATACGCAGAAGACGAAATGGGCCATGGGCCGGTGCAACCCGTGCAGCGCCCACTGTCGCTATTCGTGCGGCCCCGAGAACAACTTTTGCGGTCACGGCTCTTGCGACCCGGCCGAGTCGTTGGAAGCAGCACCCGTCGACGCTCTGCCCTCGCCTTCCGATGATACACGTATTGAGGACTACGACCATGACTGGTGCACGCCTGAAGACGCCAGCTGCTGGCCCACCGAGACGGCCATCCGCAAGCTAGAACAGGAGCTGGACCCTACACTGCCCCGACTCGGCCTCCAGTGGGACAAATACCCGACCCCGCAGCCGGCGCCGGTCCCGAAGGGCTCCTTTAATGACCAGTCCTTCTACGGCCTCGGTAGCGCGCCCCATGGCGTCAAGGCGCTCTACTACTACGAGGACATCGCCGAGATGCAGCGCCCGTGTTTCAACCCTTCTGGATTCCACCCTCCTTTTGATGAGTGGAACGCCGCGTCCGACATGTGCAAGGCGGCGGTGCACCAAAACGAGTACCGCAACTGGAACCCCTTTATCGTTGTCTTCCCGCTCAATGAGCGCCATGTGGTCGCCGCCCTCAACTTTGCCGTGCGACACCGCCTGTGTATCGCAACTGCCGGCACGGGCCATGAGTACAACAGCCGCAACTCGTGCCCGACTGGCGGCATTCTCATCCGCACGATCCTGCTGAAGGACAAGAAGTTCATTTCTACCTGGGACGAGGATTCGACTTTGGCCCCTGCTGGTGCATTCCGCTTTGGCGCCGGCTCGACCTTCGCCGAGATGCACGCCTTCTCGAAAGACTACTCCCGTGTCATTGCATCAGGCTGGTGCTCCACAGTTGGCATGGTCGGCTTCCATCTCGGCGGCGGACACGGACCCTTTGCGCCGTCCATGGGTCTCGGCGTTGATAACGTGCTTGAGATTGAAGTTCTGCAGATTGGCCACGACAAGTACGGTCAGCCCGTCATCCACAAGAAGATCGCCAGTCGCAGCCAAAACCCGCAGCTCTTCTGGGCCATGCGCGGCGGCGGTGGCAGTGTTTGGGGCGTCATTCTTTCCATGACAATCCGCGCCCATGAGGTGCCTAACGGAGGCCTCAGCCGTGTCTACATGCAGCAGAACGGCACCTTTTGCCAGGACTCTAGCAAGTATGGCTACCAGTGGCTGCCTGACATGTGGAATCGCTTCACCGCGTGGCAGCTGAGCCTCAACCAAAAAGTCAGCACGCAGCCCGGCTTCTTCATCGAGCCCAAAGACTATAAAACGACGGGCGACCTCTGTTCCGTGACGTGGAACTTCACCTTCGAGTACTTTTACGCCGGCGGTCAGGCAGAGCCGGACTACATTCGTTTTCGCGACGGGCTCAGGGACGTGCTGCAGACGGAGACCGTGACCGAGACCAACTTCAAGTCAGTCTACGACTATCTGGTGTCCGACACCATGCCCCCCAGCAAGTTTTCACTCATCCCTTTGAACCCTCTGCCGGCGGAGCACCCTCCCTCGGACAATGCCACGGGCTCTCAGAACTCGGTGTTTGTCTCGCGACAGGCCTTGGAGACCAAATTTGCCTCGACCATGATGGACGTGCTGGACATTTGCGTCAAGACCCTGAAGAAGCCCGACGACACGTCGCCGTCGGGGGACAAGTATCGCTGCGGGTTCCACTACCTCTACACGTCGCTGACGGGCAACCTGGGGAGCACGCAGCCTGGCGACACGGCCATCTCGCCGGGCTTCCGGTCGGCGGTCATGCTGTGGAACGCGCGCACTTTGACGACGAAGCAGGCAGAGGAGACGGTGTACAAGCTGGGGCCGAACAGCTACTTCTCCGAGAGCTCGTATGTGATGCACAACTGGACGACGAGATACTGGGGCGAGAAGGCGTACGAGCAGTTGCTGGGCGTGAAGAAGGCGAACGATCCGGGCAATCATTTCTGGTGCCATCATTGTGTTGGAGATAATCCGGCTGACGCGTATGGGAAGCCGCTGGGTGCTGCTACTCAGGCTGGTTCTGGGGAGCAGCCAGATGCTGCTACTCAGGAGGAGTTTGTCAAGGCAGAGAAGCTGTAGAGCAAGAGCTGCATTTGTGGCGGAGGATGCTGGCCTAATATGACTGCTTGCCCCTTATACAATGACGTATTCTGCAAGAGCAGAAGTTAGCGATGCCTCTAGTACAAGGGAATTGATTCAAGTTTCTCGAACTAACCTTCCTTTGACTTCTCTGGGCTCTCGCCTTCATCGTCCATCAAGATCCCAGAGCGGGTCCTGGGATGCTGACCCGGCGGACATGTTTGACAACAGCAACGCTGCTTATTCTACCAATTGACGAGCAATATGGTTCAGATAAATTGAGAGTTGGTAACGTGCGTGAAGGATGAAGTCAATTGATTTGGCGTGTTATCTCGAAAAAGAGGAAAAGAGGAGAACGCTCTCGCCCAGAATCCAGTACTGCGCCAAGTGGTGATGTCTCGAAACTCTCACATGATTGGTCAGAAGATGTGGGTCTCCTGCGCAGATGGACGCTGGGGCCACACGTCACTCGCGTTCTCCCGTCTTGCAGAATCAACAAACGAAACTGAAGCTGTCAAGAGAAGTATGGTCGATTCGCAACAACTTTGGAGGCGGTAAGTCACAGATAATGAGCACGTACGCGCCATCCATTGAGAATGGTAACCTATCTAGGCCATCTTCTTCTTCATCTCTACCAAAGACAACAAAGACCAGACATCATCCTGAATGCCACGACATGGCATCTTGTCGGAGGAAGAAAAGCATTTGACAAGACTCCGATCTGTTCCGTCCTTCTTCATGAAACATGATATGAAATAGAACTGACAAGATTTTGTGCAAATAAGCTCCAAGTTCAATGACCGTCCTTAACTACGCCTCCTCTACTTCTCCAACTCGAATCCGGTGGCAACGCGACTAATAGTAAGAATAGGACCCTGGTTCTGGACCGGGGCCGGGACCGCGTTGATGCGAGCTTCCAAAGCTTGCACATTGTTCTCGAGAACGTCCAGCCTCTCCCTCAACCGCTTCACCTCTGCACTCACACCGCGGCCCTGCCACCAAGCACTGAGGCCCCAGCAACCAAAGCCCACCACCGCCATCATGAGGACTCCGGAGAGACTAATGCTGTCTGCCACTTTCCACCCCTCCGTCTTCTCCGCAGATGCTGCCATCGGGTGTTGTTATCTTGTTCGTGCTCGATTTGTGTCCTGTGAGTGTTTGTCAGTATAGTGCGGGGCTTATAGAAAAAAAAAACGAGTTGGAAAGACCTTCTGTCTTGTTCGGAGGGTATTCCGTCCTTTGTAGGAGGGACTTCCTGGGAATCATGATGTTGGGTGCGTCGGTCTTCTTGAGCAAGGGAATGCGTCGGTTGGTGCACCTGAGCTTTATCTTGTCATATGGAGCGTACCGTCTGAAATTGGAATGGAAGCATGATTCCTGGTGCAGTGGGAGGAGTGCATGCATATGAGAACTGGCGAGAATTGGCCAGAACTGTAGGGCGGGATAACACCGGCGGAGGATCGGAAGTCCGGTTCTCTGGCCCCAATTGAATTTGTTTTTAAAATCGTATGATGAGGTGCAGTCATAGTAGAGTTACCTATTTAAGGGCAGGTACCCGCCACCGTCGTCTTCCCAACTCCAGCTTGCCTGCTCTTTTCTTTTCTACAACCTTTCCCGCCGCAGTTCGTCCTACCTACTTCCACTCAGTTTGTTCCAGGGTTCAACTCCCGCTACCCGCTCTTACCTCCACTTTTCATTTGGCCAGAATAACCGTCATGATATTCCAGAGTAAGAAGCCCACACGCCCCGGGGCCGATACCGCTGCCGACAAAGTGGACGGCTCAACCAAGTCTGCATTGATGCCTTCCCGCTCGCTCTCCAAGACATCATTGCTGGAGGCACTGCCCCCTCCTCCTTCGTACGAGGAAGTTACTGCTACTACAACGACCACGACCACGACTCCTGGAACCCTCAAAGGCCACAGCAACAATCTCCCTTCTCCCGGGCAGTGCCAGCTTGCAAGTATTTTCCAGTTTCCCGTCTGCACTTCCAAGTCCGCCAGCAACAAACGAAGCTGCATCTCTTTCTCCGAGCAAGGCAAAGCCCTTCTTCTCGTATATTACGTCTTGGTCAAGGAAGGGCTTGATATGACAAACTCCTCCCACGTGGTCCTTCCGGGGTATCGAGCCGAGGACCCATCACCCGCCGCCCGCGCTTGGATACATGCAGTCGGCAACTATGCCTTCATGTTGGCTCTCCTACAAGCCAGCAAACAGTACAAAATTGCTCGGGACACTTCTGAGAACCATCTGAGGCTGCGGTTGCCGCTACCTCCTCCTCTAGGCAATGATCCACAAGTGCTCGCTATACGTCAGCATGTGAAGAGGGGGATGGTGAATGAGCTGCTCCAACACAACTGGTACTACAAGCTCACAAGCAAAATCGCAGTGCTGTGGGAGGTGGACCAGCTGACCGACGTTGTACTTGACGATGCAGTCCATGTGTTCGATGGTTTCAAGGATTCCTTCGGTAAGAGCCGAAATAGCATCGACACTGGTGTGTTGGACGGGCCAAAGGTACACGCATGCTGGAGCTTGTTCAAGACGGTGCTTGTCGAGACCACGGGCTATGACGACCTGCTTCCGCCTCCTGAATATAATGAGTGCAATTCCAGGTGTCACCGCAATGAACGTGTTGGTACTTGGTAGGTAGATAGGTGTACCTAAGACAGGTCGGTGGTGGTTAGTAGGTAGGTGTTGCCCAGGCTTATGGTTCATTGGTAGGGTAAGGGACACATTGAAATAGTGTAGAGTGGAAAGCACATACTCATATGGCCTCGTCATCCACTTCTGGTTGGAAAAACGCTTTCTCTCGTCACGCCAGGCGCAGTCACCCCGCGCGAGTTCCTGGTGGTCCTGGCTGGTTTTGATTCTGATGGGACGGGCTCTTACGGCTTTGCTTCTGTACCTACTAAAACCACATCAATACCAGCTCATCTTGTCTTTCACCTCCTTGTTCCTTAACAGTTAACTCTCTTCTGTCCCTGAGCCTGGTCCAAATGCAATCAAACGTCACCCTCTTCAAGAAACCAATCTCTCTTTCAAGAACAATTCTTCTGCTTGAGCCATGGCATCTTGGGCCTCGAGTGTATCTCTCCCCAAGTGGCCAACTTCCGCCTCGACCGAATCCATGAAAGCTTTGGCCGTCATCTTCGACGCTGCGCGGCAACTTCACTTTGATCCGACAGCTTGCTTTGCGAGAAATGATTTCAACAACGCCCATCAAGGTACGTTACTTGACTCTCTCACTGCTCTTATGCCAACCATGCTTGTTGATTGACTAACCATATCACCGTCTAGTACCCCGAGCCCAGAGCCTCTACATCTGTTTATTGTCACCACCTTCATTTTCGGTTTTCCCTCTTGGAGGCACCAACAGCCCACATGAAAGTCTCGATTACAAGCACTACAAGTACTACCGGCCAACCTTCCAAGCACCCTCCTTGAGTCAGTGCCCCGGCCTCATATGCTGCTCGACAGTCTTTTGTCCCTGCCACCCTCGAAGATACATGACTGGTTTGCTATCGGACGCATATCTGTTGGAGGCTGAACGGCGACAGGAAAAAGGTGGTGTATTTCCTAGGTCAGGGAAACAGGGAAAAAAAAACGGAACCAGGGCCAGGCTAAATACCCTAGAAGGGCATGCCGGTGAATGGCAGGGCCTTTCCAACAGATGGATCCATATAGGTATGCTTCGACACAGTCATGCCGCCAGAGACAATTGTTGTTGCATACCAATCACTTCTCTCCTTCATCCGCCTGACACGTCCGACACCCAGATGATCCGAAATCAGGATTAAGTCTTCTAGCCTCCTCCCGGGCCTCACGCCTTTTGGCCTTCTCCTCCTCAGTCAGTATCCTCGGAATGTCTCTCTGGGCAGGATGCCACTTGTCCCACTCCGAGACGGTACGTCCGTCGGCAGTAAGAAGCTCGGGCGGCATCTGATTGTCCGGGACGTGGTTGTAATACTCTCTGATCTGGGGTTGAGTGAGGCCGCGCGCGTCGACGACGTTGCGGACGGCATCGAAGTGCCGCAGGACACCGTCGTGACCGAGGCACCAAATGCCTTTTCGGTTGGGTTCCTGTTTCATGGACTTGAATATTTCTTTCAAGGTCATGTCATCGGTCGATTTAGGCTGGGAGGTTGTAGTAGTTGGGGGTTCGGGCATGGCTTCTCCTTGGTTCTGGATGTTTGTTAGTCAGCAGGTTGGAAAAAGGAAAAGAAAACAACTCGACGGAGGCACCGCGCTGCTACTTGCCTGGATGTTTTCGGACATGATGCTCAACTTTTTGGTTCAGGGAATGGTGGCTTGTAAACAGAGAAGCATCAAGAGGAAGAAGCGTGCGGGTTGTCGATTGCGGGGCACGGTTGGATCTCTTCGACCAACAAGCGTATCTTTGTATCAAAGGAGACAGCCCAACAGAATGACGTCGTATGGCAAGATCCTTCTACTACCAACAAGTCAGCTGTCGAACACCATCTGGCAGCTTTGCCCCTACAGGCACGCTGCCCCTGCCGAAGTTGTGATCTGATTGGTGGCTATAAGACATTCTGTTGGAGTGTTGGTGCGAGTTTGACAGACCATCCGCCCGATAAGGGAATATGACTATTGAAAATCTTGTAATACCTACCTATTATATCATTCGCTAGCTTCGGCGTTTGAAGTTTTGATAGCGACATTTCAGGTGATGGTCTGATAGTGCATACTTCGGGTCTAACCAATACGGAGTATGGTAGGTAACGTTGCAGACGATTCGACTGAGCCTCTCTGCAAGGGGTTCTATACGAGAATTTTGCAGCAGCAGCCTTTACCAGGCTGTGTGTGTGGGCCAGGATCTCTATACTGGTACCCCGGGAGATGAAGCCGCGCAACCTGTAAGTAAATTTATATATGTCAAGTTCTGTGTGCTAACCGTCCTGGTTGGTAGTGACCTACAAGTCACCAGCGTCCATCATGAAGTGTTAAGAGATAGACTGAATCTAACAACACTCTGTCTGCCACAGATCCACAGTAGAAGTCGTATTGATGATGCATGCTTGAAAAAGAAATGGAGTTGGAAGTATGGCTAAAAGGGAGAGTGTCCCGGTGCTTTGAAGGCTGTGTTCTGGTAAGGTACTAGTAGTTCCTGACTTTGTCCAACCTTATGATGAACTATAACTTCCGCCGTGAACCAAAAAGAACAACAACAAACGTCAAGCATGAATCATCACCGAGCTTTCAAACTTACATGTGATATATACCGTACAATCTCAGACCTGCCAGCAGCCTTAGTTTCCTGCTAGATCTGACATCAATTGGACAAGTTGTGCATGTCGATGAATGGCCATAGAACGGATATAAACCGAAACAACCCCCAATCCCATTGCAAGTTTCCCAAATATACCTTATGCAGTTGGTTCCGTTCCGTTTTGTTCTGTGCCTCACTCCCGTCGACGCCAGCCAGCCTACAACTACCAATGTGGTATGTACCCTAGGCAGTTGGTTCGATTGCAAGTAGGTAGAGTGTAGATCCTTTTTGCAACATCGCAAAATGTGGCTCCATCGGTCCAACTGCTCCGAGCCTCCACGACACATATCTGCATGGTTCTTAGGTGCCTTCTTGGCAGGGGTTAGGTAAAAATTGGATGGAAAAACAAGAGATGGGGGCGGCGCAGCTTGAAGCCACATGAAAAGGAAGTTGAGGGTATGAGAAACTCCAGTCTGTCGCATAGTAAGATATCTCCTGCTTGGGAAGGTAGTAGCTCAACTGTGGCTTTTTGGCTTGGATAAGGGATGGATGATACGTAGGACTTTTAGGACCTATGGTGGGAAGTTGGTGGTTGAGGAGTGGTGCTTTCGGCGATATGGTAGGTAGCCGGACGTTAGTTACAACAATGTCGATCGAGATTTTTCGGACTTGAAGGATGACCAACAAGGAGCAAGGCTTCGGGGTTGAGAGAGTTGAGGATGGGCATTCGTTCGTGTTGATAGAAAGACCATGTAGGTAGATAGCGTTGAGTGAAGGAGCGGCGTGATCGTTCGAGTATATAGCTGGGTCTCTGCCGACCTAGGTTTCTTCAAGACTGACAGGTAACTTCCTCATTGTCTTGACAATCTCACGCCTCTGTTCCCTCCAACCATAGGTACCCACTTAGTCCCCAACACTTCCGACAAGTTCATCAACATGCAGTCCTACCTATTCAAGCTCCTAGCCATTGCGGTCGCTGTCCTGCCCGCTACTGTCCTCTCTATGCCGGTGGAAGGAGCAGCGGAGGGTGAGGTTGGAGAAGTACGTTCGCTGTCCCAGTCCTATCCTGCCCTCTCATTCACCAACAGTTTTCTTCTTTCCTTTTCCCTTGTCTTCCGTTCCATCCTGCATCACGAGTGGGAGATAACCAACTAACTGGTGACGACCACTAGAACGGTATCATCTGCCCACAAGCCATCACTCCGGCAGCTGAACGCCCTGCCGTGAGCCAACGACGTCGAGACAGCAGCGGCTCTCGGCTTTTTGCGCCGCGCGCATGCAACACGGACGTCTTCGCCTGTGAGGAAGATGAGGACTGTTTTGAGTTTGGGTGCACCTTTTGCGCTTTGCATCACACTCCGTGTGGTGATGAGTATACTCGCTGCCGCTAGAAAAGCCCTCGTGGGTTACTTGTTGTGGAGGCGGTATTCTGGTAGTAAATGTGTCTGGGCTGGATACGACCGTTGTGGGTTATCGAGAAGACGTCTATTTTCATTAGATACCTCTACCAAAGGTGTTGGCGAGGAAACTCAAGCTTGTTCTTTAGCTTACAGTGACTCTTCGTTCTGCTCTGCAAGCTCGTCGTGGGATGCTGTTGGCTAGTATGATGGTCTCGTCGGTCGTGTTCCGTGCTAGGAAAAAGAAAAAAAACATCTCTCCTCTTGTCGGTTCGCTTTTTGGCTATGAGACGGAAGGTCACATCCAAAGAAATGGAGCAGTGTAGATGAATGAATGAATTTTGTCACTAGAAGTGCGGGAATGAGGCACTACAAGTGATAAGGAGCGAGGAGGATGAATTGGTGAGGTCGCGGTCCCGTTGAGTGTTGACCGAGAATAACGGAACTGTTTTGCCAAGACCACCATTGCGCTAATGATACTATAGCGGGAAATACCCCAGGCAGTCAACGCTTGGGGGGGGGTTTCAACCCTTGTAAAAGCACTAAGCCCTGATCTGATATTAAGCACTGTCGTTTTGACAACGCTTGTTATGCAACGGAAGCTTCTGATTGGCTAGGAATTCTTGTTCATTTTGACCGCTATAACAATATACTATAAATTCAGGTTTCAATTCATGCTTACAGCGCAGTCAATCTCGTACACGGGCCAAATCGCCTTGTCCCTTAAATGTAACCGCTAATATAAATAATTTAGTGATCGATTATAGTAATTATATTATAGTGTATAGGCTGTTTTAAATTATACGCTGAATGTGGTTACTAAGAGGCTTATTTTAGCGATTATTTACAACGGCTATAATAAAACGTACAGATTGTACTAAGTTTCTAACGTTAAGAGTACGAACTTTATTATTTTATAAGTGCCTACTTTATATTTTATTGAAATTATTATTAAATGATAAAATATAATAAAATAGTTGTATAGCCCGATTTAATAAAGTTATTAATAAAGAAATAATAAAATATAATAGAATATAATATATTAAAAATAATAAATATAATTTGGATAATCCGTTATTTTTTTCTAAGTAATTTCGTACTAAAGGTAATAGCTTAGTACTATCGCTAGGTACGATACAATAATTAATAAAGGGGATTAGTAATACTAATATATAATTTAATAATTATAATATAGTAGTATTAATTAATATAAAGAAATAATTTAATAGGGTGAGTATTAATTAATATAAAGAGATAGAGGTAATTTAATAAGGGTTATGCCGACGGATTGGAATTTTAAACGTAACCGGTATGGTAATAAATAATACGTTATTAGTAGAATTCGACGGGATTAATATTTTTATTGAATTTAAAATTATTCGGGTTGTAATAATAATTATTGAAAGGGAGACCGCTATAGCCTTTCTTCCTACTATGTTTAATAATATCCCGGCCGCTTTTAATATAATCGGTAGGTATATTATTAGTGGGCGGACTATTTGCTTTTAAAATATTTTTATTAGAAATAACGGCGGTAATACGGGATTGAAATTGAATACCGATATAATTAGGATTTAAAATAGCCGATATTTACTATTTAGATATATTTTTAATAATACGAATAAATTTAATACGTTATAAAAAGGTTAATATAAATATATCGATAATTTAATTTATATTTCGTACTTTTAATATAGTAATATCTTTAATAAAAGAAGGTTATTTTTTAAATTCTTTATTAACCGGGGGTTATAGAGTATTACCGGTTCTTATATTATTATTATTAAAAGGGGGAGGGGGTAATAGTAATAGTAGTTTTTTAAAGGGATTTGGTAAACGGTATTTAAATTTCTTTATCGGTAAGATTTGTAATGTAGGTAGTTTTATAGTAAATATTTCCTTAACCGGTAATAGTTTTAATGGGGAACGGGGCGGTAATAGTATAGGAATTGGAAATTAGGGCGGTAGTAGTACGGGAGTTGGAGATTAGGGCGGTAGTAGCACGGGAGTTAGAGATTGGGGCGGTAGTAGTACGGGAGTTGGAGATTGGGGCGGTACGGGAATTAGAAATTGGGGCGGTATAGGAATTAGAGACTGGGGCGGTACGGGAGCTGGAGATTGGGGCGGTAGTAATACGGGAATTAGAAATTAGGGCGGTAGTAGTACGGGAGTTGGAAATTGGGGCGGTACGGGAATTGGAGATTGGGGCGGTACGGGAATTAGAGATTAGGGCGGTAGTAGTACGGGAATTAGAAATTGGGGCGGTGGTAGTATAGGAGTTGGAAACTAGGGCGGTACGGGAGTTAAAAGTATAAAAGTAGTTTCAATACGTTAAAATTCAGTAATTCGCCGTTTTACCGCTTATTTGTCCTCCAATTTATTAAATTAGCGCTTCTTAATTATAATATATATATTATTTAATATATTAATTCTTTATTTTTATATTAAATTTTCCTACTTATTGATAGTTCGCTTCTCGTTACTTATATTGAAATAATATTATAAATTAATTCTATATTCCTTAAAATCCGTTAAAAAGGATAAAAAAAGTTTATTATATTTGGTTCGAAGTATTTTAGGAGGGGGTAAATCGGGTACATTAATAAAATGCTATAAATAACGTATAATGTTATTACCCCGTTCGATTTAATTAATATCGTAGTTATTATATTAAGCGTTAATATATTCGTTAAATTTAAAACGAATATTATAATCGAAATTACGCCGTAATAATTTAAATTCCTCTTTAGCTTCGAGCTTCTTCTCCCTCTCTTTAATTATCTTTAGTAATAGGGGTCCTAGGGGCGAAAATACAGATTTGGGAAATATGGGTTTAGGAGATACGGGTTTAGGAATTTCGAATAGGATATTAGTAAGAGGCTATTCTTCGTCTTCTTCGGGTATTAATTTATAAATATAAATAGGATTTAATAAGGTTAATAAGGTAATAAGTATTCTAACTTTACGTTAGAATCGTTAATTTCGTATTATATAATAAGGTATAATTCCTATTTGGAATTAATTAAATCTATCTTCGGATATATTATATTTTTATAATAATTCAAATAACCGGTTATAAAATTATTTTTCGAATTCTTTAAAAATATTCTATAGCTAAATACGGAATATCTTTATATTATTACCTTTAATATATTATATTTAAACGCTTCTATTAATAAGAGGGTAAATATTAGGGAATTCGGTAGTAGCGGGTATTTCGATAATAAGTATTTCGATAACGGGTATTTCGGTAATAAAAAGCTCGGTAATTAATATCGGCTTTAATTTAAAATTAAGAGGGAGGATTAGAATAATTTTAATCTTTTTATTTTTAATTACTTTTAACTTCGGACTCTATTTTGGTATTTTTAAGCGGGGTATTAATATAATCTTTAATTATATAAAGGTAATAGGTATAAATAGTCTAACCGAATATAGGTTCTTTATAAAGTCGTTCGTATATTATTTTATTATTATAAAGAAATCGTCGAAATTTTAAACTTATTTAACGAGAATATCTTAATAAACGATAAGAAGATTCTTCTATACGGCGATCTTTAGTATTTAAATAATTTACTAATTTATTTACTCGTTTATTTATATTCTTTATTCTTATATTAATATAAATTTTTTAACCGGCGATTTAATACGTATACGTTTAATAACTGGCTATTTTTATTATTCGATATTTAATTACATTAATAATAATAATAATAAAAATATATAAATTAATTAGGGCGATACGAAAAATTCGGTTTACTTTCGCTTAGCTTTTTCGGTAATAATTACATTGAATTTAGCCTAGGTTCTTAAAGTCGTAAAAATATCGATATCGGTAGCTATTAGTTATATTTATTTAGGGGCGGCTTCTTCGTTTATTAAATTATCGATAAATTCGGTTGGAAATGGGGGGGAGTTGGTAGTATTATGTTCTTACTAATAAGTAATAGGGTTAAATATAACTTCGTATTATATAATAGCGATTTGCGTAAATTTGCGTTATTTGAAAATGTTTAATTCAATAGTTTTAAATTATAAATAGACCGTAAGGTTATTAAAATCGATATTATATTAGGTGCGATAATTTTCGTTATAATACTATTTTTATAATTTATACGATTATTTAATATAATTACGGCCGTTTATAATTATTTAATAACGTTTTATTATATATATTTCGGTAATTTAATAAATTAAAGTAATAAATATTATTTTTAAGTAGAAGAAGGGGAGCTTTATACGGTTTAGGAAATTTTTATCCTAATCGAAGTATAAGGCGATATAATAGAAAATATTATTGAAGAGAATTCGATTTAATTAGGAATAGACTTATTCTTTTGTATATTCGACGTCTTTTTCTTTAAAATAGTCTTTAAGGGTTTTGAAATTTATATATTTTATATTAAATTGGAAGTCGTTTTAATAGTTCCGTATTTAACTTATTATAAGCCTATATATTCGATTCTATAATAACTTTACTTTAATAGTATTAAAGTTTGAATTATATTAAATATATAATTGCTAGAATATTTTAAATAGTATATCGATATACGGGAATATTATATATACGACGGTAGCCGATAATATATTCGAATAAAAAATAAAATAGACCTTCCGATTAAAGATATTAAATTTATCCTTTATCCTACCTATTTCTTCGTTATTCGGTAGATTCGGATTAAGGCGCTATTTAATATTAGTAAATTAAAAATCGAACCCGAAAACTATATAGAAACTTTCGTATTCAAATTTATAAAAAGTATTTAAATATATTTATTAAAATTTATTATATAAAGCGATAATTAAAATATATATATATATATATAGTAATATAAATATAGATATATTTATTTAATTATACCTTTTTTATATTTATTACGGAGGATAGATCTACTTATAATTAATTTACGAGGTAATAATTCGATAGGTATATATAATTTAAATCGTCGGAGTTTTTAATTATTCGTATTAATAGACGGAGCGGGTAATTACTAAGGCTATTATCCGGTTGACGCGCTTTAAACTAGTGTATTTATAATTAAAGAGATTAGCGTTTAATTTTTTATTAATTCGGCCGTAATACCGTATTAATATTTATATTTAATATTAATAGCGCTACCCTTAATATAATTAAATTACAGAGGGCCGACGTCCTTATTATTATAGTCTTTTATAATATAAAGTTTAATAAAAGACTTATATTTTTTATTTATTTAATTATTAATTTACGCGCTTATATATACGGTAATATAATATATTATAATATATTAATTATATTATTATTTATTATATTATAGGGTAGAAAAGATAGAAGGAATAAAATAAGTAAATGCGATCGTTTTAAAGTAATATAATAATTTATATACTTATTAATAAATAACGTACCTTTATTATTTACCCTATTACGGTACATTAAATTTAGAATTAAATAATAGAATAAATTAATAATCTTCTTATTAAAACGTAAATAAAAGGGTAATACAATAAATAGCAGTTTTACAATCTATTACGCGTTTATACGTAGCGCGACGTAGTAAAATATAACTAATATACTCTTTTTAATATAATAGAAATAATTATTTTTATTGAATAAAAAATACTATTATATCCGAAATAACCGATTACTTTCCGATCTTTTGTATTGCGTATTTATATCCGTATTAAATCGTCGAATTGCCTATTATAAAGAATTCGAAGCGTAATAATACAGTCGATAAAAAACGATTTAGCGGTAAATTATCGTATATTAATTAATTAATACGTAACCTCTTTAATAAATCCGGTAACGAAATTTAGGAGGATATTGGGGACGAATTAAATATTAGAAAGGGTATTAAAAACGAATAAAATATCGCTTAAGAATATATTAAAGATATAGTAATAATTAATCCTATATTATTATAAATTATTATTATAATTCGTAATAACGATATCGACGAAATTATTATATAAGGTATTAAATAATCGGGTAGTATTAATTCGAATTTACTATTACTTAATAGACGTTAAACGGATTCGTAATCGGATTTGTAATTAAAATCGGTATTTAAAGAAAATGAAAATAAAAATAATAGTAAGTACTATTAAACGGGTAGAATATAATAGGCCGGTATTAATTTAAGATTTTAAATATTATCGATATTAATAAATTCTATAATAATAATTTAAATAATATTATTACCTAAATAGCGTAAGAGGATATCCTATTTAATAAACTTTTCGGTACTAATTAATATAAAAAACGCATCTTTATTGCGATTAATTCCGAACTATCCGACGAGGAAAATAATAAAGAAGAAAATAGAGGCCTAAAATTTATCCGCCTTAAAGAAGAAAATAATATATCGACTATTTTATTTATATATTAGAATAAAGAGATTAAAATATCGGATTTTAAAATAGCGCTAACTTCGTTTACCGATTTAACGGGTTTTAACCGATAATTTTAGGACGTTTTATATAAAATTTTCTTCTTTATTAAAAATAATAACGGTAAAACGCCTAATATATTCAAACGGTTACCGCCTTAATTATTAACCCTCCGTAAGCGTATATAAAATCGTATATTAATAATAAATATATAAAAGGTAAAGATTCCGGTAAATATATTAAAAATACTAATTTTACTACCGAATTTAAAATTTAAAGAACGAAGAAAAATCGAAATATTCTATTAACGGTATAATACGAATAAAGTAATCGGTATCGCGTAAAAGGTAATAAAAGCAACGGTTAAAATAAAAGGGAAAAATAATAGCGAAATTTATATATTAATAAAAGCGGCGGAATGCGTTTAAATAAGGGTAAATAAATTAAAGAATATAAAGGTAAATATAAATATAATAAACGAAGAAAGTATCGATTTCTTTAAAATTATATTACTAATATTCGTTATCCCGTTTATATTTTTCGATTTACCTACTTTATTTAAGAATATTATTATATTAAATATTGGTAAAAGGGTATATAACGGTTTAAATTATTTTATTAATCTTCCGCGGGAGTTTTATAAATCTTATACTTAATTATTATTAGTACGTACGATATTTAGTTAATATATATATATTATTTTCAAAAATTTAAATAACGGCGAAGAGGAGAATAATTTACTAATTTTCTTTAGCGATTAAGTTTTTTATTATTATATTAAATTATTTAATTACTACTTATTAGCGTATAATAATATCCCCGATTTACGAATCTACTTCGATATTTATATTAAGAGAATATATAGCGTTAAATTAAACCGTTATAAACGGCCGTATATAATAGATAGCGATTAAATATATTTATAAATATAGGAAATATACCGACGCAAAGTGCCTATATTATAGAAATTTCTTAATATAGGTATTATTATACCTAAATAATAACTACGAGAATTAATTTTAATAAATTATTTAATATATATTCTAGAAATAAAAATATTTATATATATAAATATCTATATCGATTATTATTTTGGAGAAGATTATCGAAACCCCGATTTTAATTTTAATTAACCTACTAAGCCTAAATTCTAATAGAGTAAACGACGAGAGCCTAAATAAGAAGTACCGCTATTAAAGTATAATAGCCCTATATATTAGGTGCTTTAGGATAAAAATAAAGAATTCTATATAGTATAGCGTATAATACAATTTAATAATTCTAATAATATATCGGTTATACCTATATACTATACTTACCCTATTAAAGTAGAATTAGAATTCGAATATTTTTCCCGGGATATATTCGAATATAAATAGGATTAATCTCGAAATAGTATACTTATTATATCCTTTCCGTATATCGATTTTATTAACGGATTTAGCGTATTTCGCAACTCTTATCGCATATTAATAGGTTTCTATTTTACATTTGCTAATTTATCGATAGAAAAGCGTTTACAATTAAGAAGTATATTCTTATTTATTCTTAAACCTTATAGTTTACGATTCGATAATATTATAAAAGCCCTAAAAATAATAATAAAATTCAACGAAAATATAATAATATTTATATTTAGTAAAGGAGAGGTATTATTATATATATTCCCGATATATTATATTAGGGATATACTATAATAAGTAGAAAATTGTAGGTTTAAAGGGCTACGTAGTATTAAATTCTATTATTATTATTTTACGTCGAAGGGAATTGGCCGTCGGAATAACCCTAATACGTAAATTAATTTCAATACGATTACTAATAATAAATATTATTTTTAAATCTTCGAAATATAATAGAATATAATAATAATAAATAATAATATTGCGGTAAGGAAATATAGTAAATAGTAGGGTATTAAGAATCTATTTCTAATATTAATAAACCTATCGCCGTCCTTAAATATTATTATAAATCGTTTATATAATATAATATATTTTAAATTCAACGGCATTGCCTAAATAATCTATAAACTTCTATATAATAGTATTTTAACGCCGATTAATAAGGTAGAATATATAGTATAATTAAAAGTATAATTATTTCCGCCCGGCTAGTAGCGCTTATAATCGCTATTTAATTATCGATTTAATTAGTAAATAATTTATTATAGTAGATAATTAATTATTATATTAGTTATACTATTATATTAATTGAAAAGAGAGCGAATAAAACCCCAATTCTATAACCGTATAATCGAAACGGGCTAGGACCCTATTGAACTAATAATAAAAATATTAATAAAGATAATAAAAAATATATTAACCCTAATAAGAATTAAACCGTCGAAGGAAGACTATTAATAAATTTATAGTATTATATATAAAGCTCGCTATATATATAATTATTTATACTTTCTAATATTTACGTCGATTATATCCGTATTATTAATTATAAATACTCCTAATATAGGGAATTCCGGATCCGAAGCGGAAATTCTACCCGGCGGCGGTAGAAATATACTATTTCAAAGTTAGCTACTAAATAGTGTTAAGGGATAGAAGCGGGTAAATAAATATAAGAAATTTATAATATAATCGAATATTTATATTGGGATATATTATAAGGATTTTATAAAAGAATATAATTTACTAATAAATTGTAGTACGCTAACCGGCGAGGATATATATTAATAAATAGCCGGGATCCCTATATTAAAAATTATTATAAATTTAAAATGGAAAATATAAATAATACCGGGCAAAAAGATAAAAGGCTACGAATATAAGAAAATAATCGATTAAAAATTCTAACCTTACTAATATCGATAAATATTTTAAACGTAAAATATATAAAATGAATTATTCGAACGTTAAAAAGGTCCTATTTATAAAGGTCAATTTCTAATAAATAGTACGACTCTTACTATTCGGTAACTTTAAAGAAGACGACCCCGAATTAATAATAGTAATAATTAATTTATTATAATAATGCCCTACCCTCTTCGATATAATATTATTATATTCTAATTATAATAATTTAAATAATTAAAACGAAAGAAACGAAGACGAAAATTAAATAAAAAATATAAGCGATTTAAATTATTTAATATTATATATCGTTAATAAATTCCGATTAAAGAAGAAGAAGAAGGATTTGGGTTATTATATAATTAACGAAAATTAGCGACTACCCCTACGTACAATATTCGGCGATATAACAGCAGGGTAATTTAGGCTTCTATAATATATTTATTATTATAATTTTAATACGCTACTAAATAAGCTATTATTCTTCGAAAATATAGTAATTAAATAAGCGGAGAAGTTCAATTTTATAAATAAATATATATTTATTAACCCAATATAAAATTATTCTATAGAATTTAATAATAGTACCCGAAATTAATACTATTTCGACGATTTCGGCACTATTTATCGAACTCCTAAGACTATAATCGATTATTTTAATACCGGTCAACTATTATTTAATAAGTTATTTAATTTTATATATATAAAAAGTTTTCTAAGCGCCGCGTAATAATACGCTATCGAAATATTCGCCCCGAAAAATAAAATATATAAATCCTATATAAAACGGCGAAATTTCTAAGCCTATATTAGAATATATATTATATAATGCGTATTATAAATAGTAACGTACACCCGATAATAAATACGAATACTATTATTAGATTATTATTATATACCGATTTTCGACGGCGTATTTAATATGCCGTATCGTTTTAATAATCGAAAATAACGAATATCCGTCTTAAAATATCTATTTAAAAGGATTATATATTACTATATTATACCGTTTCGGTATTATAATAAACGCTACGCTATAATATAATAAATATATTAATAATTCTTTTTTTCCCTAATATTTTACATCGGCGATTTATATTCAAATACAGTAATTATATTTAATACGTATCTTATAGCAATATTCTAAAATAATATTATATTAACCGTATTAATTATATTTTCGAATAAAATTATTATATAAAAAACTATATCTTTATTCTCATTACGCCGATCCGATATACGAATTATAAATATTTTATTCTCGATTTAAATATTATAGAAGAATTAATAAATAAGCCGATAATTATTAATTTAACGGCTATATAATTTATAACTCTATATATAGTCTATATAAACAGAATTAGCATTATTTAAATCGATTAAAATATATATACCCTTTAATTAATATCGATAATATATAATATTTAAATTAATAATCTAGCGTTTTAATAATTCTACCCCGAATTATATATCTATACTATATTTATATTAATAATAAAAGTATGTAAAAAGGATATTAAATATATAAATTTCCGTCCGTAAATTCTTTCTCTATATAAATATATTATACTAACTTTTATACGTATATACAACGTACAGAGGTCGATAACGATAATAACGTTGAAAATAATAATTATAGAGTTACGGTATAATAACCGTACCCTATACCGAATTTACAATACGGTAAGACTTAACCTAATTAATATTTACAATCCTTTTAATATTCTTATAATATAAACCGACGGCGATATAAGAAGCGTATATAATAAAATTAATTAATACTAAAGGGTAAATATTATTAACGATTTTATTACTATAATAAATTCCAGAGGAGTAATCCCTAGTCGAATATTATTAATAAGACGTAATAGATTTATAATTACATCTTGCCCTACCCGGAGTAAATTACCGAAACGCCGTATATAAGAGGCGAAATAATAATATAATATAATATAGTATACGGGTATTCTTATTTTAATAATACTATACTATATAATTAATTACTACTATTTTACTAATTTAATTATACTAATTAAATAGGTAAATAGATATAATATTCCCACCCGACGTTGTAACTACATTCGAGATTTTATAATATATATTAATTATAAGGCTTTGCGCCGTTTTTATATTCTATCTATTTCTCTCTCCTTATATCTCTATCTCTATTTTTATTTCTATTTCTATTTCCGTTTTTATTTCTGTTTCTATTTGCGATTTCTTTACGTAAACCCGCATTTACATTTATTTATAATAATTAATATATATATAATTGAATTGCATTCTGGGGGTTTATATTGCGCGGAACGTTAATATATATATAATTATAATAATAGTTTCAATTGTATATTAATAAATGCGACCGCGTGGGGGGCGCGGTGTGCGGTGTGCAGTATGCGATTGGGTTACTAGTTTACCTAGTAGTCCGTATAGTAACCGTAGTTGTAATACTAGGCTGGTTTAGAGCCGTAACCGCCTGCCTAATAATCCGTATAATAGCCGTAACTATAATACCGGGGCTAATTTAAAGCCGTAAGCCCGTAACCGTTAGGGTAATTCGTATACGGGTTGCAATCGGGGTCCTAATTAGGATACGGGCGCGGGCACGGAATTAGGGTCGTAAATTAGGGTCGCAAATTAAAATACCGGTATTAAAGTACGGGGTTAGGACGAAATATAAATTATTAAATAAAATACTAATACTTATAATTATAAACGTAACGAATTATTCCCTATTTATATATATAGTCCGTATACCCGCATTATCGCGAATCCGGCCGCGACCCGCGGTCCCAACGCATATTTCAAAGCGTTTTCTAGGGAGCAGCACCCAAAAATCGGACGGTAGAAATTAGACCAATTAGAAGCCCTCTTCAATTAATAATACTTAATATAACATTAAGGCTTAGTAAATGCGCCAACGCTTAATATATTATTAATTCTAAGATTTGTATTAACCTTTATAGCCCCCCCCTAAGCGTTGGTACGCTCTTTATATTCCCGCTGCGGTATATTGCGCTCACTAACAATTACGGCCATCCGCCAAACAAACACTATTCCCAAACTCAAACGCCTGTGCAATCTTGGCGGGAGGGGGTGTGTACGCGCACACACAACAACAACACATCTTCGTAAAAATTATAAAACTTATTCGTTTTCAATTATTTCTATACAAAATCGAAGCCTAATAATTGCATTTTCATTCTAGAAAGTAAATAAACTATTATCGTTATTATCCTTAATTATTTTCATTATTTTTATTACGATGCCGCCTAAATCCATCTTTAGAATTTAGCCCAAAAAGCGTATTCGTCGCGGTAGTATTACTTCGGTCTATTTTAACGAAAATTAAATTAATCCTAAAACCCCATTAATTCTATAACGCGTATTTACCCACTTTAAGAAGAAAAATCGTACTTTAATCGAAATAAAGGAGGCTATTACCAATTTATTTAAAAAGGCCGCCCCTAAAAAGAAAGCCGCCCTTAAGAAGAAAGCCGCCCCTAAAAAGAAGGCCGCCCCTAAGAAGAAGGTTACCCCTAAAAAGAAGCCCGCCGCCGCTATTAAAAAAGGGAAAGAGAAGGCTAATAATGCGGAAGTATAAATTATATATATATATATTAGATCGATTAAATAGGAGGCATAGTATACTATGGGCGCTATGTCCTAATAGGACCCGTTAGCCGGCAGACTGACAGGCGCATACCTAGTAGGCGCCTACTAGGCGTAGTCGAAGACCCACCTTAAACTGTATAACATTTAATGGTCGGGTCGGATCCTTGAAAAGGATTCCCGCAGGCGCCAACCTACGGCTCCCTTTCTTCCTTTTATATTATCTTCTTTTTAATATTATAAATTATTATAACGTATTATAATATTACCCTATTATTTAGTAATTGCGACTAAACGTTTAGTAATTAATACGAATAATATACTCTTCGCACCCCTCCTAATAAATTCGCTAATTATTTTCGTCGCGAATTTATTAATTTTATTGATTATTTATCCGTTTACCTTCGGTAAACGACTTTAACGATAATCCTCTTCCTAAATCGCTTCGTTTAATTATATTAGTCGCGATCGCTTTTTAATTTTATTAATTATTTATCCGCTTACCTTCGGTAAATAATTCTAACAATACCCAACCCGTTATTACGATTTTAAACCGTTTATTTAAAATATTAAAATTAAAATAATATGTAAATTATACCCCGCTTCTATTATTCTATACTATTACGTCGTATTAATTTATATTAATTAACGTATAAAAATACCTAATATTACCCTAATCCGAATTTCTTTAAATTTTAATATTAAAAGTAATTTAAAGTAATATATAATTTATTTTCAATAATAATTATAGCTTTTATTCTTTAAAATCCTTTTATTCCCCTTATTATTATTTATTTCCTCTTTATTAATATATTTATAATTATTACGCTAATTTTTTTACTAACTTATTATAATTAGTGAAAATCCCCCTAATGGACCTTATTATTCGCTATATAAAATATTAGCCCTTCTAATTAGTATATATAATTTCGCGCGTTTAAATAGCCTTAATAACTAATCCGCTAGTATAATTATTAATTCCCGCCGTAACGTTACCTAATTACGCCGATATTCCAATTCCTAAATTAAATTCGATTTTAATAATAAATAAAATACCCTATAACCCCTACTACCCAAATTAAATATTATAAATAATATTATTAATATAATCGCTAATACCCTATTTCTTTCTAAAACTTACTTTCGATAATTATCCTCGACGATTATTCTTCCTAAAATATTTATATTTACTTAATCTTCTAATAAACGCGTTTTTAAATACGAAGAATATAATACTACTACGTTCAGCCATTCGAATATCGAAAATAACGATAAAAATTATAAAAAAGAAAAGGCTTTTAAACGATTTATTTACTATAAGGTTTAAAACCGTATAAATTAAATAAATTCCGAAAGAAGAAAAAATACCCGCTATATAAAAATTATCGAAGTATATTTAAAATATAATAAAGATAGAATTTAAAAAATCGACGACTATATTAAGGAATTTCGTTATAATTATTTAACCTAAATAGAAACTTTAACCCAATATATATTCAAATTTAAAAATAACCACGCCGAGATTATAACCGCCTTAAAAAATAAAAATAAAGGTAAAGAATTAGTATAAAATTTAATCGATATACCCGGTTATTTTCTTAACTATTCCTTTAATATATTTAATATTATAATTATTTGTAATAATAATTTCCTTTCTAATAACTCCTATATTATTAATATTCGCAAATATTATTAAATTTACGTCGAAGATAAGAACGATTATACGTATTTTAATATCCTTCCCCACTTTCGCTACGATAAAAATATCCTAGAGAAAATTAAAATCCTCCGAAAAAAGCTATTTAGTAACGACCTATACCGTCCTTATAATAAACTTAACGATTTCGACTCTAATTATATTAATCCTTATATTATTAAATTACTTTAGTTTAATGTTGAAATTAACGAAGAAAATTTTATAAAATAGGTTAATAGCATTAAAAATCGAAAAATTAAGGTATTTAAAATAATAGAAAATTAAATTAAAAATTAAAATAAAAAGGACGAAGATATTTATCGTATAATAAAACGTTAGGAAAAAATGTTCTTACGCTATATTAAAGTAAATAATCGCTATATCTAAATAATATATATTCTTTAAACGGAGCATATTTACTCTAATATTTATTTTAACTTCTCTATTAAAGATACGTATAAGGCCGTTAAGAATAAAATTCGCGCCGAATATAAAATACGTAAAAAAAAATAATTTAAAGTTTTAATTAATTTTATTAACGGATTTAATAAGGTTAAAAATACTTTTACTTTTATTAACCCCTTTCGTTCCCCCTTTATTTTTTCTTTAAAATCGTTTAATAAAGCCGCCATTTATTTAAAAGATAATAAATTTCGTAGTAAAGCTACTATTATTACTATAGGAGGCATTAAAAATCTTCTTAATACCCTTCGTAAATCTACGCCCATTAATAACCCTAATAATAATTTTAATAATAATAATAATAACGACGGTATAACCCCAGATAAATATATATATAATAATCGCTATAATTCTTATAAACCTACCTTCTTTAAACCTATTCCTAACGTTAATAAAAATAAGATTCGTTTTAAACGTAATAAGATCGGTACTTTTAATCCCTTCGCTAACGACCTTAATAATATAAATATAATTAAAAATAATACTACTATAATTTTTATTAATATTACTATATTCGTTAACCACTTTTTTGGATTACTTACTAACGATCTTTATAAATTTTTATATAAATAATTAATTCGTATATAACCTTTCTTTTTATAAGGAGCCGTTTATATATAATAATATAATTAATTTACCCCGGATAAATATATAAAATTAATTACTTTTAAAAATTTTATATAAATTTTTATAATTAAATTTACTCTTAATACCGCTATAACCACCCGCAAATTCATCGAGAGTAAACTCACTTTATACGATATTTATTTAAATGAAAATGCCGCGGTCAATTATCCATTCAAATAACTCCGCCTAATTTAAGCTATAAATATTATATTAAAGAACGGAAATTACTATAAAGTATTAATTTAAATTTAGAATAATTTTAATATTAACGTTAAAACTCTAATCCCTAACCCCCCTCTAAATTATAACGCCGACGGATATATATAATTAATTAAAAATAAATACGCTATATTATATTCCGTAATTAAAAGCAAATACAATTCCAACCGTACTACATCCTTCCGCGATTATAATCGTAGCCGCAATTATAACCGTTCCAAATATAATCGTAATAATAATTATAAATATAATAATAACCGCAACCGTAATAACTCCCGCAACTATAATTATAATAACTACAACTAGAATAGCTTATATAACCGTAACGGCTCCTATAACCGCAATAACTCTTATAATTATAATACGTACGAATAAAGCTCTTTACGTAACTGCGATAATTAAAGTAATTACTATTCTAATAATTTACGTCCCTATAATAATAATTAAAATTATAATATTAAACGCAATTGTAATCGAAATAAAGACTATATTAATTATATAGAGGAGGAAATTATTAATTTCACTAAATATAATTCTAAAGATAAATATAATTCGAATAATTCGGTTTATTATATATATAATAGCGAATTAATCTATTCTAAATACTTAATAGAATTTAATATATATAATATAAAGAATAATTACGTAAAGGCTTATACTTTTAAAATCGCTAATAATAAATCCGTCCTAAAAATTTAAATAAATAATAAATATTTAAAATATACGGATTATAATAACGTTTACCCATCCCGTAATTAATTCTTTATATACCTAAACTTTTATTTAAAAACCTTCCCTACCGAATACGCTAATTATATCGCTACTATCCCGTTTAAATTTAAAGAAATAACCCTATAATAAAATAAATTATTTAAATAAAAGTTATTTATAAACTTTACGCATTTAAAAGTCTTAATTAAAATAACCTTAAATTTAAAAGAAATTGAAATTTATATAAATTTAGGAGTAGCGAAAATAATTATCGACCGACGGTTTTTTAATACGCTAAAATACTCTATTTCTAAGGATTATTTAATTTAAATTAAGGGAATAAGAAGCAAATTTATTAAATTAATAAAATAAGCAATATTTATAATTTACTTTACCGGGTAAAATATATAAGGCGCTCTTACCCTATTAAAAATTAAAATAACCAATTAAATAATAAATAACCTCGAACTTACCCTCTTATTTGCGAACTCCTTCCTATATTTAAAGTAAATTAAAATTAATTACCGTAAAAGAAAAATAATTTTATTATAAAATAATTTTAATATTTCCTTTAATATTTTAAAGCTATTTTACCAATATACCCGCAAAATAATTATTAAGAAGAAAATTACCCTACGGCCCGAAAAGGAACGAATAATACCAATCTATTATATTAACCTCCCTAAAGATTGGAACTTCCTATTCGACTCTTTATATGCTATTATAATTAGTATAATTATCGACGTATAATCCCTGCGTATAATAATTATAAAAAATATAATTAATATAAATATAATTATCCTTTGTAAATAAAAAATCGGTATAATTACCGAATATAATATAAACGGATATTTTACTTTTAATTAGCTTAATATTTACGAAATTACTCTAATAATATAAATATTACAATTAATAAATAATAATTATACCCTATTAATTAACGAAATAACCAAAATTATTTATTAAATTTATTATATCCCCGTTAATATCGAAGTCGATATTAACCTAATATTTATAAATATAAAATAAACTTCGGTAAATATAATTAATAAAGGAATGGATAATTGTATAAAATCCCTAAATATTATAGAAATACTTAAAATACCCAATAAGTAATTTAATTTTAATATCCGTATAAATAATAAAACGCCCGAATTAATAATAAAAAAAAATATCTATATCTTCGCGGAAAATTAGCGTATATTATACGTATTAATTAAATTAATCGCCCGTTTTCCTAAATTATAAAAGGAAGGAAGTCTAATCGATATACCTAAAAAGGATATAATACGAATCCCGTTAATAAAAGGGTAATAAAATTATAAAATCGCGGTTTATATATACCCTATAAATAAAAAAAACTAAGCAATTATTAATAAAATCTTCGACGCACTTTATAAATAAGGTAAAATAAATTAAGTTAAATATATTACCCTATTCGTATACCCAGTTTTCGTTATTTAAAGAAAAATAAAAAACGGTCCCAAAGGTCGCCCTATAATCGACTTACACGTATTCAATAATTTAACTATTTTCGATAATTATCCCCTACCCCTTTAATACAAAATTATTGCGTTTATACGCGGAAAGATTATTATTATTATTATTAATACAGTATTTTTCTTCTATTAATTTAGTATTTAATTAAAATATTGGGATTGGTTTACTTTAATTACCTACCGAAATTTGGAATAGTTAACCGTAGTGTAAATAGGCTTTAAAAACACCCTTACATACGTATAACGATTTATAAATATATTCTTTCGCGAATATAAAAATTATTATAAAATTTATATTAATAATATTATTATTACGTTAAACTCGGTCGATAATTATTTTTAATATTTTAACGCTATTTTCTTATTATTTATTTCTAAAAATATTATCCTATCCCCTAAAAAATTATATTTTAATTATTTAAATATTAAATTACTAAGATTCTATATTAATAGCTTTAGCCTTTTAATTATTAAAGATAGGATTAAAATATTTAAAGATTTCGCTTTCCCTAATAATTTAAAAGCCTTCGAATAATATATTAATAATATAAGATTCCTACGCTATTTAATTATATATTACGTTTAATTTATCGAACCTCTTTAATTCCGTAAAATTGAATTCTTTATAATAGGGTAGAAAATAAGTAAAATCGAGCTTAATAAACCTATTCGCTATATAGCCTACTATATTAAAATATATTTTATACTTATATTAATTAAACGTACTACGTTCGATACGCTTTAACGCGTTATTTATAACGAAAGTATTATTCTATACTATTTCGACCCCAATAAATTAATCTTCCTATAAATCGACGGCTCTTTAGAAAAAGGGTTCGGAATAATAATTTTTTACCTAAAAAACGGGTACTTATTCATCGAAGGCTCCTCTATCCCCTTAATATAAATTCTACCTATTATATTTTTAAATAAAGTATTAATTAAAGTTAAAACCCGCTACGGATTTTCCGAATTCGAAATCGCTTATTTAATATAAATTATAAAGAAATTACAAACCTAATTCTATATTTACAATCTCTTTATTATAATTTTTACCGACTATTCGGCTATTAAAAAAATCGTCGAATAAACTTTATTACGTATTTTATTAACCGATTAAATTAATAAATAATTTATTAACGCTTCGATTTATTTATTTAAATATAAATTAAAAGTATTCTATATTCTTAAAAAATTCAACTTTATCTTGAATATATTAAATCAATTCCGTATAATTTTTAAAAACGAAAACCCTAATAATATACCCGTATTTAATAATATTTAAATAGAAGACTACGTTATATAGATGGATAATATATAATACTCCTTTTCTAAAATTTAAATAAATCTAGTACTTTATAAAGCCTTTATTTCTTCGTACGTATTAAACGCTAAATTTAATAAAATTTAAGAATACTTTAAAATTTATTTAAAGAAAATCTCCGAAGACGGAGATATTATCTTTTCGAAGCCTAATTATCTTTTCTTTATAAAAAATAGTTTTATTTATAATTAATAAACCGATAAAATAAAAATATTTTATATTCCGTTTAAATAAATTAAAATAATATTAGAATTAATTTACGATAATAAATATTACTTCGGTAAAAACCGTATAATATACGAATTATAAAGTCTTTCCTTCGTTAATAAAATATATTTCGTTAAATAATACTTAGAATATTACCCGGCTTATTAATTTAATTAAATTAATAAATAATTAATTATTAGCGATTATTAATTAATTAAATTAAAAGAAATTCTATTAATAAAAATTATATCCTTCGATTTTATTATAAAACTTCCCGAAATTTTATTAAAAGATACTCTTTAGTAAATACCCAATTATAATATTTTTAATACCTTTATACTTATTACCGATAAAATATCGAAATAAATTTTATTTATTTTTAGGTACGAAATTTATACCGCTATAAAATAGGGAATTATTATTATTTACTTCTTTTTCCTAAGCGATTAGGGATTCCCGATTAGTATTATCTCGGATCGTAACCGAAAATTTATATCCTAATTCTAAAAAGGTATATAAATTACTATAAGTATAATATTAATAATAACTACGGCCTACTATCCTTTCGGTAATAGCGTAACCGAACGTAAGAATTAAATAATTGAAATCGCTATCCGTTTCTACGTATTTACTTATAAATTAAAATATAATTAATTATTAATTATTCCATCTTTATAATAGAATTTTAATAGCGTATTTATTAAAAATATTAAAACCTCCCCGTATAAATACCTATTTAAATACAAATTAAAAGGACCCTTCGATATTAATATTTAAATATAAAATTCGTACAAATTCGAAAATAACCCCACTATACGTAATTACCTCCAATAAAAAATACAATTAATTATAAATTTTACTATCGCCGATACTAAAATACATTATAACGCTTCCTATTAATAATTAAATTTCCAAATCGGTAATAAAATCTTCCTCAAATTATATTATAAATATTATTTCCTTAAACGTTTATTTCGTAAAACGTTATAATAACGCTCTAAATTATTCGAAATATTTAAAAAATTAATTATTTAACGTACCGCTTAAACCTTCCCAAATAAATAAAAATCTATTTAATTATTTTTATTATATATTTTCTACTCGCTCTAAAAAATAAAAATCCTTTTAATCGTTCCGCCCTACCCCTAAGACCTATTAAAAATTCCTAAAACGATTTTAAAGACGAAAGACGCTATAAAAAATAATATAAATTAAATAAAATTATAATTTATAAATAAATAAATAGAAAATTCTAATATTATATTAAATAAAAGGGCTACAGTTATTATAATAATAAATAAAAGAATACCGAAGATTTAAAGAATGTAAAGGATTTAATAGAGGACTATTAAAAATATTACCCGAATAAGCGTAAAAGAGGAATACTACGATCGTATATAAATAGATAAAGAAAAGTCCGGTTTATAAATAAAAAAGACTAATAGAAGTAGTGGTACTCTTCGAAGAAAAAGTAAAGGTATTCCTATTAAGGATAATAATATTCTCTTTATAACGCCGGGACTTAATGCGGAAGTATAGATTATATATATATATATTAAATCGATTAAATAGGAGGCATAGTATACTATAGGCGCTATATCCTAGCAGGACCCGCCAGCCGGTAAATTAATAAGCGTATGCCTGGTAGGCGCCCGCCGGGCGTAGTCGAAGACCCACCTTAAATTGCATAATATTTAATAATCGGGTCGGATCCTTAAAAAGGATTCCCGTAGGCGCTAGCCTGCGGCTCCCTTTCTTCCTTTTACATTATCTTCTTTTTAATATTATAGATTACTACAACGCATCGTGGTATTACCCTATCAGCTAAAAACCTTACCCTAAAATTAGAAATAGAGGTCGAAATTAATAGCGAACTATTACCCTCCTTTCCTCCTAAGCCAACCGACGAATTTATCGAACTATTTAATAATATTAAAGACCTTTTTAACTTCGATAACGAAAACGAATAAAAATTCCTTATTCGGTTAACCCTTAAGAAGATAACTATTAATATATCCTTTATTTATTTTAGGGATAATAATAATGACTTTACTTCTCTAATTAAATAGGTTATAACCCTCCCTTCGAAGGTAGACCAACGCTATAAGGCCGCTACCCTTCTTCTAAAATTTAATAAATTTATTTATTTATTATTTATTTAAGTAGAATTTATTATAATTAAATTGTATATTATTAATGTATATAATAAACCCCTTTTTATTTAAGACCGCGGCGCGTATAAAGAAGTGGAAGTTGAATTAGAAAATAAAGAGCTTTATATATAGCGATTTAATATATTTTTATTAAAGGAAATTCGAACGCTATAAATAAATTATATATAGGAGGTTATTAAAAATACCGCGGCCGTTAATACTAAATAATAAATTATATTATATAATATTATATATAACGCTATTATTTACGATAATAATAATAGAAACCGTATTATAATATATATTTATACTGTAGCGGGTAATTTCTTTACCGATAATTATAATAAATTCGATTATAATTCTATTATAAAGTCGTATATTCGCTATACGGCCTAATATAGCGTATTTACTATTACTTTTAAATTTCGTTTAATTAAACTGCTTATTAGCGACCCTATATAATTACAATTATCCCTTACTCTTACGATTATAGAACCGTTAATATTTATTCCTTCCTACGGCTTTATAAATCCTTTTATAATTATATAAATAACTACTCCTACTATATAATTATTTCGAATTTTACGTACCCCCGGTAATAATATTATAAAGAAACCGCAATAGATAATTATAAATACTATATTAAAAGAAGTATATAAAACTAAATTAGCGGATAAAGAGAAAAAAGCGCTTATTAATTAGAAATTACGCCGGTTAATATATATAATACTTTTATAAGTATAAATTTATAATTTCGGTTTTAAATATAGAAATTATAATAAAACTATCGAATATTAATTATATTATATTATTAAGGGTAAAAAAAATTATTATAACCTCTCCCTTAAATAAGTCGGTAAATAAGCGCGCGCGATTTAATTAAAAAAAATTATTATTATTAATCCGCCCGCGGATATTTTAAAGGAGATATTGAAGTAAAACGCTACTATTAATAATACTAGTACTAATAATAGCGGCGTTAATATATTGAAGTTTTATAAACGCAGCGGCAATATTAATATTAATATTATAAATAACGTAAATAGTAATAATAATAATACTAATAATATAAATACCCTTAATCTTTTATAAATAATATTAAATAAATTTCGAAACCCTCTATTTAATTATAGTAAATTAAGTAATTATCCTTTATACCCTCCCCTATACTAACCACTACCGCTATATTATAACTATAAT
Organism: Sordaria brevicollis; assembly: GCA_033439795.1. Classification (NCBI taxonomy): domain Eukaryota; kingdom Fungi; phylum Ascomycota; class Sordariomycetes; order Sordariales; family Sordariaceae; genus Sordaria; species Sordaria brevicollis. Next base: position 1,921,125 of record JAUTDP010000012.1, on the reverse strand, counting down.
TATTACTTCTTTAATTATTACTACCCTCCCTTCCTATTAATATATATTAATAGTTTTATAACTATTAAATTTACTATTAGCGCTATATTTATAATAACTACTAATTTAACTACTACTAATCGACTATTCCTACTATTAAATAGAATAATAATAATCGAATTTATAAATACTATATTTAATTACTTTATAACTTCGTTTTATAAGGAGCCTATTAACCGTATAACTCTAGCAGTAAGGCGCGCCGCCGCGGCTACAATTAACCTACCGCCGTCGTTATATATTAATATAATTCCCCTCTCCGCTACGTATTAAATTCTACTATTAATAATACCACTATTTATTACTAACGACAATGAAATTATCGATTTTATAATTATACTATCTTCGCCGCTACTACTTATACCGCTTAATTATATAATAAAAGAATTAATTATAGAGTTTTTTAAAACTTTTTACCGGATATACTACATTAAATATATAATAAAGGTTAGGTAAGCATATAAGGCGTTAATAGAATTACGTAATAAATTGCAACACTTATAATTACTATACAATATATTAGCGTTTAAAGACTAGCTAATAAAGTAATATATTACGTTAGGGTTTTTTTTTATTCTCTATATTACCTTTAAGAATAGGATTAAAAACTTCCTTAAAGAGGAATATATTATACTCGCTATTTAAAATAATATTTATAATATACTACCCCTAATTATTATTACACTCCCTAATTAATTAATATAGTATTTTAAATACCCAAATTAACTATATACTACGTACCGTTAGCACCGATATAACCGCGTTCGAATATAAAATTATACGAACCCTTACCTCTATAATTAATAATATTATTACTAGTAACGTTAACGACCGATAATATTTCGAATCGAATTATAAAGAAAGAAGGGGGTTTTTAGCATTTTAATATTATTATATAAATAATTACTAACTCTAACTCTAATACTAAATTTAATATACTTTAATACTTTAATAAATATTTATTATTATAATATATAATAAAATATACGCACTCTCTTTCATCTTCCCTCCTACTTCCTCTTAATTATTATACTATATTACTTATATTCTACTAATTCGTTAGCGTATATTTACTGATAATTTTTTTTAAAATTATTAAATTTATTTATTACCAATTTCGTATTTTTATAATAATTACGGATTTATTATATACACACCCCTATATTAAACGCTACCTTCTTTAAAAAGTCGGGGAAATCTTCCTCTATAATATTATTACTACCTTTATTACAATATACCCTTTTAAATTACCGTTTAAAATTATTAAAATATACTTCTATAGGGTTAAATTTAAGAGAATACAATAGTAAATACTAGAATAAAACCCCCTTCTAAATATATACGTATTAGAATTAGGCTTAAAAGTATTAATTAACGTTATTTATTACTAAAATACTATTATAATTAGGAAATAAACTTATATTTAATAGTGTTTTCTCTATTATTTATTCCTAAAAACCAACGGAATTCGTTATACCTTAGAATATTAATAAATCGAATATACTATTTATATTAATAATTAAAAAGAAGTAATACCGTTTACCGCGTTCGAATTGGCTAAAAACCGTCGTAATAACGCCTTTAGGCGCCTAACCAATATAACGAGCTCTATCCTTTCGATCCGTATTAAATTTATTATAAAATATAAATATCTCTATAATAAATAGGGATATTTTTATATACCAATCTATAATTAAAACCGGGGATTATTATAATACTTTAAAATAGAATCGTTTTTTTTTCTATTTATCTTGTCGGAAATATCTTCGTATAATCTCCTTCGAAACGTATACGTCGTACTCATCGGCCAAAAAGGTACAAATCTTATCGAAATATAAATTAGGTTTTATAATAAAAAGCTCTATAACCTTCTATAATATTAATTAATATAATATTTATTATATAAATAATATAGTAAACGTATTTTAAACGCTTATATTAAAAGTTTTTTAACGTTCTAGGGTACTTTTAAAGGTAGAAATACTTTGCCAATATCCTTAAAAGTATTTTTATATTTCTAAGCACTCCTTATAAAAATATTAGCGGCGGTAATAACTTCGTTAGTATTACAGGCTTAGCTTAGTGACTGCACGTGACTTGGTCACGTGCTTGTGCTAAGGTTGTAATTACTACTAAGATAATTACAACCTTACTCGGCTAGCCCGCCGCCGCGGTTACACAACAATACGGTCGTAATCCCGGTTATATAACTACGCGCGCTTTACGCGCGTATAGTCTATACGTATCACAAGCTTAGCCTAATAACTGCACGTAATTTAATCACGTACTTATACCAAGGTTATAATTACTATTAAAATAATTACAACCTTATCGTAATTAACCCACTACCGCGGTCGTATTATATTAACGATATAATTACAATCCCGGTTATATAATTACGCGCGCGCCCCGCGCGTATATAGTCTATGCGCCGTACCTTTATAAGGGCAGTTATACGCGTACAATTTCGCTCCCTTTCCTTTTTCCTTCCTTATATAATATTATATATCCTATTCTACCCACTTTAGTCGTATTTACCCGTAATAATATATTATACCTTATTATTGCATTTATAACGTATAATTTTCGATTATTTAAGCGTATTAGGATTGCTTTATTTATAAATCGTTAAATTTAATATTCTTTCTTTTTTTTAATAATTAAAGTAATTTCTTTCGTTATAATAACCTTAACCGTTAATTAATTATTATAAGCCGCGTCCCTTTATTTAAAGAATAAGGGTGGCTTTTTTTTTATTTAATAGATAAAAGTAAGCGTTACGTTTCTCCCTCTTTCTTTTTCCGTTTCGAAATCGTTTTACGAATTATAAACCTTCTCTCTACTTATTAATATTTAATATAAGTAATAATAGTAATTTTACGCATTTTTTAAAAAGCGATGACGAATTCCCTACGATTTTTCGCTCTTTAAATATTAACGAACTATTTATAATAGATAATTTATTTACTTATAATATTAATATTTACATTACTACCCTACGCGAATTTCCTATCCTCTAAAATATTAATAGCTTTATCGCCACTATCGAAGAGGATAAAAATAAGGAAATAATCCTTAAAAATCATCTATCCAATATTAATATTATCGCCGGATACCCCGCTTTCCGCTCAATTATCGTACTTATTACCCGTATTTATATTAAAATTCTATTTATCGTTAAAAATTATTACGAAGAGGCATTTATTAACCGCCGTATTACTAATAACGCTTAAAATACATTCAACGACGTAAATTTCAAATATTATTAACTTATCGCTAAATACCAATTTTTTAAAGCCGATAAATTTACTATTAATAAGCGTAATAATACCCTTTGTAATATTATTTCGAAATTTACAATTTAACTTAATACGAATATTACGAATAAAATTACTAATATTAATATTATATCTAATTACCGTTAAATTATTAATAACCCTTCTATTTTTATAGGAAAGGAGTTTAACAACGCCGTTACCCGCTATAAAATCTTCGCCGCTTAACGTTTCCGTATTTAATTTTAATAGAAAATCGATACCCTCTTTTACCTTAATAAGGGTATTAAAATTATTAAAACGGTTATACTTTTAAGCTTTAAAATTTTATTTAATATCCGTAAAGAACTTTAAATTATTTAGAATAATAAGCCTAAGGATATTTAACGTTAAAAGATTAAAAAAGAATTTATAAATTATTTAATTAAACGTTTTAAAAATATTAATTTAATTAATAACGTTAACCGCCGTCTTAAGGAATACTATATAAAGAATTACCCCTTTACCGAATTTAAATAAAAATTTATTAATTTTTATAATTTAATCGGTTATAACGACGCTATAAAAATTTATTACCTTTATAATAAAATTAATAAACGTCTTCGTAATAGTTTTACCTATCGTAACCCCCTAACCGCCGATAATTTCTACGTTTAATTCGATTTATACCGTACTATTACTATTAATTTCGAAGATACCGATTATTATTAAAAGATAATTAACCGCGCCTTTAATTTATCTATTATTAATACCGTTATTACCCCCGCCGTTAGCTTTAATTCCGCCCTTCGTACTAATCCTAATAATATTCCTATTAATTAAAGTAATAATAAAATAAACCTAAACGCCGTTAATTTAACCGTATTTATTTATAAGGATATCCTCGATTAACGTATACGTAAGGGCCTCTACCGCTATTATAATTAGAAAGGTTATATTAACTATAATTATACTAATTCGATAAATTATAATAATAAAAGTTATTAAGATAGTAAGAATAAAGGTAATAAAAAGAAGAAAAAGCGTAGTCAAAATTAATAAACTAAAATCCGCGCCGTTAACGCTACCCTAACCGCCTTTATTACCCCCGCCGCTTTAACCGCCGAAAATAAAGAATATTATAACGCTCTAGAAAACGAATAGCCTTTATATTTAATTACGTATAAAAGCCTTAACGGTTATTATAATTCTTAATTAAAAAAAATAAAGTTTTAAATTCTTTAAAATTAAAGGGTTTAAAGGAAATACGGATTTAATCTTTAAATAATTTTATTACCCTAAATTTAATACTCCTTTTTTCCTATATAATAACCAATTCGCGTAAAAACTATTATATTATTCTTATTAATAATAAATATTTTGCGTTCATTTTTATCGACCGTTCTTTTATAATAAAAAATAACTTTCCGCATTTTAAATTTTAATGCCTAAAAAAACTAATTTTAATTAATAATATAATTAAAGGCGTTATTTCTAAAGGGGTAAGGGCCAAATTCTATATTAAATTTTATAATAAAGTCGTTACCTTTTTAATATATAATATCTCCCCCAAATACTTTATAATTTTAAATTTCCTATAAATATAATTCTATAAACCCGAAATTAATTACGACGTATATAATATATAATTTAAATATTATTATAATCGTTACCTTATTATAAACCTATTTAACGAATTGATTATAATACTACGCGCTATTTTTAATAATATTACGGTCGCTATTATTAGGGCTTTACTTAAATTTATTTTAATAACGACCCCCCTTTAAAAAAATACGTCGATTCCTAAGGTTATTTCCTTAATTGTAATATAAAAGCCAACCCTAATAACTATACTTACGGCTACTTTTAAAACGAAATCCGCTCTCTAAATAAAGAAGTTTATTCCCTAAAATAAATCTACTTTTTAAAAGAAGCCTACTCTTTAAATTAACCCCGCTCTTATTTACGATTTACCTATTTTTAAGCCCTCCCAATTTCCTATTCGTTATAATACTACCCTATTTAAAATTTTAATTATTAGCCGAATTAATATTAAAGTCCAAAATATCTTAAGAATAACCGTTCTCTTCGTTAAAATTAAAAGCCCCGTAATTTATAAACCCTATATTAAATTAAACGGTCGGCGTATATTAACCGGGATATATTATAAATATAATCCCTATTTATTTAAAATAGTAAATAATCTATTAAATTTAAAAGATATTAAAGAATTCAACGCCGCTATATTTAATTTCTTATATAAAAGGGATAATTTATAATTTATAATTATAACGTATACAGAATTCGAATATTTAACCGCTATCTACGAATTTAATAAAATTATATTAACCGAAGAAATTATTAACGATATTTAAAATAAGAATAATAAAAAATATAAAAATATATTATTAAGGAACCTTTATAATTTTATCGAAATTATAATAAATAATAGCTCCGAAGAGGATATTAAAACTGCGGTTTTAGTAAAATTATTAAACTTAATAAATAATTTCAATTAAAATACTTTTATATATAAAGAAATTATCTATTAAATTATAATAATTAAAATCGCCGAATAAATTAACTTTAATAAAATTATAAAAGAGGATACGAAAAAATTTCTTAAAAAAAATCGACGGCTAATACTATTAAAAGAGGAAATTATAATTAAAATCCCCGAACGGTATTATAAGGATATTTTAGCTTTTTTACCCTAATTAGTAAAGGAAATCCTACTTTATTATATTTACAATTATAAAATTAAATTATTACTAAACGCTAAACCGCTTAACGTTCGCGCTTATTTAACGTCCCCTATTGAAACTTCGGTTATTAAATAATAAATTAATAATAATCTTCGTAAAAATTTTATCCGCCCTTTATAATTAACCGCGGTTACCCCTATCCTTTTAATTAAAAAATTGGGCGGCGGAGTCCGAATTTACGTAAATTATAAAAATATTAATAATATTACTTTAAAATCCTACTACCTACTCCTATTAATTAAAGAGACCCTAGATTTAATTTATAAAATAAGGATTTTTATTAAATTAAATATTATTACCGTATTTAATCGGATATAGGTTAAAGAGGGTTACGAATAATTAATTACGTTTATTATTCGTTTCGGCTTATTCGAATCCTTAATTTATCCGTTTAACCTATAAAGCGCGCTAAATACGTTTTAAAATTATATTAACAATATCCTATACAATATTTTTAACGTCTACGCAACTACGTATTTTAATAATATTTTAATTTATTCCAATAATAAAGAGGAATACGAACGGTATATTAACGAGGTTTTAAAACGAATAATTAAAATAGGATTATAAATCGATATCGATAAATACGAATTTTATACGATACGTATAAAATATTTAAATTTAATTATTACGCCCGGCGGTATTGAAATAGATCCCGAAAAGGTCGCCGCTATTATAATATAATAGGCTCCCGATTTTAAACGTTCGTTATAGCGTTTCCTAAATTTCGTTAACTTTTACCGATATTTTATAAAATACTTTTCAATTATAACAGGACTATTTTACGAATTAATTAAGAAGATAGTACCTATAAATTAAAAATAAATAAAATAGTATTAAAATTCTTTTAAAGTATTAAAAAAAGCTTTTATAAGCGGATTAATTTTACGTATTTATAATTAATTTAAATTAATTATTATAGAGACGGATATTTTAAATTAGGTTTATAGAGGAACCCTATTGTAGTACGATAATAATAATATTTTACAACCGGTCGCCTATTTTAATTAAAAATATTCCGCTGCTGAATATAATTATAATATTTATAATAAAGAATTACTAGCTATTATTAAAGTATTAAAGGAATAGAAACCGGAATTTAAAGGAATATAATAACCGTTTAAAATCCTTATAAATTATTAGAATTTAAAGATATTTATAATTAATAAATAATTAATATTCTACTATATAAAGTAATCCTAATTCTTATTTCGTTTTAATTTTATAATTAAATACCGACTAAATTCCTTCCAAATTCGCCCCGACGCTTTTAATTATAAATTAAAAAATATCCCCAAGAATATAAATAATAAATGGTTATTAGTATATAATAAAGTCTTATTAAATAAAAACCTTTTTATTAACGGCGCTTTTATTTTAAAGCCGGAGGACGAACCGAACGTAAAAAACCTCGTCGGTTATAAGTATAAAGTTCTAAAAGAAATAGAATTAGAAGAATTAATAGGAATTAAGTATTTATATAAATTAAATATCTTAAACGAGAAATTAATAGACGATTTAATAATAGAATTTTATAAAAAATTTATTTTCTTATAAGACGTTTTAATTTATTTATTAGATTTTAACCGTTATATATAATTAAAGGAAATATATAAATAAATAGTAAAAATTTCGTTCGTATAATACTATACTATCTAAAGACGTATTTATTTTAAAAATACTATTATCGTAAACTTTAACGACTCCGCTCTTTATTTATAATTTTTTCAACGTATTTACAATTCGCTATTAATAAAGTATTTAAATAAAGAAAAAACCTTCTATTTATTATTATAATTTTATTTTTAATTAAAAATATATTAATTTATTAAAATATATTATAAAGTATACTTTTAATATATAAAAATAAAGCCTTTATAATATTCCCTTTATAAACTATTAAAGTTATTAACTATTCTTTTTACACTATAGAAGGATATCTCTATTAATTATATTATCCCGCTAATACCCTATTTTTAAAGGGGATAAGAATTTAAATATATCGTAGTAATTATTAATCGGTTAATTAAAATATATTATTTTATTCCTTATAAGACTTTAATAGCGGAGGAATTAACGGAGCGTTTTATCGATAAAATTTATAGCCTTTATAGCATACCCGATATTATTATCTCCAATTACAATATATAATTTATTTTAACGTTTTAAAAAACCCTATCCTTAAAATTAAAAGTAAATTTAAAACTTTCATCCACTTTCTACCCATTTACTAATAATTAAACCGAATATATTAACGCCGAAATAAAACGTTACTTAAGGATTTATATTAATTAAATTTAAAACGATTAGGTTAATTAATTATTAATCGCAAAATTTATAAAAAATAATACCGCTTTTAAAATTACGGGAATATCCCCTTTCTTTATTAATTATAGCTTTAACCCGCGTATAAGTATTAAACCGATTACCCCTTACCTTCTTAAATTATTAAAAGTTTAAAAAATTAAATTCTTTAAAATTTATAAAGTAGTAAAATAATTTAAAACTATCTTCGGTTTCGTAATAATTAAAATAAAATAAATATAATAACGTTACGAAAATAACGTTAATATTAAGAGGTTAAATATTCTAGTTTATAAGCCGGGCGATATAATCCTCTTCGATATTTAGAATTTCGAAACCGGTTACCCGTACGCTAAATTCATTCCGCTTTTCGAAAATCTTTTCCCGATTATTAAAATTAATACCTACTCCGTTACTTTTAAATTATTAATTAATATAAAGTACGGACGGACTTTTAATATAAATAAAATAAAGCCTTAATCGCTAGTAAATTTATTAGGTTAAATATAATAATAATAGAATATCCGCGCTAATATAAGGAAGGTTATACGCCGAATCGATAACGGCGAAAATTCTTTCGAATAGGATTTTATAAAAATTAATAAATATAAAAAGGAAAAAAATTATTAAATATATTATATTATTTAAACTCCCTTTTATAAATTTAATTAGTAATTACGTATAAATGTAATTATATACTTAGAAAAGGTTAAGGAGTTTTATAAAAAGTATCCCGACGCTTTAATACTATTTAAATAAGCCAAATCCGAAAAGAAGAGGATTAAAGAAAAAATACGGAAAGTAATAGAGGAATTAGAAATACCGTCGGAAGGGGGGAATATACCGGCGGAAAATACGGAAACTCCGGCCGAAGGATAATACGAAGGGAAAAAGAGGTCGCTACGTTTAAAAATAATAACGGCCGTAGAGATTTTTCGAAATATAACGATATATTTAATAAAGATTTCTATTATTTTATATAATAATAATCAATTATACGGCTTCTTTTAATTAGGGGTAGTATTATAAGTTTAATTTAATAATTATACGTAATTTAATCACGTACCTATACTAAGGTTGTAATTATTATTAAAATAATTATAATTTTATCGTAGTTAACCCGCTACCGCGGTCGTATTACACCAATAATACGGTTGCGGTCCCGGTCACATAACCACGCGCGCGCCCCGCACGCATATAGTTTGTGCGCCGTGCCCTTATAAGGGTAATTATACGCGTATAGCTTCGCTCCCTTTCCTTTTTCCTTCCTTATATAATATCGTATATCCTATTCTACCTACCTTGGTCGTATTTACCCGTGATAATACGCCGTACCTTTATAAGGGTAACTACCTACGTATAGCTTCGCTCCCTTTCCTCTTTTCCTTCCTTATATAATATCGTATATCCTATTTTATTTACTTTAATCGTATTTACCCGTAATAATATATTATACTTTATTATTACATTTATAGCGTATAATTTTCAATTATTTAAGCGTACTAGGATCGCTTTATTCGTAAGTCGTTAAATTTAATATTTTTTCTTTTTTTTCGATAATTAGGGTAATTTCTTTCGTTACAATAATTTCAACCGTTAATTATTTATTAAAATTATATTTCTTTATTTAAGGAATAAGGGTAGCCTTTTTTTTATTTAGCGGATAAAGGTAAACGTTACGTTTTTTTCTCTTTCTCCGTTTTTAAAATCGTTTTATAAATTATAGACCTTTTTTCTATTCGTTAATATTTAATATAGGTAATAATAGCGATTTTGCGTACTTTTTAAGAAGCGACGACGAATTCCCTACGATTTTTCGCTCTTTAAATATTAACGAACTATTTATAATAGACAATTTATTTATTTACGATATTAATATTTATATTACTACTTTATACGAATTTCCTATCCTTTAAAGTATTAATAATTTTATTACCGTTATCGAAGAGGACGAAGATAAAGAAGCGGTCCCCGAAGATTATTTATCCAGTATTAATATTATCGCTAAATATTTCATTTTCTACTCGATTATTATATTTATTATCCGTATTTATATTGAAATTCTATTTATTATTAAGGATTATTACGAGGAGGTATTTATTAACCGCTATATTATTAATAACGTTTAGAATATATTCGACGATGTAAATTTTAAATACTATTAATTTATTATTAAATATTAATCCTTTAAGGCCGATAAATTTACTACTAATAAATGTAATAATACCCTTCGCGATATTATTTTGAAATTTACAATTTAATTTAATACGAATATTATAAGTAAAATTATTAATATTAATATTATATCCGGCTACCGTTAAATTATTAATAACCCTCTTATTTTTATAAAAAAAGAATTTAGCGGTACCGTTACCCGTTGCGAAATTTTTACCGTTTAGTATTTTTATATTTAATTTTAATAGAAAGTTAATACCCTCCTTTATTTTAATAAAGGTATTAAAATTATTAGACCGGTTATACTTTTGGGCTTTAAAATCCTATTTAATATTTATAAGGAGTTTTAGGCTATTTAAAACGATAAGCCCAAAGATATTTAATATTAGAAGATTAGGAAGGAATTTATAAATTATTTGGTTAAACGTTTTAAAAATATTAATTTGGTTAACGATATTAACCGCCATTTCGAAGAGTATTATATAAAGAACCGCCCTTTTATTAAATTTAAATAAAAATTTACTAATTTTTATAATTTAATCGGTTATAACGACGTTATAAAGGTTTATTATTTTTATAATAAAATTAATAAACGTTTTCGTAACGGTTTTACCTATTATAACCCTCCGGCCACCGATAATTTTTACGCTTAATTCGATTTATATTATATTATTATTATTAATTTCAAAAATGCCGATTATTATTAAAAAATAATTAACCGCGCCTTTAATTTATTTATTATTAATATTACCCCTACTATTGGCTTTAATTCCGCCTTTTATACTAATTTTAATAACGTTCCTATTAGTTAGGGTAATAATAAAATAGATTTGGATACCGTCGATTTGACCGTATTTATTTATAAAAATATTTTCGATTAGCGTATGTATAAGGGTTTCTACCGCTATTATAATTAGAAGGGTTATATTAATTATAATTATATTAATTCGATAAATTATAGCGATAAAGGTTATTAAAATAATAAGAGTAAGGGTAATAAGAAGAAGAAGAAGCGTAATTAGAATTAATAGATTAAAATCCGCGCCGTTAACGTTATTCTAGCCGCCTTTATTACCTCCGCCGTTTTAACCGCCGAAGGTAAAGAATATTATAACGTTTCGGAAAACGAATAACTTTTATACTTAATTACGTATAGAGGCTTTAGCGGTTATTATAATTCCTAATTAAAAAGGATAAAATTTTAAATTCTTTAAAATTAAAAGGTTTGGAGGAAATATAAATTTAATTTTTAAATAATTCTATTACCCTAAATTTAATATTTTTTTTTCCTACGTAATAATTAATTTATATAAAGATTATTATATTATTTTCGTTAATAATAGATATTCCGCGTTCGTTTTTATCGACCGTTCTTTTATAATAAAAAATAACCTTCTATATTTTAAACTTTAATATTTAAAGAAGTTAATTTTGGCCAATAGTATAATTAAAGGCGTTATTGCTTAGGGGGTAAAGGTTAAATTCTATATTAGATTTTATAATAAAGTCGTTACTTTTTTAATATATAATATCTCCTTTAAATATTCTATAATTTTAAGCTTCCTATAAATATAATTTCATAAACCCGAAATTAATTACAACGCGTATAATATATAATTTAAATATTATTATAACCGTTACTTTACTATAAATTTATTTAACGAATTAATTATAATATTACGCACTATTTTTAATAACGTTACGATTATTACTATTAAAGCTTCCTTTAAATTTATTTTAATAATAACCCCCCTTTAAAAGAATACGCCGGTTTTTAAGGTTATTTCTTTAGCTACGATATAAAAGCCAATTTCGATAATTATATTTATAACCGCTTTTAAAACGAGGTCCGCTCCTTAAATAAAGAAGTTTATTTTTTAGAAGAAATTTACTCCTTAAATTAACCCTATTCCTATTTACGATTTACCCGTTCCCAAGCCCTCCCGACCTTTTATTTATTATAATACCGCCCTATTTAAGGTTTTAATTATTAATTAGGTTAGTATTAAGGTTTAAAATATTTCAGGAATAATTATTCTCTTTATTAAAATTAAAAGCCCTATAGTTTACGAGCCTTATATTAAATTGAATAATCGGCGTATATTAATTAATATACATTGCGAATATAATCCCCGTTCGTTTAAAATAGTAAATAATCCGTTAAATTTAAAAGATATTAAGGAATTTAACGCCGCTACGTTTAATTTTTTATACGAAAAGGATAATTTATAATTTATAATTACAATATATACGGAGTTCGAACGTTCAACCGCTATTTATAAATTTAGTAAAATTATTTTAATCGAAGAGATTATTAATAATATTTAAAATAGGGAGGGTAAAAAATATAAGGATATATTGCTAAAGAATTTTTATAATTTTATTAAAGCTATAGCGGATAATAGCTCCGAAAATAATATTAAAGCTACGGTTTTGGTAAAGTTATTAAATTTGACGGGTAATTTTAATTAAAATATTTTTATATATAAAGAGATTATTTATTAGGTTATAGTAATTAAAATTATTGAATAAATTAATTTTAATAAAATTACGGAGGAAGATGCGAAGAAGTTTTTTAAAAAGAATCGATAATTAATATTATTAAAGGAGGAGGTTATAATTAAAGTCCCTAAGTAATATTATAAGAATATTTTGGTTTTTTTACTCTAATTAGTAGAAGAGGTCCTATTTTATTATACTTACGATTATAAAATTAAATTATTATTAAACGTTATACCGCTTAGCGTTTATATTCGCCCGATATCCTTTATTAAAACTTTAGTTATTAAATAATAAGTTAATAATAATTTTCGTAAGAATTTTATCCGCCTTTTATAATTAACCGTAATTACCCTTATCCTTTTAATTAAAAAACCGGGCAACGGAATCCGAATTTACGTAAATTATAGAGGTATTAATAATATTATTTTGAAATTCTACTACCCGCTCCCGTTAATTAAAGAAATTTTAGATTCGATTTATAAAATAAAGATTTTTATTAAATTAAATATTATTACCGTATTTAATTAAATACGGGTTAAAGAGGATTATAAATGGTTAATTACGTTTATTATTCGTTTCGGCTTATTTGAATTTTTGGTTTATCCGTTTGGCCTTTAAGGCGCGTTAAATACATTTTAAAATTATATTAACGATATTTTATATAATATTTTCGATATTTATATAATTACGTATTTTAATAATATCCTAATTTATTTTAATAATAAAGAGGAATACGAGTAGTATATTAATAAGGTTTTAGAATAAATAATTAAAATAGGATTATAAATTAATATTAATAAATACGAATTTTATATAATATATACGAAGTATTTAGGCCTAATTATTATACCCGGTAATATTAAAATAGATCCCGAAAAAGTCGCCGCCATTATAATATAATAAGTTCCCGATTTTAAACGTTTATTATAATGCTTTTTAGGTTTCGCTAATTTTTACCGACGTTTTATAAAATACTTTTCGATTATAATAGGATTATTTTATAAATTAATTAAGAAAATAGTATTTATAGATTAGAAATAAATAAAGTAATATTAGAATTCTTTTAAAGTATTGAAGAGAGCCTTTACGAGCGGATTAATTTTACGTATTTATAATTAATTTAAATTAATTATTATAGAAATAGATATTTTAAATTAAATTTATAGAAGAATTTTATTATAATATAATAATAATAGTATTTTATAACCGGTCGCCTATTTTAATTAAAGATATTCCGCCGCCGAATATAATTATAATATTTATAATAAAGAATTATTAATTATTATTAAAGTATTAAAGGAGTAGAAACCGGAATTTGAAGGAATATAATAACCGTTTAAAATCCTTACGGATTATTAAAATTTAAGGATATTTATGATTAATAAGTAATTAACGCCTTATTATATAAGGTAATTTTAATTCTTATTTCGTTTTAATTTTATAATTAAATACCAATTAGGTTCCTTTTAAATTCGCCCTAATACTTTTAATTATAAATTAGAAAATATTTTTAAAAATGTAAATAATAAGCGGTTATTAGTATATAATAAAGTCTTATTAAATAAGAACCTTTTCGTTAATAGCGCCTTTATTTTAGAGCCGGAGGATGAACCGGATATAGGAAATTTCGTCGGTTATAAGTATAAAATTTTAAAAGAAATAAAGTTAGAGGAATTAATAGGAATTAAATATTTATACGAATTGGATATTTTAGATAAGAAATTAATAAACGATTTAGTAATAGATTTTTATAAGAAGTTTACTTTTTTATAAAACGTTTTAACCTATTTATTGGATTTTAACCGTTGCATATAATTAAAGGAAGTGCGTAAATAAATAGTAAAAATTTTATTCGCGGAATATTGCATTATTTAAGGACGTGCTTATTTTAGGAATATTATTATCGTAGATTTTAACGATTCTACTTTTTATTTATAATTCTTTCGATATATTTATAATTCGCTATTAATAGGGTATTTAAATAGAGAAAAGACTTTTTATTTATTATTATAATTTTATTTTTAATTAAGGATATACTAATCCGTTAGAATATATTATAAGGCGTACTTTTAATATATAAAGATAAAGCCTTTATAATATTCCCTTTATAATTTATTAAAATTATTAACCGTTTTTTTTACGTTATAAAAGGATATTTCCGTTAATTATATTACCCCGTTAACGCCTTATTTTTAAAGGGGATAAGAATTTAAATATATTACGGTAATTATTAATTAATTAATTAAAATATATTATTTTATCCCTTATAAGACTTTAATAATAAAGGAATTAACGGAGTATTTTATTAATAGAATTTATAACCTTTATAGCGTACCCGATATTATTATTTCCAATTACGGTATATAATTTATTTCGACGTTTTAGAGGATTTTATCCTTAAAATTAAAAGTGAATTTAAAGCCTTCGTCCGCTTTCTACCTATTTATTAATAATTAAATTAAATATATTAACGCCGAAATAGAACGTTATTTAAAAATTTATATTAATTGGGTTTAAAATAATTAAATCGATTAATTACTAATTACGGAATTTATAAGAAATAATACCGCCTTTAAAATTATAAGAATATCTCCCTTCTTTATTAATTATAATTTTAACCTATATATAAATATTAAGCCGGCTACCCTTTACCCTCCCGAATTATCGAAAGTTTAGGAGGTTAAATTCTTTAAAATTTATAAAGTAACGGAATAATTTAAAATTATTTTTAATTTTATAATAATTAAAATAAAGTAAATATAATAATATTACGAAAATAACGTTTATATTAGAAGGTTAGACGCCCCGGTTTATAAACCGGGTAATATAATCCTTTTCGATATTTAAAATTTCGAAACCGGTCGCCCGTACGTTAAATTTACTCTACTTTTTAAAAGTCCTTTCCCGATTGTTAAAATTAATATTTATTACGTTATTTTTAAGCTATTAATTAATATAAAGTGCGGACGGATTTTTAATATAAATAAAATAAAGTTTTAATTATTAATAGGGTTATTAAACTAAATATAATAATAGTAAAATATTTACGCTAATATAGGGAGGATTATACGCCGAATAAATAATAACGAAGATTCTTTCGAGTAAAATTTCGTAAAGATTAATAAATATAAAAAAGAGAGGGGTTATTAAATATATTACGTTATTTAAGCTCCTTTTTATAAATTTAATTAATAATTACGTATTAATATAGCGATATATTGAGAAAAGGTTAAGGAATTTTACAAAAAATATTCCAACGCTTTAATACTATTAAATTGGGTTAAGGCCGAGAGGAAGAGGTTTAGGGAAAAGGTATAGAAATTAAAGGAATTAGAAATATTATTAGAAGAAGGGGATTCGCCGGCGGAGAATACGGAGGCTTTAATCGAAGAATAGAAGGAGGTAAAGAGAAGGTCGCTATAATTAAGGACCGTTACGGTTATAGAAATTTTTCGAAGTATAACGATACGTTTGATAGGGATTTTTATTATTTTATATAATAATAGTTAATTATACGGCTTCTTTTAATTAGAGGTAATATTATAGGTTTAATTTAATAATTATACGTAATTTGGTTATATATTTATACTAAGGTTGTAATTATTATTGAGATAATTATAATTTTGCTCGGCTGGCTTACTGCCGCGGTTATATAGCGATACGGTCGCGGTCCCGGTTATATAACCACGCGCGCCCTGCGCGCGTATGGTTTATACGCCGTGCCTTTATAAGGGCAGCTACCCGCGTATAGCTTCGCTCCCTTTCCTCTTTTCCTTCCTCGTGTAATATCGCATATCCTATTCTACCTACCTTAGTCGTATTTACCCGTGATAGTTAGGGTATTCGTTATTTACTAATATTATTATAACCAATACCTTCTAACGGACATTTAAGTAATATACTATATTAATAATAATAAAAAAGATAATATAAATATTAGAAATAATAGATATAATATTATTGTATTAATAAACGGTTTTTTTGTAGCGGTTTTAGCCAGTTTTAATAATAATCGATGGTATTATTTTATCAAAAATCAAAAAAGTGGCCAATTTGCGTTATTGTGTGTACGCGCACACACCCCCTCCCGCCAAGACTGCATAGGCGTTTGAGTTTGGGAATGATGATACAACCTTTTGTGAATAATGGTGGATTGAACCACAACCTTAACCTCTGCATGTTGAAAACTTGCCAATAATCACTTTCGCAAAATTCCACGGTCAAGAGCGACAGCTCCTTCCACTCACTTACTTAGGCCCATTTTCTGTCTCGGCCTCGGCAATCCTCCTATGCCGTCCGCCGACAGACAGGCTTTTCAACTCGATTGACTTCGCGTCCGCCGGCCGAGTAGGTATGCTCCTTTCTCGGGAGATGAGAGGTCGTATGCCATGGTCATAGCAATTGTAGCGGCGCGTGTTGGTCAAAGCCGATGAGATGGAGGACGTGGTGTTCCTTGAGTGGGACGCTCTCATGAAGGTTTAGGGGAGTTGGAGGTTTACCGGTATATTCTTTTTGGATGGTTCTCATCCATGGCAGGCAATGAGGGAGGGACCCTTGATGGTCTAAGCCGTTGCGGCGAACTATGTATGGTCTCAACAGTTCCCGCCCGCCGCACACCCGATCGAGTCAACTCCTTGCAGATGACGGTACAACTCGGCAAACTGCCCTTCATTCTTGAACACCGTCTCCTCCACCCTCTCTAGCACCTCGGGATACTCCGCCTGGAGTAGTTCCCTCGACTGCTTGCGTGCCTCAGCCACGGCCTCGGGGGCAAATTTGTCCTGGATGAGCTTTGCAAAGATGGCGTTGAATTGGGCGCTGATTTCTTGTGGGAGGGCATCCTGATTTCTAGCTTCAGCATACTGATTGTGCAGCAACACAGGTGTTCATTACGGAAAGATAGGAGAACAAAGGGGCAATAACTTACCTGCAAGAAGCTGCCAAAATCCACGCTCGGCGCCCACCACTTTTGTTCAATCTTGAGATCGGCCGAGGGATTTTGCTTTTGAAGCTCCTCTACCCGTGCGGTCATTGCGGCTAGTTGCTCCTCGCGTGAAGGCAGTTTTTGCTCAGAATCGGCAGCAGAGCTCGAGGACACGTTCGCCGCGTCATTGGTCGTTGAAGCACTCATGTTGTCGAAGAGAGGGGGCAGCAGATGGCTAGGGGCAGCGGTCTTCGGCGAACGCAGGAGGAATCAAGTCAATAGGGTAATTTGGAGAAACAAAAGCAGACAAGAACATGAGGCCAGGCGGGGAGGGTGCTGAACACCCTATATATACCAGAGACACTCCTTCATTTACACATCACATGGTAATGTGGCACGGGGGCCGGTGAGCATTCTGCTTACTTATTGGCCAGAACTTCGTCTACAAACTACCAACAACAAGTTCAGGGTTACATAACAAGGATGTGGCAGAACTAGGCACCCAGTCTACCGCTAATACGTACATACGAGCCAGAAGCAGGTTTTGGATCTATCCTTTCTAACCACGAAAGGACCACTTAGCAAGCCTCTTCCAAGTCTACGCAACCGAGTCAAACATCATGGCAAACGAAGATACAACTCCTTCAACTTCTTAAAATCCGGCGTTCCCAATCCAGTCACAGCATCCCACGCCCGTCTAGCAGGGAACGCCTCATCAACTCCGCACCCATGATTTTTACCGTCCTGGACATCGCGCAGCACGCCCGCCTTCCTCGCAGCAGCAGAATACAACACAGGATTGAGAAACCCAACAGTGCTCTTACCAGCATGCAACCGCGCATTGTTAATCTTAGCCACCATGGCAGCAACAACAGGCGTCGACGCCGACGTGCCCGACACCGCTCGGTACCCTCCATGCAACGCAACCAGAAAGCTATCCGCCATGGCCGAAATATCTGGGTATCCCCTGCCCGAGCCATCAAAGTAGCCCTGCCGCGCCAACTCAGCGGCACCCGGCGCGGAAGCTAGGTACTCGCGCGTCAGGTTACCTTGGTACCAAGGAGCTGGGAAGAGGCGGCTGAAGCCACCACCCGACGACACGGTGCCGTTGTTATCAAGCGCTGTCTCGCCCGGGAAAGACGACGGCGACGACGTGCTGCTGCTGTCGTCGGAGACGTTGACGGGCAGGAACTGCGTGCCGCCGACCGACGTAACCCACGGGCACGAAGCAGGGAAGACAGACGCAAACAAGCCTTGCTCGGCCGTGTTGTTCTTGGGGTTATTTGGGTCGATACAATACGCCAGCTGGTCAGCCGGTCCACGGTCGGCCGAGCCCGTCAGCACCGTCACTCCCTGCAAACCCAGCTTGAGGAACTCGAGGCACTGCCGACGGGCGTACACGTCTGTGTACCACGCCTCGTTCCAGGCGTACATGATGGCCACGACGCGCGGCGGGACGTGCGTACCGCAGTCGGTTGCGTTGTAGCCCCCCGGCGCCGGGTTCGGGTACACGGGGTCAAATTCCGGGTCTAGGCCGGTGCGGCAGTAGTGCGCGTTGAAGGCGGCCAGCATGATGTTGAGGTTGCCCTGCACCACGGGGTCGCCCACCTGGATGTTGGTTACGGGGATTGGCTTGGCCAGGGCCATGGTGTACTCGTAGTCTAGGTTGGGCTCAAGGTTGAAGGGGAGTAACTGGTACTCGGTCTGGTGCCAGCCGCCTGCGATTGACATGAATTTGGGCCGCTGGCCGACTAGGTCTGGGGCGAAGTCGCGGAAGAACATGTCGAGGTCTTCGGCCACCCACGCGCTGTAGGCTGGCGTGTATACGCCGAGCGAGTTGTTGGGGTGAGCTGTGTCGCCGGCGCCGTCATCTATGTTATACAGCTGCCGGAGACACTGCGGCGCCGTATATTGCAGGCAGTCAATTTCACGTATCTGACGAGGGCCTATCCCGCTCTTGGGCGGCACTGCAACAGACTGGGGCGCCGATGATACCGGGTCCGGATCCGGAGCGGGCAGGACATAGTCGATGTACCTGGCTACTCGTGACGGCAACGAATACCTCTCCGATGCCGTCTGTGTCGTGGTACCGTTTTGATGGCGGTACAGGTGGAATTCGGCTCCCAGAAGCTGCTCAGCTTGCCCGACACTGATGTTGAACGACAAGAAGGTGCCGTCCCTAGATAACCGCATGGCCGACCGCGGCACTCCAGAGCTGTTGAGCCATCTCCCCACTTGCCGGATGTTTTCCCTGGGCGGCGCAAAGAAGTGGGCGATCTTGTCTGAAGTCCAGTGTTGTCCAAAGCTGGGCGAGTCGGGGTCCGAGATACTCTCGAGGGCCTGAGCTGCTTTGCCAGCGATGTCTTGGTCGACAGCAAGCGCCAGATCAATGTGGATGGCCTGGTTACTGGCAAGCCTTGCACTCCTCTTCCAGTGTGAGGCCGCTGGAGAGATGGCCGCTTTCAACACTGTCCGTTTTTCGGCCAGTGCAGGTACCAAAGAGAGGTGGCAGAGAAAGGCCACCAGCGTCGCTCGCATCTTGAGCGTGCTGAGGACTCGGTGTTGATGGTTGGGCTATATGGTAAAGTGGTGCCAAAGTTGCTACGGACTGCGTCTATACAGCTAGAACCATGGGTAATTAAATGATTTGATTACGTGAAGACTAGACTGTTGACTTGTTGGAGACTTGGACATGCCGAAAACTCGAGATACTCAAATGCCATGATATGGCCGAACTCTGAGGAGGCTTGGAAACTCATCACCTCAAACTCAGCTGGATCAACAATCGCTGTCAGATATTGGGTGACAATGTGCGGCACGTCTTGGTAAAGAGGCTGAGGAGCTAGGGATCAATGGCATCAAGTGAAGCTGTTACCTTGCCGAATTTCCGGGTTCGCATTGTTTTGCGCGGGTTTTGGATCCTCCTCAACCAGCCAAGCAAGTATAAAGAAAGGATGACAACACTTGGCAAGGAGGTGACAACATTTGGCATAAAGACAACAACAAGAATCCTACGCGTTGCAGTTGCAGTGGAGGAATGCTGACACGAAGCAAAATATTGATGCAAGTAAGCAAAGCAGTTCACCTCGTTACCATGGTATCGAGAATCTGTGCCACTTATCGCCAAGGGGTAGCAGCAAAGGATACGAGTCTTACCAACCTCAGTTACAGACATTACCAGGATCGCTGTGTTTCACTGTCAAATATTTCCAACAATCACAACGAAAGAAATGCCCACGCCTCATCGCCCTCTAGGGCCCTCAAAACATCGCCGTCGGCCATAAGGCTGGTAGCTCCTCTGCCGAATACCCGTTGCGTTCCATTGGACCATTAATTCGCTCTACGGCGCAGTTGGCCAAGAGAGTTCGGACTATAGACGACGACTGCTACCACTATCCTACTGGGGCCCATCTCAGCTTTCCCTGAACATTTGCATCTCCGAAGCTTTCACAAGAGTTAAGTTCACCGCTCTTATGCTAACAAGATAGTAGATATTCACAATGACAACATCAACATCGACTCTATGGTACAGTTGCATTAAGGCGGCCGCTGCAGGTGTTGCGGAAGACATCCCGGGGCTGACAGAACCAATACATGCAGGGTTGTATTGCTCAGACCTTAAACGTTGAGAAGTGTATAGGCAGCTAGATGCAATCGGCGTGTATTAGTAAAAGACTATACATTTGCCTTGTAGTTGCTTCAACTCCAGGGAATCGGAAAGAATTCCCTCTCACAACTCAACGAACCCTGTCTAGCAAAGGTAGGTACGTAGCTAGAAAGACAGGTACACATTGCACCAGTATACATACTGTATTTCCTATTTGCGGTATGGTAAATAGGTAGAACTTGTTCGACAACTACGTTACGTTCTGAAGATAGAAAACCTGCCTCGACATTCGACGAGAGTAAGTAAGCATACCCACAACCGATGATAGGCCAAGACACTCAACCATAGTTTCTTATAGAACCAGTTTGACTGGATACCCTTGAAAGAAGGAATGGATTCCAGCTTCGAGCCTTATCCCCGTCATTTACTTGCTTAGAAGAATGCCACTTGGACAACGTTCGTGAGTTATGGTAGGTAGACATTCAGTATGTCGAACTATGTGAGCTATATCTGTGCAAGCCCGAAACTAGCACAAGCAAGTTAAAGAAAGATTATGCCCAACTGTATCCTAGAAGCGTTAGTGCACCTCGTACTTCAGTGAATAGCGGTTGTGGGTGAATTGACCCCGGATTTTCTTTTGAGATGGTGTTACGAATCGGTCTACCCAACAACAAGCTGCTCGCCGATTATGTCCAGGATAGTAGAGCGGAGATATCAAAACCACCAAACCCCAGATACCCAGAGAATACTCATCTGTGCCACTCTTAGCGTTCCATCGAAGGATTGAGATCATGGAAACTGGATGTAGAACGGGGCACAGTCGAAGTCAAAGTCCAACTCCATTACCACTCGATCACGATCACGATTTTCCAAGAGCCCGTCGGTGACCAAGGGCATTCTTGGGCTCTATCAAGAACCTTGAGGGGCGAGCTTTGCTTGACAACGAACTTCTATAAAGACTCGCAAGTTTCCCCCGACTCTCCGCTCTGAAAAACCCATCATCCACAAGTTCCTCATCAACCAAGCCATCAAGCACTCACTCAACTCAACCAACCACCAAGTCAAACCTTCCAACCCAACACAAAATGCGTTTCACCACCGCCCTCATCTCCTCCCTCGCCGGCCTGGCCATGGCCTCTCCTGCCGCTCGTTCGGACCAGTCGGCCAATGCTCTTCAGCAGCGCGTGAGTTTCCCCCAGTCCATGTCCGCCCCTTCTTCGACTAGTTCAGTTTTGCTAACAAAGTCTTTTCATCACAGGGAGTCCTAGCCGTACGTAACATGCCCTTTGCTCGCTCCCCCATCCCCATCCCCATCAGTCATCCCCCATCCTCCATTGTCCATCCCCCTACCCATCCCTGCCCTACCATCCACTGCCAACATTTGTCTACCAATAACCAATCGCCCCTTACTAACTTCTCCCCTTTGATCAACAGGAACTCTGCATCGCAGCCTGCCTCGCCTCCTCCTGCGCCATCGCCCCTCCCGTCTGCGCCGCCTGCCTCGTCACCTGCCTCGGCACTGCCAACGACGGCGGCGAGGTTACCTTGGATCCCGTTACTCTTGAGAAGGCGGTTGAGGCTGAGGTTGAGGGGTATGAGGCTCAGGTTGTTGGTGCTTAGATGCTGATGAGTGTCTGAGTACTCCGTGGCTTCTTTGGGTCTGTGGTCAAGGGTTGTTTGTTGTTGTTGACTGGCACAGGGACTGGAGCTCAAGGAAACAGACACTATTGGAATTGAGATGTATAGCACTGCCGGCAATTCAAGAAAATAGTGTTTTACATCTGTTTTTGCCATACATATCAACGACTAAATACAACTCTTGGTATATACAATCTCTCTCTATCCGTCCATGTACATCTTTTGGTATCCGGTCCGGCCTGTTCTTTTTGGTAACCTTTTCCTGTAACGTGTATCCATGTCTCTCTCTCGTTCTGTATGTTGCATGCAAACGCTTGCCAAAACTGCTCAACAACTCGTTTGGGATATCATCCTCCTCTGTACTTCTTCTCCCCTTTTTCTTCCCCTCATCTTGTCCAAATCTATCAGCCTGATTGTCATCCAAGAGACAACCTAGTTACCCTTAGCCAACAAGTTCAGCGCACTACCCGCCAAAATGAAGCCAGCCTGATCCTTGGAAACAGCATGCTTGGTCGGAATATCGATAACCTTGCCGGTATCCTTCTTGGTAACCCGGAGGGAAACCTCGCCCTGGCCACCGTTCTTGAGCATCTCGTACAATCCAACAGTAGCCACCTCATCGCCGGCGTCAATCAGATCGTAATCGGCCTCGTTGGCAAACGTGAGAGGGACGACGCCCTGCTTCTTGAGGTTGGTCTCGTGGATGCGGGCAAACGACTTGGTGACGATGATGCGGGCGCCGAGGTAGCGGGGCTGGAGAGCGGCGTGCTCGCGGGCGGAACCCTCGCCGTAGTTGTGCTCAGCGACGACGAGCCAGGGCTGGCCGCGCTGCTTCCAGGCCTTGGCCAGCTCGGGAATGGTGTGCTTAGAGCCGTCGAGGTCGTAGGCGACGTTGACTTCGCCGGTGGCAGCGTTGACGGCGGTGTTGAGGGTGTTCTCGGAGATGTTGGGCAGGTGGCCCTTGTACTTGAGCCAGGGACCGGCGGCGGAAATGGTGTCGGTGGTGCACTTTCCGGTGACCTTGACGAGCACGCGGAGACCGGACAGGTCAGAGTCGGGGAAGGGCTCGAAGGGCTCGAGGAGGGCGAGGCGCTCGGAAGAGGGCGAGATGGCAACGTCCACGTTGGGGTTGGGGGCTCCGGACTGGACCTGGAAGACCTCGCGGCCAGCCTCGAAGGGAGTCTGAGGACCCTCGAGACCCTTGGGCGCGGGGAACTTGAACTCCTTACCGTCGGGAGTGGTCAGGCTGTCGGTGATGGGGTTGAAGGTGGTGGAACCGGCGTAGGCCATAGCAGTGACGATCTCGGGCGAGGCGAGGAAGTTCATGGTCTCGAGGTTGCCGTCGTTGCGACCGCGGAAGTTTCTGTTGTAGGAAGTGAGAATGGCGTTGGGAGTGCCCTTGGGGATATCATCCTGACGCTTCCACTGGCCAATGCAGGGACCGCAGGCGTTGGAAAGGACAATACCACCAGCCTTCTCGAAGGTCTGAAGGGTGTTGTCTCTCTCGAGAGTGGCACGGATACCCTCGGAACCGGGGGTAATGTAGAAGTCGGCAGCGGGCTTGATACCAGCCTGCTCGGCAGCCTTGACAATGCTCTCGCAACGGGTCATGTCCTCATACGAGCTGTTGGTGCAGCTGCCAATGAGACCAGCAGAAAGCTTCTCGGGCCACTTCTGCTCCTGGACGGTCTTCTTGAACTCGGAAAGAGGGATGGAAAGATCGGGAGTGAAGGGACCGTTGATATGGGGCTCGAGCTTGGAAAGGTCGATCTCGATCAACTCGTCGTACTGGGCGCCCTCGTCGGCCTTGAACTTGAAGAAGGAATCCTGGCCGGAGCCCCTGCTGAAGTTCTCGAAGTTCTTGGCGTCCTTGTCAGCCTGCTCGCGGTTGGTGGCCTTGAGGTAGCGGCTGGAAGCCCCGGTGAAGGGGAAGATGGAGGTAGTGGCACCAATCTCAGCACTATAGGGATAAATGTCAGTCAACGCGTTCTGCGCTACGAAAACAAAGTCTCAGAAGAACTCACCCCATGTTACAGGCCGTGGCCATACCGGGCAAGCTGAGTGTCTCGACACCAGGACCAAAGTACTCAACAATGTAGCCAGTACCGCCACGGACGGTAAGACGACCGGTAAGGTAGAGAATAACATCCTTGGCGCTAACCCAGTCGTTGAGCTTGCCAGTAAGACGAACACCAAGAATCTTGGGGGCCTTGAGCTCCCAAGGAGCACCAACGAGAGCCTCAACAGCATCAGCACCGCCGACGCCGATCGTGATGGTAGTCAAACCACCAGCGTTGGGAGAGTGACTGTCGGTTCCGAGCATCATGAGACCAGGGACGGCGTAGTTCTCGAGAACGGTCTGGTGAATGATACCAGCACCGGGGGGCCAGAAATCGATACCATACTTCTGGCCAGCCGACTCGAGGAAGTCGAAAACCTCGTTGTTGGTGGCGATACCGGCCTTCAAGTCCTCATCGGCGCCCTTGGATCCAACAATCAAGTGGTCGCAGTGAATGCTGGCAGGGATGACGGGCTGGGGAAGGTTGCAAGTCATGAACTGCAGGAGAGCCATCTGGGCCGAGGCATCTTGCATGTTCACACGGTCGGGCTTGAGCTTGAGGTTGGCCTTGCCGCGGATGTCACGGCCGCCATTGGTGTTGGAGAGGAGCGACTCTTCGACATTGTCGAGGTGGGAGTAGAGGATCTTCTCGGCCAGGGTCAGGCGCTGCGAACCCAGCACGCGGCGGACCTCGGAGTACTTGTTGTAGAGGGTCTCGTATCTGGGAGGGAGAACACCGCTGCTGCTGTTGTTGGAGGAGGTGGAGGAGAAGGAGCGGGCGGAAGCGCATGCGGCGCGAGGGAGCTGCTTGGCTTGGATTGCCCGCTAGGTACGAAAAAAGGACCAGATGTTAGTACTGGTGAGTCACCAAACGGCTCTATATTCTGTACAAGACCGAGCCTGGGAAATGCGGAAGATGCGGATGGATGGCCTAGAGGTAGGTAAGGTAGGTACCTTGAGGGCAGCGCCTGAACGGCTGGCGAGATCAATTGACCTCATGATGTACGATCTGGGCTGACAGACTGTACTGGAAGAGGACTTGGGAAGGTTGGGAAGAAAGAAGGAAAAGAAAGAAAAGAAGGGAAAAGCCACCTCCAAGTTTCCCGAAGGAAAAGTTGCCGGTTACACCATCTCGACTTTTAGTCCGAATTACGGAGCAAATAGCTAGTGAGTGCCGCCGCCGCCACCCAAACGTTTAAATCCGGGGACGCGGTACACTACTGACGGGATGCGCTAGCTGCCCCCTTGGCCAATGATATTCCTGAATCTCGCTAACATATGCAACATTTTTTTTGTTTGATTCTTGACCTCAATTCCGGGCTCTACTAACACTTGTGAATATCAAGCCAAAGTGACTCAAACAACAGCTTGTTGTCTTGATGACTGATGTTAAAGCTGTATCCATCCCCCTGCCGTCAGAATGACTAACACCGGAGCACCGCTGTCGCTGTCTCCCGTAATGTCCAGGGCCCAAATCGCAGGTAAACCCCTGGCAATACCCTTGACCGATGTTAAGTCGAGATCCGCCAAGCCGGGGATGTTGTAGTGGATCATATCTCGCCATTTCGGACCAATCATGACCCGTAGGTTCCTAATCGATACTGAATGTCCGCGACTTCGGCCGAGGAGCCGAGCTTCTCATCTCAAGACGTTCTTATGTCCGACGGATTGATATAAACCATTTTTGTTGTTGAGAGGCTAAAAAGGTAGCGAGAAGCCTAGAGAGTTCAAAAGCCGTGTGTTGTTGGAGCCTCTATATAAAACATTACTTGCATAACCATAAAACGCCATTACCATTATCCGATTCTACTAAACAGCCCGCCATTCGCTTCCGCAGAAAAGATCCCAATGAACAAGAGAAAGATAAACGTGTAAAGGTGCTTCCGCATTGCTCTTGTGTTTGCAAGCATTATCCCTCACACAGCCAAAAAAACAGTAGAGAAGCAGACGTTGGTGATTCTCCCACAACCACCCAGCATTCCAGTCAAGGGCAATTGTCCTCTGTCGCCGTCTCCTCAGACTCATTCCAAAGTTCCCACTAGCGAGCTTCCGAATAATCGTTCAGAGCGACGCAAACAATACCACGGTGGTGGCCGTTGTACTGTCTGATGACAAGCTGCGTGTGTAACTCCCACAGCCGCGCATAGTGATCGCTGCAGGCAGTCACCAGGTAGGCACTATCAGCACTGAATGCACAATCCCACACCCATCGTTGATGCTCCTTAAGCGTGGCCTCGAGGGGGAAGGCCTGTGGTTCCGAGTCGGCCGTGGCAGGCTCCATCTCCTTGACTTCCCAGATCCTGGCCGTATGGTCGGCGCTGCATGTTGCGAGCTTCTTGACGTCGGGCGAGAGTAGGATGCGCGTGATGCTTTCCTTGTGTGCGGAGAAGTGGGTGAGGGGGATGAGCTGAGTGCGGTCATATGCTTGGATGAGCTGCCAAACGAATACGTTGCCCTAGGAGGAAGAAGAACGTGTCAGTCTTGGCATAAACATTGAGGAATCCGTCCGCAGAGGCAACACTTACAGCAGTATTCGCGGCACAGAGGAGTGTGCCATCACTGGCAACCGTGACACTCGTCACCGAAACATCCTCCTCTGGGATAAGCTGGTGTGAGCATGTGTTTTCGGCCAGGTCCCACAGCCTGATGCTTCCGGCGCGGTCGCAGCTGATGATCTCTCCCTGATTTGGATGGATGACAACGTCGTTCGCCGGGGAGCCGTGATTGTAACTTCGTTGGATAGTTCCGGTACGTGTCTCCCAAATCTTCACCGTGCCATCTTCGGAACTTGTTACCATCCACTTGCCCTCACAGTGGAAGGCCACACCGGTGACATTGCCGGTGTGGCCCTGGAAGGTCATGAGGGCTTGGGGGTTCGTGGAACGAATATCGAAGAGCTTGACATCTCGATGTCCGGCGGCGGCGAGGTATCGCTTGTCAGGGGATATACAAAGACGGTTCACTTGTGACTCGGGATGTTGGATTGTGCGCGAACAGATGCCTGAGAGTGCTTCCCAGAACCTGATGGTGTGGTCGTAACCAGCTGTAACGAAAGTGAAGAATCAGCAGCTGGTTCCAAGGTGGTAAAGGGGAGGGGACTGAGCGTGGGATTGGGGCATTACTGTCATCAGCAAGGTAGACGGCGGGACAAGACAAGCCATACCTGTGCAAAGGATAACCGACATGATGGCGACTGAAACAGGAATACAGAGGCTATGATTCCATAGTCCACAGATACTCGGGCTCCAATGGTAGGGAAGTCAGGACTCGGGTCAGCAATGGGCAGCGAACGCGTCAGCAGAGACCAGATAGGATGAAAGACGAGACTCGGACCAAGTCGCCGTGGGTAAAACAGGAAGATGTCTCTGAATTGAATGCGAGTTCGATGTTAATGGCAAAGTCAGAAGAAGCCCTGATGATGGCGGGACAGCACTGGACTGCCTCGATTGATAGCAACTGATAGCGCTGCAAGGACAAGGCAGGGCGGCAGGGGCAGGCAAGAGACGGATGAAGTGGAGTGAACTTAAGGTTGCCCCACAGCGGAGGGACAAACGGTGGGGCTCACGTTCAACACGGCAGCTTATGTCATCCGACCTTGCCCAAGTTGCCTGCCGGGACCACACAAACACGTCCTTCGAAGCTTCGACCAACCAGCAACAGCAATTGCTTTCATCTGTTTCCCAACTTCGACTTTTCTTCCTGTTCAACAAAATCAACGCGGTACCTCCTAACATCGACGTCAATCGTTTCTGTACAGCTTTGCTGTTTTCTAGTATCGAATCCCTTCTATACGCACAAATCATTTCTCGTTATACAAATCCAATCCTTAGTCATCAAAAATTAGACTTGTCACCACACCAAACGCAGCATATTGAATTCCTCCTTCTTCAAGGCCTCTTCTCTCTCCACCCTCGTCGTCCTCTTCATCGTCCAACGACTACTCAGTCTCTGTCGTGATGTCGCGCAACACCCGGTGCACGTACACGGACACCCGCCCGTCGCATCTCATGCCTTTAATACCCATATACGTCTTGGATATACCTCTTCGACGACAGGGGCTTCGCGTTCATTGGCAATGAGGTCTACACCAAATCCGGGTGCCAGATGTCTTGTTTCCCTTGCTTCCCATTTCCCGTCCCCCGCTTCCCAATCTGGCCTGTGATAGAGTGTTCTGTATAACCGCCCCTCGATACCCGTTCATCGACCTATCAATAATCCCTCTCTGTTGGTCAACATGCTCTGGGACCTGCAACTTTAAGCGCGAGGGGGCCCTGGTTCTGTACCACCGGCAACACCTTACAGTCCTACCTGCTCCGTGGACAGCCTCCTTGTAAGTGAGTGGACAAATTGTTGTGAACGACCCTTGAGAGCACGGATGGCGGCTGACCTGGTTAGATCCCGTTTCTTCTCCTGCGTAACTGAGTCTGGGGCCTGACGAACGCACAAGTCGCCAATTCTCAGACTTCATAGACGGCTGTTTGCGTCTCAGGACCCGTTTTCGCGATGGCCATCCGCCAGCTGGAGCGTTTTTCGGCGCCCGAGTGTGGTACGGGTACCCGATCCCGCCAGAGCTCTCGGATTTTCCCGGTTATCAGCATGATCAACCAACTTCCACGGGGTACCATTTCGCACTGGACTTTAATTTGCCCGATCGTCTCCTCTCAGCGACCTGCGTCATGTCGCCCGCCATTGCTGTGTTACTTTTCGGTTTCGTTGCATGTCCGAACTTGGGATGAATTAAACTTGCCCGCATCTCGAGAAGCACACATGCTCGGTTTCCGTTCCGAGCTCTAGCTTCAGACTTGCGGTGAGGCCACACCTGAGGTAGCACTCGGAACATCATGACTGGACGCGTCTTGTCTCCCATACAAGGCGAACCGAGGGTTCGGGTGCTGAGCAGCACAGCGCTGGTCACTCGGTGGATGCCCGGTCTCAGCAGGAGCACAGCTGGCCACTGGGTCGTACAAGGAGTCATTTTCCACCCACGGCTTCGTCCATCCTCGAGCTTTACTTCTTTCTCAGACTTTGTGACTTGTTAGCCTTGGGTTTTGAGAAACTGACGACTGGCTTGACTCTCACTTACCCATCCATAACAGAAACATGGCTACCCTTCAACCACCAAAGGTAGAACTACCGGTGATGCAAGCAACCGCTCTCAAAGAACAGCGTGCCAGTCTGCATGCATGATACCGCCCCTTCACGCGACTACCCAGCAAGGCCCGATGAACCATTTCGTGTCCCCGTGGCATGAGCCAAGACACGGGAATGCGGCTGCTAGCAGAAGCTTTGACTTGTGTGGCACTGAGCCATTTAAGGACGACATATGACGACTTGTTTTGAGGACAATCCGATGACCCTCTCGGCTCCAGCCGAGGGTTCAAATAATATTCGGCTGATACGGAATGTGCTGAGCGAATGACTCCTTTTTCTGAAGCTCCTTCGCGGTTGATCTGCAGTTTCGGGGCCGCAGCCTGACGCACGCAACGCGACGCAACGCAATGCCAGATGAATGTCAGATCCACTGATCTAAAGCCAACAAAGAAAACCTGCACCGCCCTTGTGGATGCCTGCAGCAGAGAAAAAGAAAAAAAGAAGAAAAAAACCAAAAAGAGAGAGAGAGAGAGAGAGAGAGAAGACCGAGAACCGGAGCCAAAAACCAAGACACCCAACCCAAACCCCTGAGCCTTTGAAACCCAAAAACAAAAGAGGTATCAAAATGTCCAAGACCCTGATAAAAACAAACCCCAAACACCTTGCCAGACACCACATAACCTTGTACTCCCGCCCTTAGACAACACAACTTCAACGCAGCCGTATCAGTGTTGTTCGCGCATCCCGGAAACTGGCACCTTTCTCTCCGCATTATACTAGGCGGTGCGTCTGTGTCCGTGAGATGTGGGTGCCCAGCCACCACCAGTCTGACCACAATGCCCATCGCGAAATCCGCCATTGCTCCCAGAGCCGCCAGGGGCGGCACCGTTCAATGGGAATGACGATGTCGCATGTGGGCCGTGAGGACATTGTCGGTAGACCATACCCTGGTCACAGCTTCCACACCACCTAAGGATCGTCAGCATCATAGAAAGTTCTTCTGAAAAAAAAAGAAAACAGTCGACAGGAGAATACTCACTGGCGCATGCTGCCGGCGCAATTTTGGCAAGTACTGGGTACCACCCTCTGTCCGTGGAGCCAAAAGCACCCGCAACTTTCAGGGCTGGGCTCGTGGCTAGTCATGATGCTGGGTTTTTGTCGGGTGGAAAGGGTTGCGTTGATTCTGTGAAGCAGATCTCGAATCTTTTACCCAATGGCAAAGAGGTTGGTAGTAAGATCAGATTATCTTGTCTGCCTGGAGACTAATGAGACGGACAAAACAGGGCGCTGGATGGGCGGGTTCTTATACTTATGAACCACGGCACACACTCGGGATCTTGAGATACAAACGACTATGACTTACACAGAGACAATACCTCACCGCTAGACACTAACATTTGCGCCATATTCCGACGTAGCATTGTCTACTCTGATGTCTGATATCCCTATCCCAGACCCGATGCCGTTCAAGAGGGGTCGGCTGATCAACATGGTTGACCGGTGATGATGCTGCCGCTCTGGGATGGGGGGTTGTCGGACCATCAATACCCTTTGGCCGGTACCATGGCGCTCTCTCAAGCATATCGCGGTTGGGCCGAGGGCACACAAGGGACAGCCCAATGTTGCCAGCAAAATAAAGTCTGTCCAGGTTCGACCCTGTATCAGGAACTGCCCTAGCTCCTTTCTGGAAGGCATCTCCCGCATTGTCTCGGTTATGCTCATCCTGTTCTTTGCAGCAGCAACATGGACTTTCTCTCGGCATGCGTGAAAAGTAAAGAGAGAGAGATTTTTCCAAGCAAGATGCAATCATCTCACCGAGTCCGCGATCCCGCACATTGCATTGGACGCTGCAGCTACCCGGCGCTGAGCTGTGCCTCGAATGGCAGCAAAACCCAATACAGTCCTGATTGGAAAAGGGTTATAGTCCGGCTCACTTGTTTCGACATACCAATATCCTCTTGGCTGGACAACAATAATAGCGGATGCGTGCATGGAGTTCCTCCAGTAACAAGCGAAAATGCGGGCAGAGAGCGCCCAACAGACCGACTTCTGCTACCTTACCAGCAATCCTATTACCGATCCACGGTAGCTTTCGCTATTGCGACCAATGTCGATTAAGAACAAGGCTCACAATACTTCCTCTCATGGACATTTTCATGTCAATACAGTGAGAAGTCAGTTGGGCTTAAACTGTCCATATGTGGCTACTACTCCAAGCTATGAGACAAGACACACTAAGTCGAGACACCTGGATACTGTCTCAGCAAGCATACGCACATCCCCTCACTCAGACGGTCCTACCAGTAAGGTGCGGCTCATACCGAAGCCAGCGGATAAGGCCTCTACGACTGGGATGGTGACGCCGGATGTTGCCCCAACTTTCTCAACCCTGTCCATTCCCCGCCATTCCTTCAGGCAATACTCTACCTCCTCTCCCTTCGACATTGTCTACCATGCCAGTGACATCTGAACGAAACTCTCGGTCACTTCAACAACACCTGCAGTTCTGTTCCGTCATTTAGGGTCCGAGAATCGTGCTTTGTATTCCATGAGTCATGGTTCAGGGGTTACATACCTACGCCCCGTAAGGCCCTGTGTTCCGGTCTATCGCCTTCCGGGCTCTATGTGTCCCGTGGGATCCCCCTTCCAGTGTTTCCTATCATCCATCTCTCAATTCGATGGTCTGCGTTGTTTCTAATCGATCATTTGATACGAGTCGTGCGACCAAGCAAACTATACTCGACATCGCCCCGTCAAGAACCTCAGCGCTTCCCAGTTTTTGCGGCTACCTCACCCTCAGCGATGGTTCAAGGTTGCAACTTTCACGGCTCTCGATGCAAGTTTTAGCACACCGATCAATTGTGACAAGTCAGGTGTCACTTAACCAGACACATGTGCGTCGAACATAGAATCTTCGTCATGTGCCGGTCACCTCACTCGTCAATGACATTCGCCGGCCAGGTCAACATCAACTTCTAACCCACTGTTTCTCCTACGCCTGCATTATCTTACTTGACTTGTGTGGGATGCGCAGCACTGACAATCAAATGTCTCAAGCACACACGAAATTCAGGGCTTCCCGAAGATACCTTGCCCTTGATCGAGAGCCGCTTGTGACACCTGGGCTCACTCATTACGCCACTCCACCAGATTCAGGACTCCCAGAGAAGCAAGTTGCCTGGGTTCATGAACTTTCTTTAGCTCCTCTTCCGTAACTCCTAGGCAGGTCTTCTCAGGGCCAAGGGCTGGGATAGTCAACGCGCTCTCACCAGACGGTTGAGTTACTGATGCAGGACTATGCCAAGATGCCCGTTTGGGTTGTCGCTCTGTATAACCACACCGATTGGGCGAAGAGGGCTCTCTTATCAAACTCTTAAAGTGGGAGTCTGCTCAACAAGGATAACCACATAATTTAGGCGCTTACCAGAGGAAGTGCGAGTAGAAACCAGGGCTGAAGTGAACCAAAGTTTATCCCACGGATGCATACTCAGCACACCTTGACCTTGGCAATCCCATTCGCCATTCGCCATCCATCTTTCTACATTTTGAAAGATTCTCTTGGCTGCTTCCCTTCCCGTCCAAGTTTCGGCTACCTGCCGACTACAAGAAGGACTCGACGTTCGGTTGGCGGCAACAACTCACCGGTCAACCTTGCAAGTTACCATGTTCTCATTCCCCGGCTTCGTGTGCGGTACCCTCGACCTACAGTGTCTGAACATTAGTCCGACACTCTTTGCGGGATAAGACCGAGAGCCTACAGAGTCTGGGCGCTTGTTGCCCTACGTTGATTAAATGGCGGATTTCGAGGGAAGGGCGGGAAGGAAAAAGGAAGGAGAAGCCGCAGACCCAAGTGCCGTGGTGTCTTCTGTCCTCTACAGTGTAGAAAGGGGAAACTCACAGCAACGGGCACAATGGACATTGTCGACGAGTTGGAAGTTCTCCCTTTTTCCTCGCTGTTACCATACGCGGTCATTGTTTCTCCCATGCTTGTCTCATTTCTCTCATCATTCTTCAGCAATCATCCCCTTTTTCTCACTTCACGCGGAACAAAAGTCTCACTTAGAAAAAGCAAAGTGGCCAGCTGCATCTCATACAGTGAGCATCTGCGAGATGAAGGCTCAGCAGTTAGCCTTATTATGCATCTAGCTAGAGGCTGTCTAACATGCGCATGGGGTAAAAGCCATCTTTTGCGCTCCTCAGACACTGTGACGAGAACCTCAACTCCAAGACAACAGACGCGCGAATCAAGGCCTCGGCCAGCGCCGGGCCATTACCCCCCAACCAGCCAACCCCTTAACAGTCCACTCAGTCGGATAACGGGGTAGGGAACGAAAGGAACTAGCGCTCCGCTAGAGAAAGGAACCCAAAAACTGTGGGTTTCAGTTGATATGTTTCAAGTGATAAAGTGATAATTGGATCGGATTGATGGAAAATGCAGGATCTTTTCTGCGCTTTAACTTCAGCTCGCTTCATTATGCGCGGAGTAAACCCACTCCGTCAACCACCGGGCGAGCGAGCAGTACCCCGGATATGGAGAGACGAACGATGGGGTAGTATCCCGAAGGACGGTGCTCTCTGAGGTCACAGGCAATGCGGACGGGATGATCTTCATGACTGGCAAGGCCATCAGCCAAGGCAAGGCAAGGCAACCACAAGGCGACCGCATCCACCGGTCTGCTCCTTTGCGTCAGTCATTATCTTCTCCCATCTTCATCTTCCGGCTCTGAGTAACAGTAAGCCGGTAAGGCGAGCTTTGGGCCTCAACTTGCGTGGGGGAACAAGGAGCAAGGAGACGGGTTGGGGTCTGAACTTTCATCCGCGCTGGAGTCGGTGACCGGAACCGGACTGGCCGACTGGCACTGGCTCGATTCGATTGGGCGAGGCGACGATGGCAGAACAGAAGGTGGTTCGGGTTGTCATGCCATGAGGCTGATCATCTGGTATGACGTCGGAAATGGGTGAGGGAAGCCGGTTGTGAAGCGCTAATACCGCGGTTAATGCGGTTCTGTGATGGGTTGAGGTACGTCCGGGACGTCCCTAACCTGTCTGCCAATTTGCAGGTTTCTGGCCTTGAGAGTCGACTATTTCCCTCAAACAGCCCACGCCTGGATGGGTAGTACACCCGCGCGGATGTTGGATGGTGGGTAGGTAAGGGAGGGATACACAAGATAGGGAAGTATCGGTCTGATGATGGTGTTTTCTTTCCACTTCACTCATGGCTTCCCGTCCTTACTGTCAGGTTAACCGCCCGCTTGTCCGCCCCCATTCCAACTAACTCATTCCACCGAATTGAACTTGGCTTCCGGAACGTGGGAAAAGAGCACATGGTCACAGCTTCTCAGGCCACTCGCAAGATTTACCTTGGCCTCATCCCGTTCACATCCCGTCCATCCCGTCAAGATCCTTCGGCAGATGCCCCGTCGCATTCATGGCCTTACTCCGGGAGGGAACCCGATGATGGCTACCCAAACCCAGCCCGTTCACGCACGGAAATTTGTTCAATTTGGCTAGTTTCTAAGGGCTACTGCTGGTCATCCGCTTCGGCATCCTCCATCCGGGAATCGAACAAAAGGGACATCACCAACCCTTACCCGCCCGCCCCGTCCTGCCAAGCAGGTGATCAAGATCAAATGTCACGCTCAAAAGTTCGCTATTACCGTCCCTAGTTCATCCGACCATATGTCCCCGTCTCTTGCTTGACCTGTCCCCTGTGGGCTTCATTGCTTGCCGCCGTAAGCACGACACATAAATGGCAGCTACGGAGCACAGGAACAGGGGCAACAAGAGTTACTAGCACTAAGGAAGAGCCGCCTAGAGTTGGGACGGATGTTACCTTCCCTTCCCTTCAGTTTTCAATATCCGTCCGGTGTTGCAATCTCGTGAGTGTGCCCGGGGTGGGCTTCTGGGTAAGTAGTAGCCTTATCCGATGCTGGCATGGGTATCTCCGTTTGCTTAGGTGGTTATACAGCCTGTTCAGGTGGCCTAAATGGGGGAGGTTCTGGACCGGACTGGAGATGGTAGACTGGATAGGCCTCGACCTGGGCGGAGCTCGGTTGAATATCGGGGCGAGGTACTCTCAGATTGGTGTCTACTATATTACCTTTTCTTCGACACGGGCTTGTGGAAGGAGATCCAATATCTTTGCTCAACACATATCCTATAAGATCCTGTCAAAGAAGTAAAGTCAAAAAGGAGTAATCAAGGAAGCAAATTGAACTGTAACAAGATTCGAAGAACACGGAGGATGCCGCTTCCCAACTCCGGTCATACGTAAAAGTTCCGTACCCGCTCTCAGCGCCGTTGCTACGTAAGGCGGAAGTGGTAAGATAAAAAGAAAGTGAAGCGGCGAAGACAAGCATGGAGGAATGGAAGAAGCCATCTGCCTGGCAGTGCAAAGTTTATGCGAACAGTCGCAAGCGGGCTATATGTCTGAAGGTCGTACCTAGAAAAATTGCTGGTTCATGGGAACCAGAAAGAACTGATGAGGCTGGGTAGGTAAGGTAGTGTGGTAGTAAGGTATGCGGGTAAAGCAACAATGGGGTTAGATAGGTCGTGGAGCTGAAGTGAACCAGGTCAAATTGACCTGGACTTCTTTGCTTCCTTCTTGCTAATCCGTCTGCCCTACCGATGGAATACTTATACTCTACTTCCCGCACCTTCCTTCCGAGGAACTCATGGGCTCCCTTATACGGGCCGCAAGTGTAGTGGTTCAAATCAGCCGCTGCCCTTGTAACCTGTTTTCTGGGAGTGCATGGGTTCACTCCACGTTCAAGCAAGGTAACTATCATTTTCCCCCTTCCGTCGCTCCTCTGTCCCACCACTCTTTTTTTTTTTTTTTTTCTTTTTGCCGCTTTTCTTTATTGTGTGCCTGTATTTCTTCATTTCTTCATTCCTCTTTTCTTCGGTGATTGCCTGGATGCTGGATGGTTGTTCTTGCCGAGAAAACCTTGTCAAAAGCGTTTTCAGGAAGAGGAGGAAAGTACGAACCACGACCAGAAATTTGCCTATTCATGACCTGAAGAAGCACACATTCACAAATATCACCAAGTCTAAAAGATTCGCAAAAATTCAGCATCAAACATGTTTTATTTCATATTCATGCCACGACCGTCTAAACTCTAGTAGGCCCATCCATCCATCTTTTCTGTCTCTCAATCCCAACAAAAAAGTTAAACTCCGCCGTTGGTATATCGAAACCGCTCGCCAAATTGCCTGCCTGTCTCCATCAAAGATTCCCCAGAACGCCAACCAGATGAGTGAATCCAAATACATGCGAAGAAAAGTAAAGAAAAGAAAATGCGAAAAGGAGGTATGTGCAAGTGTAATGTCAGTCGTCCTGACCAAGTGTTTGGTCGTCGTCTCCGTGTCGAGTGATCGAGGTGAGGCCGGTTGAGGTTGCACAGATATCTATCTATCCAGCAGTTTGGTTATGTGCTAGGGATAGATAGATAGATATCTGTACCCGTCCGGTCTCGGCTCGGCTCGAAATCATGAAGCTTGTTGTTGTCGCTTTTGTGTTCCCCGAAGAGAGATCCCCCAAAGCTGGAAGCTCAGAGAGAAAAGCTTAGATGTGACCATCAAGCAAAGTCTTGGCAAGCAAAGGCCAACCGAGGAGAGAGCCGGCGACGAGGGGGTAGCTATTTGTATCATCCAAGTTAGTACACATTCCTTTCAAGTTTGTTTTCGTGAAGAAAGAGAGAAACTTACACAGCAGCCTGACCAGCGATCCTCTTAAAGGTAGCACCCCAATCGGCACCGGCAGCGCCCGTCTGAGTAGGGAGACGCTCGTAGGGAGTGTGAAGCTCCATGCGACGAGCCCATTGGCGCATTGACTGGAGGACGGAGAATTGGCGGGTGCCCTGGACGGCAGTCCTGCGGGTGGCAGTGGTGGCCTGGGCGGCGGCGCGGAAGGCGGAGCGGGCGAGGATGGGAGAGACCATTTTGATTATTTGGTTTTGGTGTTATTTAAACTTGAAAGTTGCTTTAAGTGTTGGTGAAGTGGTGATGTGTTTCCGAAAACGGAAGTGTTTTGTTGATTGAGTTGAGTGGTTGTTGATGATGAAGGAGAAAGGTTGAGGAGAGTTTGTTATCCGAGATCTAGAAGATCTATTGATGTTTGATGCTGATTGATGCTGATGATGATAGCAAAAGAAAAAGGGTATCACAAACCCGATGGACACCCATCTTCTTATACCAACTTTCTCTCGTTTGCATCAACACCAATGACCAAGAGATCCCGCAGCATCGCGATCTTTCCCGAGTTTACCCAACTTCCACAGACCCAACATCGCGGTTGTGGACGGTCCAGTCCCAGCTAGACGGTACCTGAAAAGCAGTCATTCAGGACCATCTCCCCAAAACCGCATCATCATGGTCCCATCCCCCATCCAGAATCTCACCACCTCCCTTCCGGCTTCTGTTCGTGGACCACACATCCAACCCTCTTGCACCACACGTCTAACCCTCTTTCACCACTACCAATCCTGAGTCTCTATC
This sequence comes from Sordaria brevicollis, assembly GCA_033439795.1. Taxonomy (NCBI): domain Eukaryota; kingdom Fungi; phylum Ascomycota; class Sordariomycetes; order Sordariales; family Sordariaceae; genus Sordaria; species Sordaria brevicollis. Next base: position 1,882,268 of record JAUTDP010000012.1, on the reverse strand, counting down.
AGTCCAGACAAACGAAGCGAACAAACCAAATCATACCACCACGCCCTCCCTGGTGGTCCAAAACCATCAGATGCCAAGCCTACCCTTGTCTCCCTGGATTCCAGCTCCTCAGCTACTCAGCCCTATGAAAATGGTGGGATGAACCAATCACAGGAAAAGTAATTCCCCCGGATTGGTGCTTGTGACTGCTGAAAGCCTGGACTTTCAGCGGGAAAACCGAGTGAGGAACAGTGAAAGGGCGAAAAGAGTGAACGACAACTAAAAAGAATGGCACGATTTGGTACAAAGTCTCGACCGGTCGTGGTGTGATCGGGGGAGTCCGAACTGGCTTGGTTTGGTTGTGATTGGGTAGAGTGATCAAAGGGGGTGGGGCGGCGGGAAGATGACCGTTGGCGGCGTTGGGAAGTGAAGGGGACAGGGGTTGGTGATTGGCGAGAGGGTAAAAGAAGGGCCTGGATTCTTGTTGATCCGTTGCTGTTTTTGTTTCGTTGTTCGTTCCTGGGTTTGGGTTGAAGGCGAGATGGTTTTCAGCTGATTGCACTGACAGGCGGGAATGGCGAACAGTGGGCAGGAATGACTTGTTCCCCGGAGTCTGAATGTTTCTCCGGATGGCGTACCGGATGGCGTACCGGATGGCGTACCGGATGGCACCGGCGGGCGGTCCCTGACGATGGCTTTCTGGGAACGAAACCTACCTTACCCAGCTTGAACCTTGGTGTCAAGGGGACGGTTGAGAGTTATCCCGGAACATGGCGAATTGCAATGTTGGCGGGTGCGCTTTCGCAATCACTTGCTGCCGTTTGACATCTGAACATGTTGGACACGACGGATACGGGAACTTGCAATGACAGCTTGCACATGTCTCAGATCCGGCCACTGCCGCTCGCTGTCCTCTTTCCAGCGCGGAATCCAGGATCCGAGTTGGGCGCTACCTACCTTGTACCACGAAACTTTGATCCGAATTCTTTCCTTCTTAGTTTGACCAAAACTCGTAACCTGGACGGAAAAACGGACAAACGCGGAATGAAGCCATCGTGAGATTTCTCGGTTCTTCCCGGATTGAGCGGAGCCAGCAACGGACCACTTCCGGACGAAAGTGGACCCTGGCTGCGAAGCGCCGAGCCGCCGTATCGACGGAGGGCTCCACACGTCAGCCGATAGCTATAAGCGCGATATACGGATGTACCCGGAAGCCGGAAGGAGACGGACGAAGACACAAACGCGGCGCGGCTTTTGGATAGCTTCATCGATCTGAACCTGGAAGTGTTTCGAAGGCCCGGAAGCGCGAGTTTTCCCTTCTTCCGGTATTGTGGGTCCTCGGGGGTTTGGACTCGGAACCTTGAAAAGGATGTCGGCAGGCATCTCGTACGATCAGTCAGCTTTGAGAGTACGGAAACATGAGGGCATTCAGAACTTGGGTCCGGGAATGAGTGAGGGGTATCACGAGTTTTTTCTTCTGTTTTTTTGTTGTCTTTCCTTTTCTCCGATGTCTAATTCAGCCCGTCCAATCCGCCTTTTTATTCTCCTCCTCCTCCTCCTCCTCCTCCTCCACCACCATCCTCTCACCACTTGCCTGCTCACCCTATCACGGGTATCATGGCCAGATCCATCCTAGAACACCTAAGCCCTAGTAACCGTAGTCCCCTCCGCCGGCTCCAGGAGCTCCCAGCGGCAGACAATGTTGTTGCTCTTGAACTCGTCAATGATCTTGGTGGCAATCGTCTCAAAGTTCTCCGTCGCCAGGGCCAGGATGGTCGGGCCCGCACCAGACAGGCAGACGCCCAAAAGACCGGGCTGCGTGGCGGGCGTCATGGACTCGACGATCTTGGTCAGACCGGGGATAAGAACCTGGCGGTAGGGCTGGTGCAGCTTGTCCTGCATGGCCAGGTTGATGAGCTCCGGGTCGGGAGGCGACTGGCCGAGGGCGACGGGGAGGAGGGCTATCCTTTGGAGGTTGAAGGTCTGTTGCTCGGGGTTAGTATGGGTAGATAGTGGGGGGAGGGGAGAGAAGAAAGACGTACAACATCCGCACGGGGATACTCAGCGGGCAAAACCTCGCGGGCCTTGGCGGTGGGAACCTCAAACTCGGGGATAATGGCCACGGCCTTGATCTCGGGAGCCCAGGGGAACTTGATGTGGTGGCCGATGCCGTGAGGAGGCGAGGGGGGCTTGACGCCGGTGTCGACACCGCCGGCGGGGGCGGGGAGAACCTCGGCGAGAGGAATCTCGGCACGGGCAGTCTCCTCGGGGGTGAGAGGCTTGAGGTAGGTGCCGACGAAGCCACCGAAGAGGGCAGCGCCGACGTTGTCGGGGTGACGCTCTGTGAGTTTTTGTTAGTGTTTTATGTTTACAAAGTGAGTGAAGTGAGTGAGGGAGTGTATAAGTGACTCACCAATCATGAGGCAGTAGTCAAAGAGACGCTCGGGAGTGAGGTCATGAAGACCCCCGACCTCCTTGCCGAGCTGGACACCGGCGACAACAGCGGCACCGGAAGAACCCAGACCTCTTCCGAGGGGGATGGGGTTCTTGATGTGCACATGAGTCTCGACGGGGAACTTGCGCTGGTCGTTGCAGCGGAGGACGTAGAGAGCAACACGGGTGATAAGGTTGACCTCGGGATCCAGGCTGATATCCTCCTCGCCCTGACCCTCGTAGGTGATGCGGCAATTCAACGGCTGGTCCGAAGTGGTCTTGGAGCGGTCGATGGTGACATGGAGCTCCAGGTACATGGACAAGGCCAGGCCGATGACGTCGAAGCCGGGGCCGATGTTGGCGCTCGAGCAGGGCGTCTTGATGACGAACTTTTCGATCTGCTGGGAAGACGCCATTGTGACTGACTGACAGGAGGTCGAGATAAGGGGAGTCGGAGTGTTTACTACTAGGGGTTGAACCCAGTGGTTGATGTGATGGTTTCACAAGAAAGAAAAGAACAAAAAAAGGGGTGATGGATGACAAAGTAAACAAACCGAGGCCTGCCTGGATGATGCCAAGAACACAAATGCGTCTGTGTGAGATGCGTCACGTTCTCACACTGAAATTTTGTTGAATTTCAATTGATTCCCATTTCTGGGAGGACGGAGTCAGTGAGGGTCACCCCGATTGCGGAGCGGAGCCCGGCGGCGCAGTGGGCGATGACTCTACGGTGCCCACTTGGCGCGGGGTGCTCCACCTTTTAGGGTTCGATCCACTGGTTTTGACCCCTGATTTTGTTTGCTTCATTTCTTTTCAAAGTCAACATGGTCATCAAGGTTCTTCCTCACTCGAGTCAACAACGATGTTACCATGGTAACCAGGGCGTATACAACAATGGCTGGTTAGATAAGAACCGCCAGAGAGTTCTTTGATATTCAGATACTCCCTGAATGCTTCGTTTCCTTCGTCAAGATGAAGTGTCTGAGGCTTTGTAAGAAACAGTTGGGAAATGTACAGTCTGGCGGAAAAGGGAAAGACTTGGAAATGGCGAACTGTTCCATGTCATTACGATCATGATTGTCGTTGTGAGTGACTTTCTCCCCGGTGACTTTCGTAGTATAACATTTACAACTCTCTGTGTTTATTGTTCTTGACCTCAACAGGAGATGTAGAGGTGAGTGACTATTCACAACTAAGCCTATCTAGAAATAGTTTCCACATTGTTTGGTGTCTTCTTCCGTCTGATGATACAAGCCCATCCTGCTACACCATTTGATACAAATAGTAGGCCTTCTTCCACGTCTTTGGGTGATAATGATAATCCCTCTTTTGGTCCAAAGTTCCTAGGAACTTTTCCAAACACTCTTTATCCTGTACAGTAGAGTGAGTATTCTGAAAAGACCTGAAACACGGCGTGTAGCTGTCTGACAGTAACCCCTTTCATGAAGTTTTTACCCTTAATAACAATTCTTGGTCTCTTCTTCGGTGTTGAACAGTCATTCCATCTCTCAAGGTGACAATCCCGCTGAAGCATTGGACAATACTCTTCTCAGTCCAGCACCAGCTGCTCTCCTCTTTGCGTTAGGGGTAGTGACAGCCTTATCTGAAGCTTCAGCTGGAGCGGCACTTTTGCTACCATTAGCAGTAGCTCCCGTCGACGCGTTCGATAGAGTCCTCTTCAGTCCGCCACCTTTTCTTCTCCCTTTCGTACTCATTCCTGTTGCTGACGTTGACTTTGTGACCGCAGTGACGGCACCAGCAGTTTCCTTCCCCTTCCCCTTCCCCTTTTCACTTTCAACGGCAGGCTTAGTGTCCCGTAGTCTCTTGAGCATATTCACCCAAGCTGGATTATCTAGTATCTTGTCCGGTAACGTCTCCTCAAGAGTCTCAGGTGGTCCTTCAGCCATCAGCTGTCTGTGCATACTCCGAGCGGCTTTGCCAAAGTTGGCTTTACGTCCACCGCGAGCTTGAATCTCCTTTTGCTTGGTTTCGAACCATTCTTTCGAGTGTCGTTGTGGCCAGTGAACCCGGGGGTCGATGTGAAGAAAGAGTGGCTCATCTGGGATTGGCGGTGGAGCTGGCTTGGTCGGTGGTGCTGGTATCTCCGCCGTCGCTGCTGCTACTGTTGGGGCGGATAAGAGATTTTGCTCATGTGTTGAAACGGCTGGCGTAGTATGAGGTAGGAGTGTCTCGGTGGACTTTGGCTGTTCTACTGGCGTTGGTGCCTTCGCTGGAGGTACATTGGCCTCTTGATGTGAATTTGACTGAGATGCCGGTTCGAATATGGGTTGTGGTATTGCCTGAGGGCGATGTTGAGCTCCCGAAACCGGCTGAGGAACGGGTTCCGACACTGTACCTGGCGGGACCGACTCTCGGGATGGCTGCTTTTGTTGTGACGTTGGCCTCTGCTCTGACACGGTCCTCCTTTCCTGTGACTGTTGCTGTGCCGCCGGTTCCGGCGGATGGGTTAATCCTTCTCGTTGATGGTGCTCTGAATGTTCCTCCGAATCTGATTCCGAATCAGATATGACAATCGGCTCATGGACATTGGTCACTATGGCCCGCGGCGCGGGTTGAGGTTGCTGGGGCTTCTGCGGAGGTAGTTGTCTGGGTGGCCCAGCCGTTTGATCCGGATTACTTGGAAATCCCGACTGGTGCTGCAAATACTGCCCATGAACATTTGAGAGAGGCTCCGTGGGCCTTGATGCAATACCATTGGCAGAGGACTGAGTTGACGTAGACCTTTGTATCAGGCCTGTTGGATGGGCATAGCCGCCCCCAAGATCAGCCGCACTTTTCGCATAGTGTACTGCGAGTCTATCGGCCATAGACATATAGTTACTGCTCTGACCAGTCGGCATTATGACTTGTAAATTTGTTGTTCCTCTCGACATGGTGTGCTGGTGGGCTCCAGTACGAAGACTGTTCTGCGCCGTCTGATTCATAGTTGGAGTCGGGCCTTGGACAGGTTGCTGAGCAGCATGCACAGCCGAGCCATTGCAGGCCGCATCTTGCATCTCACCGGAAAATCCCAACTGCCGTGCGAATTCTGCTATCCTCCTCGGCTGAACGCCCTGATTTGATGGTTGTGCAGCCCCATTTTGACGCTCTCCCAACGGTTGTTTTTGGGTCGACAGACAAGAGGCATCGATCGCCATGTTGGCGCCTTTCGTAGACCCACCGTGACTGGTCTCTGGTTGAGGCCTGTCGTGAGATTCAAACACGTTACTGCGATTGCCGTCAACCCTTTTGAAAGAGGACGATGAGCTCGACCTTTTGTTTTGCGGCCCACCGTTCGAAGGTGTCAAAGAACTGGTGTTTGTGGTGGAAGATAAGACGTTAGGTCTGACTGTTGCGGAACCAGCTGACTTGGAGTCAAGGTTTTGCGTCAAGGAGGTAGAACGTTTATCCGTGCCGGGTCCAGGTTTCGGAGGAGTCCGTCCATTGAGGTATGGGTTTTTGCCAGCAGTTTTACGCCTCACAAAATTTCCCTGCAGGAGTTTTGACTTTCTAATGGAAAAAGGCGAAGTGCTGTTCCTATCCCCATCTGCCACAGGAGGACTTAATGTTTGGTTTTCTAGCCTCTTTCTTGAGGCTGTAGCCTCCGGAGCTTCAGTCTCGCCGTAAACCCGCGCTGGGTTGCCGGCGCCAGTTTGATCACCAACCGAATGTGAGGTGGTTGTCGATCGAAAAGATGACGATCGCTGGACTGACCTTTTCCCTGAAGTAGCAGCTGTATCAGGTCTTTGAGAAGTAGAAGTGGCCCGGTCGAAGGGTACTGGTACTGGAAATGATTTTAGATGTTGAGCACAAAAGATGTTGACTGAAGGCACCTCGCATTGTGGGAAAGAGCAGGGGATGAGATGGGTAGCCTGTGTTTTGTCGGTCGAAGAAGACGAAACAGAGTAGCCCATTGCTGAGGAGGGCCTTGTGGAAAACCCGACAGTGGAGCTGGTGGAGAGACCGAAAGATGTAGTTGACGAGGCTGAACGTAGGGCGAATGACGACCTGGCATGGTAATGATGGCGTCGTGCGGCCTCCTGACTATCCACTATACAACGATGACATGTCCAGTCACTGTATATAGTAGTGAACGGTCAGCATACCCAAGAGAAAGATAAGTGATGGATTGCGCGGCAAACCGCTCGTTTTTCTTTGAATAATGGCTGTTGGACTGTCGACATATAGCTTTGAAAACGGGTTGAGGTTGTCTTGGAGACGGAATGCGGATGGGTGAGACGACCGTGAAATGGCTATGTTGTCTGTTATGACTTCCGTAACAGGTAGAGAGGAAAGAGTAAAGAGAACATGGTAGGGATGCAGGTGTAATAGTTAGTTAGCTACGATTGGCCCATCCTGAGCTCAACATTTTACTGCGAAGGCTCTGTCAAGAACACAGCAGTAACTGATGCGTCTACTCTCATCTTTTTTCTCGAACACCTGGGGCTAATTTTATGTTGATTGAAGACAGGATGAAGAGATGATTTCGAACTAAAACATGAGGGACGATGGACATGCGAGTGGCATACGAAAAGAGAAAAGAGAAAAAGAAGACCTACGTTGACCGGGTGGGATGTGGAATATGACATGCAGAATGATATTTTCGATCACAACTGATGCATCGAAATAACGGTCTTGTGATACTGGCTTCCTTCTTGCAGTATCTGCAACGAGACGGCATCGATCAAGTGGTACCTGAACAAGTCCGAGGCGCCAGGTGTGGTCACCCTGGGCTGTATAGACGGTTGAGAAATAGGGTATGGTCTAGATGTTTGGAACGGAACATCTAGAGTGAGATGGATGTATAAGACGTCCTATAGAAATCCAAACTCTTTGTTAGCAAGCCAATCCCAGGTTGTGAAGCATGAAAAACAATAAGACTCAGGGGCCAAGCAATCCAGAAAAGGTGTAAGTCTGGGTATAGTCCTGGTGATAGGACAGCGAAGGCAATGTGCGTCTCAGGTCTTTTCAGTTTTTCCTTTTAGTCCTCATCCAGACCAGCCACAACGGTTTCATGATTCTGAGGTAACGAGGACGGGAGACCTCGATCAGAGTCGAGTGCTCTTCCCGTGTCTTTCCTGCCCCCCACTGCCTTTGGCCCGGCTTCATAGAGCAGTTGAGAACCGGGCTCCTGGAAAGTGGAAGTAGCTTCCGTCAACAGATACTCAAAGAGCTCCGGACAGACAGCTATTAGATGTACCCAACCGCTAAGCCATGTCGTGCTGCCGATGGTCTCAGGACAGCACGAGGAGTGGGCAAATGATATGGCAGCGGACGCGCACTCACACAGAGGTAAGGCGCAATAATCCTCATTGTACCAGCAGAACCAGACCCCAGAAGAGCTATCGGTCGTCGGACCTTTTACCAATTGCTCATCATAGACGCTGCCGTGTGAAGAAGTGAGGGAGGGAAAGGAACGGGGTTCATAGATGAGGGCAGGCTTACCTGATGTGAATTATATGGGGATGCTTCCTAAAAATATTCCGGTAACGCACTCAAAGTCAAGAGAACGCATCAACTGAACACCAAAGCTTCCCTGAGTACTCAACCCGGCCTCAACCTTGCGTCCCTCCCGCTTGAGTAACCGAACCCCGCCTGCCGGATCCCGGAATGCCATCCAGCGCCTGGAGAAGCTCACTTGCTCAGTCCATATGAGGAACTAATGTCGATGTAGTTGACCATCGACCGAGGGCCAGGAGATCGTAGAGGCAAGGTTGAGGGCCTATTGAAGGTTGACGAAGCCTGACTGTCACAAAATATTTGGTGTAAAAATATGTACGCAACAGGAAGTGAGGATGTTGACAGTGGAAGGAAAGATGACGATGGAAGAATGACCGTCGACCTCGTGTGGACCAAAAGATGTTCCAGTGGGGCCCAACTTTCCACAAGATCGCTCCTTCCCGAACCGCCAACACCAACGGGCCAACACCTGCCGCTACCAAAAGGTTGAATCGTGCACGGACCATATGACCGTCAAGATGTCGTGGAGTTGGTCGTTGGTCGTGTGCTAGGGGCCACCCTGGCCTGCAAGCTCCCTGTAGCTCGCTAGCGCCGTGGTGTTCCATTGCCCGCCCAACGAACTTCTAGAGCGGCGCTGCCTGCAAGGGCCATCGAATTCGCGATAACCTCCCGTCCTTGGACATGTGCTTTGCGACAACTTGCATCACACCACCCCTTTTCCCGACTCGGCTCCCCGGAAGGCACGATACTTTAGTATACCGCTTCAAGTACGATTAGAGACATATATACACCTCCAGCTCAAGTCCCCGACCATGGACTTTCTAAAATCGGCTGTCGCATCAGCCATCGCAAAGGGGCCCCCATTCCCCTATAACTTTGGCGACAAGGTCGACCTCGACCCCTCCATCTGGACCCTTTACAACGGAACTCGACGCGTACGTGCCCGAACATCTTGTTACACCCTTCTTCTCCTATCCGTGAAACACAAGGACTCGCCAGCTAATACCTTTCTTGTTTCCAGGAGGACGGGTCCAACTGCAGCATCTTCTCCTTTGAAATCTCGGCCAACCGATCGGCGCTTCCCCTAGCCAAGAATGCGCTCAAGAAGCTACGAACACTCCGACATCCCGGCGTCATCAAGGTGTTGGACACGGTCGAGGTAGGGCATTCATGCCCGCGGAACGTTGTGGTTGCTTAAGCTGAGCCTTGCGCAAAAGACAGACTCCTACATCTACATTGCCACTGAGCGGCTAGTTCCTCTAAGTTGGCACGTCAAGAGAAAGAGCCTGAGTCCCGAGACGGCGAAATGGGGCCTATACAGCGTGGCGGTATGATTTCCGTGTCTTGGTTTGACCGTTAGGGCGAACAACTGACCCTATGACCGCAGAAAACTCTCAAGTTTATCAACGGCGACGCATCCTCCATACACGGCAACCTCAAGGTCGCTTCCATCTACACATCCGAAAGTGGCGAGTGGAAGATTGGCGGTTTCGAAGTTTTGAGCAATGTCAAGGACGACGATGCTTTGATATACGTACGTTTTCATAGGCGGCACTGGTACTTGGGAAAAGATGGGCACTAACATGCCCAAACAGAGATATGGCAGCGTGGTGCCAGATTCAGGGAGGTACAGTCCTCCTGAAATTGCAAACGGCGGATGGGAAGTCATCAAGAAGAGCCCGCACCCTGCGGTTGACTCATATACCTTTGGTATCTTGGTCTATGAGGTCTTCAACGGCAGTTTCCTTGGGTCGGACCAGCTAGGACAAGCCAAGAGCATCCCACCAAGCATGCAAGCAAGCTACAAACGCCTCATCAACGCCAACCCCAAGGCCAGACTCAGCGCCGCTCACTTCCTCGAACAAGGACTACGGAGCGGGTCTTTCTTCGATAGCCCACTGATCAAGCTCACTGAGGGAGTTGACAACCTTGGTATCAAGTCAGAAACCGAACGCGAGGCCTTTTTGGAGGATCTTGACCAGCTTTCAGACGACTTTCCCGAGGATTTCTTCAAGATGAAGGTCTTACCAGAGCTTCTCAAGTCGGTGGAATTCGGCGGCGGTGGTCCAAAGGCCTTCGGGGTGGTGATGAAGATTGCCACAAAACTGTCAAACGATGATTTCGACACAAAGGTTACTCCTGTCGTGATTCGCTTGTTCGGCAACCCCGATAGAGCGATCAGGGTATGTTTGCTGGACAACTTGTCACTCATGATCGACAGGCTACCACAAAAAGTCGTGAACGACAAGATCTTTCCGCAAATAGTAAGTCTCAGCCTTGTTATTGAGCCCATGTAAAACATGATGGCGCGGACAGAGCCTCGTGCAGTTGATCCTAACGACAAACACTTCTAGGTCGCCGGTTTCACAGACCTGGCACCCATTGTGCGCGAGCAGACCCTCAAGTCTGTTCTCGTTATCATCAGCAAACTATCAGACCGAACCATCAACGGCGAATTGCTCAGATACCTCGCCAAAACCGCCAACGACGAACAGCCCGGCATCCGTACCAACACCACAATCTGTCTTGGCAAGATCGCGAAGTACTTAGGTACCTCCAACCGAGCCAAGGTCCTCATCGCCGCCTTCACTCGCTCTCTGCGCGACCCCTTTGTACACGCCCGCAATGCAGCCCTCATGGCTCTCGCCGTCACAGTCGAATACTTCTCCGACGAAGACTGCGCGGCGCGCCTAATACCCGCCGTCTCTCCCCTCCTTATCGACAAGGAGAAGTTGATTCGTGACCAAGCCAACAAGACCATTGACGTTTACCTCCAACGTATCCGCAAAGCCCAGCATGACATGCCCGAAACCGTAATACCCCCCGAAACCGCCCAACCCCGTATGAGCACCCCTCAGCCAGCCGAAGCCGCGGCGGCTTCAAGCTCTGGTTCAGGTGCCGTTGCGGCTGCCTGGGCAGGCTGGGCCATCTCCAGCTTCACCAACAAGCTCTCCAGCGCGGCAGGGGAGATGCAACCCACCGGCTCTGGCGCTCCCTCACCCGTTCCCAGCGGGCTGTCGACGCCAACCTCTACCACCACACCCAAGCGCCCAACCTCATCTTCTGCTTCAGCACTACACAGGCAGGCACTCAAATCCCCACCACCCACAGCCTCTTCATCAACAGGCGACTCCTTCTTCGCCGACCCCGAACCGCAAGAAGACGACGGCGACGCCTGGGGCGACATGGGCGACATGGACGACTCAGCAGCGGGAGCAGGCGATGACAACTGGGGCGCCAGCTCCGAGACTCTTTCACAACCAACAGCAAAAAGGTCAGTCAGCAGTAGTAGCAAACCGACAAGTGCACCGTTTGGTGCCGACGATGATGGCGAACCGGACTTTGCGGGTTGGTTGGCGGCGCAGGCAGAGAAGAAGAAGAACCCGCTTGCTGCGCCGAAGACACTACCCAAGGGGTTGGCCAAGACGGGATCTGCGACGGGGACGGCAAAGGTAGCGCCTACGACGACGGTGGTCAAGAAGACGTTGCCTATTAGTAAGAAGCCGACACCCGTGAAAAAGATTGATACGAAGCCGAAGGCGGATGTGGATGGGGATGATGGCTGGGGGGATGGGTGGTAATCTGGTGCGCGCTGTGTTATCTAGTGACCAGTGAGTCGAGATGAAGGAATGTTGGATTAGCATTGGGGAGGGCTATATATAGATCAAGGGCCTACTTAGTTATCATAGGAGGGCCAAAGCAAAGAAGAAGCGATTCGACTCATAGCCTGTTGGGTACATATCAAGATGGTGTGAAGTCCTCCTGTGTAGCAATGTGTCAGAATCGGCGGATATAAGACCTATACCTAGAGATAGACAACAAGCTTGAACCTGCCTTTTTGTGCCGCCACTCAGTATAAATACTGATTTACGTGCCATATACAATTTGTGTTCATATTGAAATGCAATCGCGCCTAACTATACCAACCGAAGAAGAATTGTGGATATGCGTCCGCAGACTGGATGTCTTATATCCCTAGTGAATTGTCAGAGGAAGTTGAAGAGAGCCCGGAACATCGCACTTTGCCCAAATAGGCATTTCTGCAGCTTGGAACAGTCATTTTACACACCACAGCATGTCCCAGCATAGCAAAAAGGCTAAAAAGAGGAGAGGGTAGGCTGATGGTGCCAGGGCGGGAAAAGGGGGAAAAGGGAAGTTACCTGCTACAATGAGGAGTGAACCCATGTGCTCCCGTCCCAAGTCGCAAGTTAGGGCGTAATGATGCGAACCACTACACTTGCGACCTGGATGGGAGGACATGAGTTCCTCGAAAAGAAGGGGCAGGCGATCAGTAGAAATACCCTAGTGACGGTATGGTAAAATGGTAAGGGTTGGTATGGGTAATTAATGTGACACGAATCGTAAAAGAAAGCTGGGGCGAAGGTTACTTAAAAAGGGAAAAGCCTGGCTCGTGACGAATGTTGAATGCTGGACGTCACTGTTAGGTTGATATCTATGGGTGCTAGGTTAGAGATCGATTTCTGTAGGCATCAAATTTGGTAAAGAGATCAGAGTCGGCGTTAGTGTACTGGAGAATGGAGTTCGTAACACCTTCATGATCATGATGAGATATCCATGTACTTGTGCGTCAGGTAAGATGGAACGCAAAATCAATTCTTTTGGCCGTCTAAACCGGAACACCATATGTAGAAACAAGATAGGTATATATAAAAGACACACACCATAGCAAAAAAAACAGAACAACGACGATTATGCTTCTCCCGCACAGAACCGCGGGTACGCTCTGAACTAGATCCCCTCTTGCTCTCTTGCAACAGCCCTTGCTTACTCGAAGGTAGTCTTCTTACCCTGGTGAGCAACCGGCGCACCAGTAAGCCTGGCAACACTGATATCCTGCGCCATCTTAATCTGGCCATCTCCCTCCTCCCTCTTCTGGTAAGGAGCTCTCTGTGGCCTATCACCCTGTTGTTGCTGCTTCTTGCCACCGGCACCCTTGCCTCTAAACCGCTTCTCGTACCTCGTCTTGTCGTCCTCGGCCAACTCGATCTTGAGAGTGCGGCCGTGTAGCTGGTTAACCCACCACTTGCGCGTCTTTATCCTCTTTTCCGTCTCCTTCTTTTCGGCCTTCTTCTTATCTTCGCCTTCACCCTCAGCCTCGGCAGCGGCAGCGGCCTCAGCCTTCTGATCCTCGTCCATGAAATCTTCAAGCTCCGGAATCTCTTCGCGGATCTTGACGAATCCCTTCACCGCCCACTGCGCGGCCTCGCCCTCCTCAAAGTTCACCCAGCCATAACCCTTGCACTTGCCGCTGTCCTCGAACGTGGCCACTTTCACCCACCTGATGGCGCCGCACTTGTCAAAGTGCGCGCGCAAGTCGTCCTCGGTGGTGTCAAAGGACAAGTTACCGACGAAGATCTTGGTGCTGCCGGCAAACTTGGCTTCCTCCTCCTTCTTCTTTCCGTCCTTTCCTCCTGTGGCGGCCTCCTCATCTTCCTTCTTCTTCTCCGGCCTTCCCTCGAACGACGTCGCGTCCTTGATCAACAACTTGCGCCTGTACCACTCCGTCTCGCTGAGCGCGATGGCCGCAACCTTGGTAGCGAGGGTATCGAAATCGACGTAGGCGAAACCGCGGTTCTCGGGCTTTGCGTCCGCCGCCTTCTTGGGCTGGCCGGGCTGCGCCTTGGCGGTGGGCATGTGCACGCGCGTGATGCTCTCGGGGGTGATGGAGCCGCCGGAGTTGTCGACGAGCCATTGTTTGAGTTCGGCCTTGGTGACGGTGAAGCGCAGGTTACCGATCCAGACGCCGTGCGGGGAGCGCTCCTTCTTTTCCTTCTTCTTCTTCTTTTCGCCGTCCTTGGCGGGTTCGCCGTCGTCGGAGTCGGAATCGTCGCCCTTGTCGGAGGATGGCTTGGTGGGCAGGGTCTTGCCCTTCTTGAGTAGACGCTTGGCTTTCTTGGAGGGAGGCTCGGGGGCGGTGACGTCGATTTCGATTTCGGTGAGCTCGGTCTTGCGCTTCTTGGAGGACTTCTTGGGCTTTTCGTCGGAGGAGGCAGTGGCGTCGGCGTCGGCGTCGGCCATGGGGGTGTCGGTGGTTTCAGTGGCCTCAGCGGGCTCGTTGGACTCTTCGGTAGGCTCCTCGGTGGCCTTGCGCTTCTTGGAGGACTTCTCCTTCTTTTCTTCCTTTTCTTTCTTCTCCTTCTTTTCCTTCTTGTCCTTCTTATCTTTCTTCTCCTTCTTGGACTTCTTCTCGGAGACGGCGTCGGGAGTGGTGTCCATGGCGTCGACCGCAGAGGCGGTTTCGAGGTCCTTTGTGGCTGCCATTATGACTAGCTTTCGTATGACGATTATGTGAAAATATCAATACAATGAAGAAAAAGTTGAACAATAACCAATTCAAGGTTTGTTGATTCCTCGAATTTGCAATGTTTACAGAAGGGGGACAGCCGGGCGCACTGACATTGGGATTCCCCAATTGCTGGCTACTGGCAGACAGAAGATTTTCGAAAATTTACTTTGCGATAAGCAATCCGATAAGGAAAGGGTCACCGTTGAGCTCCAGTCGGAGTCCGCTTTTTTTTGGAGCTTTGGTCTCCATCGCGTCAAATGCGGGGGGCGGGAACCTCCACTTTCGGGTTCTCCACTGATACCACTCTGAATCTCGTGCCAAATTTGAGGTTTGGAAAGAGCCTCCTTTTAGATACCCATCTCCCTTCCCCGAGGTATTTGGTCTTTTGCAGATAGAGGTACTCACTCTTTTTCCAATGTCATTTCCTACGATTTAATCGCCGCCTTTGGACGACAGACGTTTCGACGACAGACGTTGGGTGCAGTCTAACGTAGGTACGAGGCTGTTGTCGATAAAACACAGCCGTCTGACTGATGGAGAGCGAAAAAGATACATGCTCAGTAAGTACATACTTGTACTTTTTTTCGTCGACCCTAGTCGCAGTGGAATATTTCCCCGAAAACGCAAACCAGAAAGGACGACAACATGGCGACTTCCAATGAGCAAAACAACCACGAGAACAAGTCGATGATGCCAATATGCTGACTTGGCCCATTTCTGTTCAGTCATGACTAGGATATACCTTGCCATGGATAATAGCTCATAATGTGCACACTCATCCATATTGGACGCTTACATACCGAGTTGTTGGACAAATGGCTTCTCAGAACACAGCTCTTCTCAGCCGGTATAGTTACCCTCAGCTACACAGCCCGTTACTCACTCCCGATGGGAAGCAGAAGCTCCGACTCCAGGTCCAAATCAACCCCTCGCCAATGGAAGGTTGTATGAATCCTTCCGAGGGTTGTTCTATAGTGATAACCATCATACCCCGCATAATCGAAACGGAAACGACATTGAGTTTTGCTGACGTTGCTCGAATCAACCCCCGAAGCTCTGATATGGATCGAGCGAATCGTCAAAGGGGCTGATCGGGCGCGGGTGGGCCACGCGGCATCAAAGTCGTTTCCATCATGTCGCCAAGCAAGGGCCAGGAACAGAGACAGCGTTGTTGGCAAACGCTTGTCCAAGGACCAGGCCGAGGGCTGAGATGCGCCCAAGCCAACAATTTCTGTTTTCCAAGGTCCTTGATGCTGTCGGTACCGTGTTTTCATATTGGAAGTCTCAATCGCTGCCGTTTGATGACCGGAAAAAGTGGAGGCAATTGGTACCCGAAACCATCATCTTGGGCCTCACGTGCCGAGAACCACCGATAGGGCTTGGCGAGATCGGGCCTTGAAAAGAAAAATTGACAAAAGGACCTCAAAAGACCCCACCAGTCCACGTCGTGCATTTTCTCGGAAATGGCTTTTCGAGGACTTTATTGGCAGCTGCCTTGAACAGCCTCTGGAGATCTTTCGCTCTTCTCTTCCTATCAACGCCTCATTGCTTGGGCTTGCAGGCCGGCCTGTCTTGACCGCTCACCATCTCTCCAAATGGTTCGTCGTCTCGGGGGTTTGATGCATGCACTTAAACATTTTGGTAGGGGTTCACAAAGTACCAACCACAATCGGTTTGGTGAGGGGACTCGTACCTGATACGGCTAGTGCAACAAAGGTCTGAGGAGCTAATAGCCTTTTGTAGTTTAACCGCTATACAAAACCACATGGACTCCATCAACGAAGCGGATCCCTGGGCCGGCTTGCTGAGTGGACCGGCCGTGAAAATCGAACATCCACTCTTTTCTATTTCGCCCGCTGTCGCCCTTGCTCAACTCTCAAGGCTCAACTTCCTTGCAACTGCAAAGGGTCGCTGCTTGCTGTGCTACTGCTCCTCCTCCCTTCCGATACACACCATTGATAGTTGACAGTCCCGGGCATCACCAATCGGCGGAAAAGCTGGTCTGACCTTGAAGAGTACGGAGGCTATTGTGTTGGTCGGTTTTAAAAAAACTTTGGTCACTACTGAAAAGCGTTTAGCCTGTACGCATAGCTGGTTTGTAGGTATTAGGGCAAATAATAAACGCCCTATATATATATACCTCTTTAATAAATAAATACAAGGATTATTCAAAACCCTTAACCTTACATTATATCTATTAACCTTATACCATTCTACTTTAATTATAATAATACTATTATTACAATCCGTATTATTATTACTTATAATACTTCTTAAATAAATTACAATTAAAGATATTACTACTATTATACTTAAAATAACCTTACGTCCGCCCCTAATAACCCTACGCCCGCTTCCTATCCCGAAAACCGTCTTTACGCAATTTATTTAAAAAGGGGAATTTATTATAAAGGGTATAAAAAACGCTGATAATATTCCCGAAATATTAGAGGACGTTACCGATAAAGTTAAAGAATTTCGGTATTTTATTACGAAAATTATAAACGACGGTCCCGAAGAAATTATTAATATTTATATTAAGAATAAAATAATAATATCTATTAATATTGAAAAATATTATTTAAAGGGAATTAACGCTAATTAATATTAATAGACTATTCTCCGCGAATTATCTCTTAAAATATATTAAAAGCCCTACGTAAATGAGAAAGTATCGTCGGTTTTACGCTTTACGCGTACCGAATACTTTATAAACCTTATTTATTACTTTTTTATAATAATTATCGAAAATAGAATTTACGACCTATATAAATATATTACTAACCCTAATTTATTTATAATATATTTTTAAAGTAATAAAGAAATCTTATAAAGAATTTACTTCAATTATTATATAAAATACGAAGGATATATTTATTCCTTCCGTAAAGGTAAATTTTATTAAAATTATTTCTTAATATTAAATTTCTAACGTTATTTTATAAAAATTAAAGAAGAAATTATTACCGAATTGGCCGTCGACGATAATAATTATCCCAAATTTATTATAAAAAACGTCTAAAATAGCGATATTATAAATATTAAGAAGGGAATTAAATAAATCCGCAAAATAATTAATAAGCGCGCTAAGTAAATAGAGGAATCTAATTAAATAAGTTATATTATTACTTTTAATTCTATTTTAAAAAAAAGTTTATTATATCCCGATTTATTTTAGCTTTAATTTGAATTTTTTATATAATATCCCTATTCCGTAATTAGCTATATCTTTTTCCGAATTTAAAAGAAGTATATTAATTAATTTTAAATAACGTTTTTTTTCTTTAATTTATATTATTATAATTACTTTTAAAATATTTATTATAGTTCTTTATTAAGTATTAATTTACCTTCTTCTTTTCTATCTTTTAATATAGCTTCTTAACGCTATAAAATTATTAACGTTCCTTATAAATATTATTTAGCGGAATACTTTATTTAGGAAATATATAATAAATATAATAAGCGTATTACTATTAAAGCTTTTCTTCTTTTTTCGTAGCTTTCTATTATTATTATTATTAATAATAATTTTCTTACGCGTTCTTTTACCCGCGGTTTAAGTAATTTAATTATAATTAACGCTATTAATAATTCTCTTAACCACTCTTCCGTTATCCTTCCTTACGCTCGCCTATTAAAGCGAACCTTTATTTAATTAGGCGTCGGCAATCGAAATAATACTTTATCCGAATTAAATAAAATTAGTATTATTTATCAATAATTAATTATCGATTTATTCGATCGGAATAATAATATTCGTATAAATAAGAATATTACCTTTTATTAATAATTTAAAGAGGTAAAGATTATTATAATTGGGAGGATTCCTATCTTTACGGACGTTAAAATTATCTGGATCTTAAAAACTTATTCTAAATTTTTTCCTCTTTACGATTATTATAATAATTATACCTACTTTATTTCCTAAATCGGTATTTAATTTCATTTTATATAAAATTATCCCTTTAACCTCAATATTAAAACGTTTAAATTCGTTAGTACTAATCCTTATTCAATTAATAGTAAAATCCAATTTAATAATTTTAATTTCGATAAAATTAAATCTATTATTATTAAATAATTTTGTATAAAAATCGAAGCTATTAGTAAAATTAAGAATAATACGCCTTTAATTATTAACCTCTTATTAATTATTAAAATAGCCGAAAAAACTAACGAATTTAAAAATCCGGGTCGCGTTACTCCTAAACGTATTCGTAAACGTATTATAAATTTTAGTACCCCCCTTAATTCTTTATTAAAACGCTATAAACGGATTATTATTTCCGTTATTAATTAAATTATAATTCCTATTAAAGAAGAGTAAAACGTTAATAAATAATAATTAATTAAAAAGGAGGAGGCTATTATACCCGTAAAAAAGGTTACGCCTATTCCTTAAATTAAAAAGGAATTTCGTTTAAATATTTAACCTAAGGAAATAATAATCGGCAATTTAAAGTAAAAGTAAATAGTAAAGTAAGAATATATATAATTACCGCCGTTTTTATAATAGGAAATTATACCTTTAGAGTAAATTGGGGGTAAGGATAATATAATTACGCCGGATAAAATAGAGGATAAGGTATTTTATAATCTCTTTAATAATTTTAATAATATAATTAACCTAATTAATATTAATAAAATATTAATTGCGAAGGTAAATATATAAACCTTAAAGAGGTTAATTAACGTTAATTGAAGTGATAATATTTTGCCCGAGGACGTTAAAATACTACTTACCTTTTTAATACGTAATCGCAAACGTTAATTTCCAATTTCCTATAGTAGAATTTTATATAATAGAGTATATAAAAATAAAATTATTATTTTGATTTTTATTTTTCTTTTTTTTGGTTTTTTTTTTCTTTTGCTTTTTTTTTTCTCTTTTAAAATATTATTTTAAATATATATATTCAAATTAACGGTAGGAAAAATAATAATAATAACGTATAGTATAGTAGTTATAAAATTGAAATAATTTTTTAAAAGGTCGTAAATTCGAATAAATTTTTTTTCTTTTTTTAAAATATTATTTTTTTAATAACTTTTTTTATCAGTAAATTATATATAATAATATTAATAAAAATATATTATTTTATTTAAATTATAAATTTTATTTATAAGTATTATATTTTAATAATTTTTAAATTAAAATAATAAAGAAAAGAAATAAAAAAGGAATAAAAAAGAAAAAAAAGAATTAAAGGAAATAAATAAGTATTAAACGACGAAGAAGTAAATACGAAAAGACTTTCTTATAATATATAATATTTTCATTTATAAATATTTATTTACTTAAAAATTATTAAAGAATTTAAAATTATAAATTTCTTTTTTTATTTTTATATATATTTATTTTAAAATATTCTTTTTAATATAATTAATAATAATAATAATAGAAATAATAATAATAATAATAATAATAATGATAATAATAGAAATAATAATATAATTATTATAATTATTATTATTTTAATAAATAATTTATTAAATAAAAATAAAAAAGAAAAAAAAAAAAGAAAAAAATTTTATTCGAACTTATAACCTCTTAAAAGTTAATTTACTTTTTAAACTACTACGCTATAGTAATTATTTTTACTATATTATAAAACCTATTAATTATATAACTACGTTCGTCCTATACGTTAATTTACTTTAATTGACGTTTATAAATATTAATATATATTATTTTACGCTATAAATTAATAATTTAATTTGAATTACGTTCCGCTATTTCTTTTTTAAATTAAAATTAATTATTTATAAAATATTTATTATCTTATTAATATCCCCCCTAACGTTCTTAATTAATTCCTTTAATTCTTCGAATCCTCCCGTCGGTATTTCGTATATATTTAACTACAGCTCTTATATAGAGCGGTAATACACTTCAAATTTCGCCCGTAAATGCTTATATTCTATACGAAAAGGCGATTCTTCCGAATTAACTACGTAAGGCGTATAATCCTTTATAAATTCCTCGTACAAATTTATTATATTTTATAGTAAATAGCGATTAAATTTAAAAATATTTACTTCCGAAATTCTTTTTAAATATTTAAACTTTACCTAATTTAATTTAACGTAGTAATTAATTGCAATTCTTTTATTATAATCGTAATATAATTCGATAGGCTTTCCTATAATAATATAACGTTTCTAATATTAATTGTAAATTGTATATTAATTCTAATATTTGAAAAAAGCTTTAAATTCGCTCCGGATTTAGGGTATAAAAATATATAGTAAAGTAATATAATTTTTAATCTTTTTATATACTTAAAGGTCTATATATTCGAATCTTTAGAAGTATTTTTATAAAAGTTAAATTAAAATTAATTAACGTTTTTTAAGAAAATTTATACTCTAAAATCGTCCGCGGCTATTATAAAGTTAATTCTATTAATTTTTAATATATTAATTCGCTATACTCTTTCTTCGTATAAAAATATCCGTTAAATATATTTATATATCGATTATCTACGTCGGTAATATTTAACTTTTATTAATAATATTATAATAAATAATAATATTTTCTATTAATAATCCTTATTTGAAAATTGCAATATATTCGGGTAAAATGCATTTCGGCTTTAAAATTTTTAAATTTTATACCCCGAATATAAGGTAATATATACCTATTACGATTATATTTACTTTATTATTATAATTAAATTTAAATTAATAAAGGATAAAGCTTCGTTCTTTAATTATTTTAATAAATTATATAAAGATAAATCTTTACGTTATTCCCAATATATTAGTATAAAATTAAAGGATATAACGAAAATAGGTATTAATATTTACGTAAATTTTAATACCCTAACGTTATAATTTCAAATATATATTAATATATTATATATAATTAGGGCCTAATATAGTCCAACCTCCCTTTTTACGTATTATATTTATAATCTTCTCTTTAATAGCTTTAGGAAAAAAGCTTTTAAAATAAATATAAAATAGTTCGCGAAGAATAAAGAGGTTATATTACTCTTTAAAATAAAATTAGAATTCCCGTTTATTTATACGGCGAATAAAATAAATAGAATTATCGCGGCGAACTTTCTCGAAAATTTCGCGAACTTAACGAAATTTTTCTTCTATCGTATTAAAAAAATACTTACGAAAGATTCCCAAATTTCTACGCAAAGATTATAAACCTTAAAAAAAGATTTAGAATCCCTTTACCGTAAGTAAATTAAAAATTTCTTCGTCGGTAATTATAATTTCGAAATATAATTTACGAACTTCTTCTTCTAATGAGATGGGGCGGATAAACAAGTACAAGGGTACACGGCTAGACAGCAGATTTTTTCCGTATTTTTTTGAAAATTTTTCGTAGTTTTTCATTCTGGAGGAATTCTTCCAGGGATTTTCCCTAATCATAATCTAAGAAAAGAGGTACAGGACAAGGATACATCATAATGAACTAATTTGAAGGAAGTATAATAGTAGTACATTAAGCAAATTAAGAAAGAAAGTTATAGAATAAATTTCGGACTTTTATATAAAAAGAAGGAAAGCTCTAAAAGAATAAAAAGAGAGAAGGGTAATTAGAAATAAAGAAAGAAAGTTAGGCAACTTTTGCTAAAATAATAATTAGACTTCATTTAATCTTTAAAATAAAAATCTTCTTTAATTTAGTAAAAATCAACTCCTTAATTAAATTTTTAAGACTTCCTAACCTTATTTTTATAATAGGTAAAAGAAAAAATATAATTAAATCGAAAAAGATATTCCTACTATTAAATTGCTCCTTTCTCCCCTATAAATCTACTCCCCTCTCTACTCTTTTAATCTTATTAAAAATTTTTAATATAATTCCTTTCCCAATTATTATAGTAATAGTAGTTATTTAAAGTTATTTTTCTTCCCTATTTCAAATAATAATAAAAACGAAATTAAATTTCAAATTTCTAATTAAATTAGCTAAAACGGATTTAATACCTTAAAACAATAAGACCAAGAATTTTAATAATCCGTCAATTGTAAAAAAAGAATAATAGAGAATAAATATCGAAATAAAATTAAAAATATACTATCCTAAATACACCGTAGGATTCGCTATAAAAATAAAATAATATATAGGATAAACGTAAACGTAATTATAGCCCTTTTAATATTAATTATTATACGCTATAAAAACGTCCTTAAAAATTAAATTAAGAATAAATTATAGACCCAAAAGATTTACAACTTTCGATATTAAGCGAACGATAACCAATTAACCGAAGATTTAATAATAAATTCCTAATTCCGAGGCCAATAATTAAAATAAATATTATTAAATTAGAAACCTCGCCCCGATTTTAGTATTAAATTAATACCTTACATAAATCCGGCAAAAAGGTATATATAAGCGAATAATAACCGGCGCCGGGGCTTCGAATATATAAAATATTTATTTAATAATTCTAAAAACTTTATTTTAATACGTATCGTTAAAATTTTTAGGATATAATATACTTATTTAACGGTTTTAAACCCCTTTATACTAATATATAGTAATTTATTTAATTAAATTTAATATATATTATATTATCCGATATTAATTAAAGTACAATTTATCCTCTATCGGTAAAGGGTTAAATTTCGTATAAAGATATAATAATACTTTATATTAATATTTATTTAATAAAAGGTTCCTTCCGAATACTTTTTACCATTTCGTATCCTTTATTACCAATAAGCTAATAAAATACTCGTCGATATTAATATTAAAACTAATAATTTTTACTTATAATAATTCTTAATTAATAATTAATTTGCTTATTATATTTATTAATCCCTTTTCTATATTTACTTCTTCGCCTCTTTATTCATCTCCCCCTATACCTCTTATATATTCCTTACCCTCTTCCCCCCTAAATATAATAAATTTTAGTTAAATTTTTAACTATTAAATTCATCCCGAAAATAAAGATAATAATAATTAAAATTAGTAATAAAACTTTAACCCCGCTTTAAATTAAATAATTACGACGTTCCCTATATATTCTTCGAAGGACTTCAATCCTAAAAAGAAATTTAAAAATAAGAATATTATTAAATTCTTCTTAAACTTCGAGGATAGAACGAGCTTCGTTAAATAATATAATAACGAAGAAAAGATTAACGTATAGTATTAATAATATAAGCCCCAATCCCGAAATATTATTAAAAATATTATCTATTCTATTAAAAAAGAGAACGAGCCTATTACGTAAGTAAAATTCTATAATAAATTCCGTATTATTTATTATACTTATAACCTGGAATAAATAAATTCTAATATAAATAAATTCTAGGATTTTTACCGCAAACGTATCGAAAATAATAAAAAAACCGTTAATAATATTATTTTTAAATATTATTAATTACTAATTCGGTAAAAGTAAATTAATTAAGAAATTATCGAAAAGTTAGTAATTAAACGTTTCTATAAGAAATTACTTTACTACTATTATATTAATCTTATTATTTATTTCGGTAAGGATAAAAATAAACTCTTTAAAATAATATAGATTAATTTTTCTATAAAGCTTTCTAATTAAATTACTACTTATTATCGAAGGGAAAATAATAATTCCGATTCTAATTCTAATAATTCTTTTAATTCCTCTAACGATAGCAATAGTAATAAAGATAATAAAATAATAAAAAAGATTACTACTATTAAAACTAAAATTTTTAATAGCAAAAAGGATTTTAATAAAAAGAAAATTACGATTATTAAATAAAAAATTATTAAAGAACCTATTATTATAAACGCTCTAACTAAGAGCCTTCAAAATATATAAATTACTTATATTAAAATAACGAACTAATAAATTAAGAATTTTAAAAATCGTTTCCGAAATTTCTTTAAAAATAATTATACTCCTTAGGTCAATACTATAATAATATAATCGACTAAATAAATTTAACCAATAGAAAATATAATTTATTATTAATATAGATAATTTAACTATATTCAATACTAATATAAAGATAAGGATTATTATATAAATAAAGGATAAATTTATTAAATTAAGGCTAATAAGGAATAAAGCCATAAATAATAATTCTATTTAGGAAGTAATACTAAATTAGTATAATATATTCCGAACGATATAATTTCTATTACTTTTCGTATAAACCGCCTTAAAAATATATTTAAATCCTATATAATTTACTATAACGAGTACCCTAAATATAATAAATTCCGGGAATAAAAAACCGAAATTTATCCTAATAAATTCACCCCTAATTTTAATCTCTTAGAATTAAAATATTAATAAAAGTGGCGAAAGGTCTAAAATCGTCGCCGAATTAATTTTTAGAATAATATAATTTTAATTAACGAATTATTTCTTTAAATTAATTATAGCCTAATTAATTTATATTTAACGTCTCTTCCTCCTTTTATTCAAATATTTTTCTTAATATTTTAAATCCTAAAGTAAATTATAAAGAGGGAAATTATTATTACGCTTATTTAAACGCGGGGAAAATTAATAACTCTTTATAAACCCCCTTCTAATATAAATCGAAAGGAGAGGTTATAATTATTACCTATAAGAAGGCTAAATTTTAACCTTCGTATAGAGGATATAATAAATTAAAAAAACGTATGAATAATAATAATTAAAATTGTATTTAAACCGGCTCCTCAATTAGAATTAACTTTTACCGCCGCCGCCAAATCGCTAAAACCTATAGACGAATTTCTAATTAAAATTTAAAAACTTTTAATTAATAAATCCGTCTCTAAACTTAAAGATTTTAATAATTTTAAGGATTATATAAATTATAAAATTATTTAAATTAAAAAGAATTACCCGATTATTAATAAAATTATAAATATTAAATTATAAATTACTTTCGAAAATATAATTACGGCTATTCCCGAATTTAGTTAATTATTTAAAGAATTAATTAACTTCAAATATTATTAAAAGGCCCTTAAAGAAACCTTTTAATTAATATACGACGGTAGCATTATTAAAGATAATAATTTAGAAGCTAATTAATTCCATCCGTATAATTTATAAATTAATACCGTTATTATAATATTTAAAGAATTATTATATAAGGATTAAAAAAAGAAATTTAGCGATATCCTCGCTACGTAAATATATTAATCTTATTATTAAATTATAAATTCTAAAACGGTATTTAAAAACGAATTAATTCGAATTTATAAAGAGGATTTTCAAATTATATTTTATAGCGAAAAATTATTATTTAATAAAGAGGTTACGTATATACAAAACCTTTTTACGCTAATAGTTAATATTAAATCTAAAAGTGGCGAAAAGGTTACGGCTCTTTTAAATAGCGGTGCGGAAATTAATATTATATTTACTAATTTAATTAATAAACTTAGTTTTAATAATATAAACTATATAATTATTAATATTAATTCTAATAGCGGAAAGGTATAATTTAAAGGTAAAATAGTAGAAGATATCTTCTTATTTAATAAAGGTCGGAAAATATACTTTATAATTATTCGGAATTAATTCCCTCGTTACAAAATCCTACTTAATCTTCCGTTTATTAAAAATATTAACGTTATAATAAATTATATTAATATCGGAACCGTTTATATTTACTTTATTATAAGAGGAATAAAAATTAATATTCTCTTCGCTACTAAAGAATAAATAAACGCTTTCGGGCAACGGGTTTAATTCCCCTACCGTAATTATTTACCTTATTATTATAAATAATACCTAAAAATCTACTCTAACGAATAAATTACTTTATAAATTTATTGAAATAAATCTTAAGGAAAATAATAAAAGATTTATAAAAGGTATTAAAATTAATAAGGATAATAAAAATTACTTTTTTTTAAGAAAGGAAATTGCAAATACTATTATCGCTTTATTATATAATAAAAAGTATAACGAAGAGGTATTATCCAATTACTTTTAATTAATTAGAGAAATTAATTTAAAATATTAAAGGAAAAATATAAATAATCCTCCGGAGAATTAATTACTAGTAAAATAATAATTAAAAAGTAGAGTAATATAAGACCGAATAAGGAAAAAGATTTATAAAAATTTTTTTCGGGAATTACGAAAATTAATAATTAAAAACGCTAAGGATTAAGGGAAGAAGGTCCTAAAATTCAAAAAGATAAAGGATATTCTATCCTTCGTTAATTTATTTTCTTCCGCGTCGCTATAAAATTCTTCTCTATTTATCCAAATTAATATTTTATATAAAAGAGTCGTTTAAAAGATAAAACCAATCGATAATACGCCTTCGGATAGTTTTAAACCCGGTAATAACTTTAATTAGAAAAAACGGAAATTCGAAGAAATTTAATATAAGATTTAAAAATAATTAGACAACTTTCCGTTTAAATAGGATAAATATATTATTCTACAATTTACGGAATTGATTAAAGGTTTTTAATTAACGTTTAAAAAATTTTAATAAATTTTAAAAAAGAACGAATTATTTAACGAAATTAAAATCGAATTTTTTACTCATATATTTTTTAATTGCGAAAAGGCCCTTACTTAGGAATTTTCTAAATGTAATTTTATTTATAAAAACGTAATAGAAAAATAGAAGATTAAAACGGTTACCTATTTAATTTAATAAACGAAAGTAATTCCTATTCTATAGGTTTTATATAAAAAAGTCTATAATCTATTTAAGGAATATATTTAGTACGGAATTCTAGAAGAGAATTATACTTCTTATTAGAATAATTAATTTCTCGTTTAGAAAAAGGATAGAAAATTCCGGTTAATTAATAATATTTAGAAAATTAATAAAATAATTATCTATAATATTAATATACTCCCAAAGTACGAACTTTTTAACGAAGATTTTACTAAGTACGAAATTTTTTTTTTATTAAATTTATTTTTAAAATACAATAAAATTCAATTTAATAAAAAAAGTCGGAATTTAACGATATTTTTAATACCTTTTAATCTATTCCGTATAATAACACTACCCTAAGGAGGAATTAATTTAATCGTTTAATTTATAAAGGTAATAATTAAGATCCTTTACGATTTAATCCTTAAAGTATATTAGCCTTATTTTAACGATATTTATATTAAAAGTCCGAAAAGCCGGTATAACGACGAATTAATTAATAATAAAGGAATTCGATACTTTATTTACGAATATTTTATTAATATTAATAAAATATTATTAAACGTTAAATTTACTAGCGGAATAATTACCGTAGTTAAATCCTAATAGTATAAACGAAAAGTAATTTTAATCGGTTATATTTATAATTTTGAAGGCAAATCTCTAAATGAAACTAAAATTAGAAAAATTCGCGAATAGATTTATTATATTATTAGAAAAGCCAAACCCCGAGGAAAAAAATTTAAAAAACCTCGAATTTTTTTAAATATCGTTAATTATTACCGGATTTGGATTAAAGATTTTAGAATTATCGCTATCCCGTTATATATTATTATAAAGAAGGGAATTAAATTAATATAAATAGAAAATTAGTAATTTACTATAGAATATCTTTAATATAAAATTATTATTACTCTAATCTTTATAACCCTCGTTTATAATAATAGTAAAATAATTATTTATTTCGTTATTAATATTTATATTAAAGGATAGGGAGCAGTTATTAAACAATTTAACTTCGATAAGAAATAATATCCTTATAAATTTAAAAATAGTATTTAATTACCGGCTAAAATTCGTTATAATACTATTAAACGAAAATTTTATAATTTACTCTATACTTTTAAACGATTAAAATATTAACTTTTCAAAACGTATTTCATTATTAAAATAAATACTCAAATCCTTATTTATTAATTTAATAACGTAATAAACGATATTCTTAATACCTTTCTTATACGGTAGATTATTTAAATAAAATACTTCGATTTTAATATAAAATATATCCTTAGAATTAAAAATACTATAATTAATAGCCTTTCCCGGAAACCCCTTAAAAAAAGTAATCTAGAAGAGAAGTGCCTTAAAAAAAATATTAACGATTTTATCAACGCCTAAATTTATTATTTTTCTACCGAAAAATATATAAAAGGGGAGTGGATTTTACTTAACGAGTATTTTAATTATTTAGAAAATATAATTTATTATTTACTTTCATTCTATATTCCCGTATAATATAATAAAATATCTATTATACGGTAAACCTTTAAAAGAAACGCCTTTAAGTATTTTATTTACTATCGAAAGCTTTAATTATAAATAATTTATAAATATATTTACCCTCGTTTTTTAATTAACGATAAAACGTAATAGGAGCTAATTATATAACGTTATTACGATAAAGCCGGCCATCGAAGAAGGGAAAAAATTTATAAACGGATTATTAAATATTATTATTAATATAAAATATATATTTAAATCGAAAATATAATCCGTAATTATACTATTTATTAAATATATATTCCTAAACGTTATAAAGATAAATATAAATAATTATTTCCAATTCTTTAACCTTTTAGCTAATAAATTTTAAACGTTTAATACTTACCGGGCGGAAAGGGAAGATAATAAACGTTAATTAAAACTAAAAATAATCTAACGAATTACGTAGAAGTAAAAATTCTTTTAGTATTAACGTCGAAATATATTATTATTTTCCTCCGGGAAGTATTTCTACGTTAGGGATATCCTTTTAATATTTTTATCGATAATAATTCCAAATTTTAAAGAAAATTTACCGAAATACTTAATAACCTCCAAATCCTATTAATACGAATAGCGCTTTATAATTACTAAACTAACGGAATTAACGAATAAGGGCATTCGGTAATTATTATAATATTAATTAAATTAATAGAAGGAATTAATAAAGGATAGAGGGATTTATTCCCTTATATCTTTTTTACTAATTGTACTACTATTCGTAATAATTACGGATTTATTCCCTTTTAATTAACTTATAATTATAATCCTATTATTCCTATTAAATTCGATTATTTATTTTGGAAATTAATCGAATAAGAAAAATATTTAGAAAAATATATAATAAATAAATTAATCGCTGCCGTCGCTCAAATGTATTATAATATTAAATATTATTTTTAATAAGCGGCCGAGAAGGTTACCGATATTAGGAGAAAAACTACTATATAAAAAAATTCCGTTAATTTTTATAAAATAAGACTAAAAAACGCTATTATTAATATCGGAAATTTTATTTTTATTTACGATAATATTCGGGGAATCGATATAAATATTATTAAGAAATTGAATTATAAATAGAAAAGTCTTTATAAAGTCGTTAATATTATTAATAAAAATATTTATTATTACGTATAATTGGACGGACTTCGTTTTAAAAGGCTAATTTCTTTTAAAAATATTAAAAAATTTATTCGTTGAAACGGTATATTCCTTAATCCTAATAAAAAATATAAAGAATTCGATAATTTTAATACTATTAACGGTTTATAAATCCTTAAAAAAGTCTAAATTAACGAATATTTACTCTCTATATAAAAATAAGCGCGAAGATTAGAAGTAAAATAGATCTAAACCCGCTAAAATACTAAAAAAGAACGTAAATAAAATTAAGAATTTATTATCGAATTAGAATCTATTAAACCTAAAGGCCCTTAGTATTATTTTAATAAAGACGAAGTCGAGCTAGAGTTTGAACTAAAATCCGAATTAAAGATAAAATTAATATTACGCCCAAACTTAGGTTTAAACTAACCTCCGAAATTAAAATAAATATTTATTTCGTTATTTTTTATTATTATTCGTTATTATTTTATTTTTATACGAAATTAACTCGTAGGAACTTTTATTAATTTCGAAGAGAAGTATATATAATATATAGAGCTTTATACTTTATATCTATTTTCCTTATTCCTTCTAATTATATTCCTAAAAACCCTATTAACCCCTTTTATTTAATAAAGTTTTTCGCAATTTTTTTTCGGAAATTAGCACCTATATAAATAAGAATATAAAAAGGTTTGAAAAACTGTAAAATATAGATTTATTTTTCTATAGTATAAATATTAATAATAATCTTTAATAAAACCCCTATTTATTATTAGAAAAACCCTCGAAATTAATTAAAATTTTACGCTCCTAATTAAAATCTTCCTTATTATTTTCATTATCCTCCTTATCGTTTTCGTTATCCCCGTTATTACCCTCGTTATTTTCTTCATTTTCGTTATTTTCGTTATTTTCTTTATTATCATCCTCGTTTTCGCTATTATTATCTTCGCTAATAATAAATTCCTCGCTAAAGGAATTCAAATCGTTATTATTAATATCGATTATTTCTTTATTTTTATCGTTAATTTTTATTACTATTAATAACCGTTTAAATATATCGCGATTACCGTAGATTATAATACTTTTTCCTTTTAACCCTAAAATTTCGGATTCCTAACGTATATATTCTAATTATTATTTATAATTAATAGAGACGGGTTTTTTACTAATAACCTAATAATAAGGAAGAATATTATCGATTAATATCGAACGGACGTAATTAATATTACGGTTCTAAATAAAATATTTAACTTAATCGGACTTTAAAATTTTAATAAATTCGGGATTAAAACCTTTAATTAAATACTTTTTAATAAACTTAAAACTATTTAAAAATTTAGTAAATACCGAATAATTTAAAGCCGTTTTATTATATTAAATATAATTACTATAAATCCCCCCCTTAATATCCCTATTTAAAGATTTACAACCGATAAAAGGAACCTAAATAAAAACGTATTCCTATTATTAATTAATAATATATACCGATATATATATTTTTCGGAATTAATTAATATAATACGAATAAATAATCCTATTCCTAGAAAAAAAAATAATAATTAATAGAGGGATATTAATAAAGAATAAAAGAATACTTATTTATTACTAAATAATTAAATTATTAATTTAAAAATCCGCTTTTTCTTTACTTTTATATAAATAAAGTAATAACCCTACGGCTAAATTCCTTTTTTTTCGATAAAAATATAACAATTAAATAAATTACGAAGCGAATTAAATATCCGCTCTAAAATTAATCGATATATAATAAATAAATTAAAAAACGTAATTATAATTATTAGTAATTCGTTATTATTAATATGCTATTTTATATATAATTAATTAATAATAACGGGTTTATCGATCGGATAAATATTTATAATAATATTAAATAGCCGAAAGTAACTATCCTAAATAATATTTTGAAGGGTATTAGGAAGAAATAAAAATCAATATAAAAAATTAACGTAAACCTTAAAAAAGATTTGCTTTTTACTATTAGGACGAAAATTAGTCTAACGTACTATTTCTAAAGTATTAAAATTAAAATACGGCTGAAGAAAATCGCAATTAATAATAATAATACGTTTTTTAATAAATAAAATAAAAGTATTAATATTTAAATTGAACCAATTAAGTATAATAAATTCCTTAATAAGGATTTCCTTCTAAAGGAAGCGAAGTAAAGGGTTATTTATAGAGGGAAAGAAACCGGTATTAAAATTGGAAAAAGATATTATATTAATTTATTATAAAGAATTTTTATTTAGTAGTTTTACTTTTATTATTATTATTAATATTTTATTATATTTAAAAAGAGAAGGTTATTAAGAAGAAAAACGAAGAATAATTGTAAGTAGAAAACGTACTTTTCTTATATTTTTTTAATAGATAATCTTCGAAGGAAAAAGCCGATAGAAACTATCCTTTTAAAATTATTTATACTATATACCCTATAATTACGAAAAACCTTTAAATTAGATAAAAAAGATAATATCCGCTTATTTAAAGCAATTTCGCAAAGTTTTAAAGTTTTAATTAATTACAAAAAGGGTTATAAACGCCGTTTTAAAGTATTTTTTTACTAAAAATAACGGGAAAAGTACTTTAATCTTAAAATTCGATTACGGATTAAAATTTTCGATTATACCGAAAGGCTAAAAAATTATATTAAAGGAAGTTAAATAAAATTTACTTACTCTACCGTTTAAAATTTTAAATATAAATAAAATAAATAGAAATTAAAAGGAATAAATTTAAAATATTATAAGTAACTTACGAGAGGAGATTAAGAGAAAGGGAAGAATTTATAATTTTTCGACCTTGTAAATAATTTACAAAATGGGTATAAAAACCCTTTATTTATAACCCTTCCTTTCCTTCTTTTTCTTCCTCTTATATATTAATAAACCTTTTTATAAATTTATATTACTATTACCTATTAAAAGCCTTTCTACATTAAACCTTCTATCCCTTAAAATTTTATTATTAATTAAAATATTAATTAATATAAATTCCTCTAATTTTAATTATAATAATTTACCCCCAATCTCTATTATAGGAATATTGAATAATTATTTTCCCGCGGTTTTTAAAACTATTCGGCGCTAAAATTAAAAGAATAAAATTTAGCCCTAATTCGGTAATATAATTACTAAAGAAATTTATCCCCCTCGTATTAGAAATAATCTAATCTATCGCAATAAATTTCAAAATTAAAAATACCTTAAAATTAATTAGTAATAAAATATTATCCCCAATAAAAATCCGACTTACTTAATTATTAAAAAGTCTAATAACGATAAATAAATAATTAAAATTATACTCCGTTATATAATTATTCCTCCCGTCCTAAAATAGCCTAATAAATAATTAACCCTAATTATATCTTAGGATATAATAATATTAAAATTAATTAATATATAGCACTTAACGAATATTAAAAGCTAATAAGAAAGAAAAATAATCTATATTAATCTATATTAAATATTATAAAAATATAGCGATTAGATTTATACTTTAATAAATTTAACTACTATTACTAAACGTAATAAATTTTATATTAAAAATATTAATACTCGAAATAATTTAAAATTAGTCCGATATTAATACTTCCCTATTATAGTTAATAATCACTTCGTTCTTACAATTTTTAATTAAGAAGAAACGTCTTAATTTCTCTATAATAATTTTTATAATTAATAATGCGAATAAAAAGTTATAAAAGTTTATAAAGTATTCGTAATTAAGAATTATATTTTTCTAATACCGATAAAAAATCGAATCCCTAATATTTCTAATAATTAAAAATAATTTAATATAATATTCCTAATATAATAAAGAACTTAAATTTATAACCTTTAAATTTTAAAAGTAATTTAAATTTTCTTTATCGAAATAAAGTATTAAAGTAAACCTATTAATAAATTACTTTAAAAGTCTATAATAATTAAATTTTAAAAATAAAGCAAATATTAATAAGAATATAATTAAATCCCCGATATAAAATAGCTTAAAAATACTATAGTTTAATAATAAATAAGAATAATATATAACGCCCTTTTAACGTAGTAAATAAAAAAGAATCTACTTTCGAAAAATTAAAAATAATTAATCTATACGGTTGTAAAAAGGAAAAGCGGAGAAAAAGACTTTAATCCCTAGCTTAAATTCTTTACGAATTTAATATATTAGAAAAGTCATCTAAACGAATATTACCCTATTAAAATAACCAAGTACTAATTAATATAAAAATTTACTAATCTCCCCCATTTTCCCCATCCTCCTAAATAAAAACCTATTATCCAATCCCTACCCAAAATTAGAATTGCCCTACCTAATAATAGTCTTACTAATAATATTTCTTTAATAATTATTAATATACAATTAAAAAGAAATTGTAATAATATTCCAACGTCTCCTATTAAAAAGAAATAATTATTACCGCCAATTCCCAAAGCGAAGAGGAAGCGTATAGAAGAATAATAAATATTAATAACTAATATTAATAATTATAGGGGAAGAAAAATCGTTATAATTAATAACTTCGTTTTATTTAATAAATTTAATGTAAATAATCAACTCCCATTTACTAATAAATTTCGAAAACTTAGTAATATAATCTTCGATACCAAATATACTCTAATATTATCCCGATATATTATATTTACAAATTATATTCAAAATATAGGATATATTACTATATTAATAGCCTAAAATAAGAAAAAGATCGATTAAGAAGAAAGTAAGTAAAAAATAAAGCGCAAATTAATTTAAAAAAAAAGAAAAAGAAGAAAAAGAGAATTTAAAAAATTAAAAAAGCAAAAAAGGAAGAGGTCGGCTAGGAAGGATTAAGGTAATTATTAATAAATTTAACTTTATAGGACTAGTAAGTAAATTTAAAAGGAAGTTTGAAATAGGGCGGATAAATAAGTATAAAGGTATACGGCTAAATAGTAGATTTTTTCTATATTTTTTTAAAAATTTTTTATAATTTTTCATTCTGGAGGAATTCTTCCAAGGATTTTCCCTAGTCATAATTTAAGAAAAGAGGTATAGGATAAGGATATATTATAATAAATTAATTTGAAGGAAATATAATAGTAATATATTGAGTAAATTAAAAAAGAAAATTGTAGAATAAATTTCGGACTTTTATATAAAAAGAAAAAAAACTCTAAAGGAATAAAAGGAAAGAAAGGTAATTAGAAACAAAGAAAAAAAGTTAGGCAACTTTTACTAGAATAATAATTAGACTTCATTCAATCTTTGAAATAAAAATCTTCTTCAATTTAGTAAAAATCAACTCCTTAATCAAGTTTTTAAAACTTCCTAACCTTATTTCTATAATAGGTAAAAGAAAAAATACAATTAAATCGAAAAAGATATTCCTACTATCAAATTACTCCTTTCTCCCCTACAAATCTACTCCCCTCTCTACTCTTTTAATCTTATTAGAAGTTTTTAATATGGCTCCTTTCCCAATTATTGTAGTGGTAGTAGTTATTTGGGGTTGTTTTTCTTCCCCATTTCACTAAATTTTCCGTTATTTCTATTTTTAATCCGATTTTTTTAAAAATATTATAATCTTTTATAAAACGTTATAAAGTTATACGGGAAATATTAATACCGAAGGATTATTTAAGAACTTTATAAATATCGGGTATTATTTATTTATTTATATAAGCGTTAAGAATAAAATCCTTATAAAGAAGAAGGTTAATATAATTACGACCTATTAGAATTATAAATATTAATAATAAAATATTAAAAAAAATATTAAAGATAAAGGATAAAAGGTACGTTATAAATAATAAAAATTAATAATAATAAAAATTTTCGTAAAATATTAATTAAAGTTAAAAAATATAAATTAATTTTAAAAAATAGTACGCAAAATATTTTAATATTATTTAAAACCTTTTAATATAAATCAATCTCTTTTTTTATTATTTATAACTATATCCCGTAATATTATTTTAAACGAAAAAACTTTCTTAAATCCAAATTCTTTACTATCCGGGTATTATTAAAATAAAATTATAAAACCCTATTTACTTCTTTAGAATACGAATTCCCTTACTTTTTTTTTTAATAGGAGTAATAGCGGTAATAGTAGTAGCGGCGGCTAAAACCTTATAGCGAATAACTTCGCTAATTAAAATAGCCTCTTTCTTACGGAATTAATTATTAATATATTTATTAAATTCCGAACGATTCTTCTAATATTTCTATTTACCCTTCTTTTATTACTCTTTAATAATTTTCTACTTATTAATAAAAATCTTCTAAAAATATTTATTATTTTAATTCGAATAAATATAATAAATATAAGCGCCGCTGAAAATATCGACGGGGGGTATAACGCAATACGTAATAGAGTAATTAATATTATTATTAATATAGCGGCTATAGAAGGAAGGGCGGATATATTTTGTAAAAAGGTAAATTGTAATAGCGTAAATTTAAACGGGGGTATCGAACTTAGGTAAAATTTTAATAGAATTAACTTTTCTAAATTTCTTTCTAACGTCCTAAAAACGACGAACCTCCTTTAATATTAATTTAATTAAAAATACTTTAATTAATATTATAATATATTAATATAATTAATTTACTTAATTATCGAGAAGGATTTATTTAGTAATTTTAACGGTATTACGTTCGATTTTAGTAAGGAATTAAACGGTCTATAACTATTAATTCGCGTTTAGGTCGAACCGCGTAGGCGTGGCGGGCAAAGCTTCTCCGTTATATATATAACGGGCTATAGTAGTAATATTAGTAGGGTTATTATAATAGTTATTTAACTATTAATAACGCAAAAGTATAATAGTTGTGTGAGAGAATATTTACGAATATTAGCGCGCGAAGGAAGCGGGGTTATACCCTTACGCGTTTATTTTAATTATTAAATTGAATTCTATATTATACGCTATAGGCGCGGTTCTAATACCTACAGGTGGTACGCGCTACTACACTTAGCGCCAAAATTTTTTGAAACCGACCAACACAATGGCCTCCGTAGAAGAGGCCCAGCCAACCGTCGTTTCCGCTGGCAGACACTGGGCTGTTGGACACCCACCCGGACAGGACTGGACACCACAGACCACACATCACACGCTGACTGGTCACTCGTCACCACTACTGACCACCACTGTCCACTGCTGCTTGCTTGCCTCCAGGACCGGGACACCTGTAAAAAAAATCCAGGGAATGAGCCACTGAGACGCTCAAGCGAAGGTCAAGCGGAGGCGCTTTTGTTGTTGGCTTGGTTGGCTCGCTTTTGGCTTTCTCCGCTGCATTGGCATTGAAAGGCACTCCATTCTGCGCATTCCTCCATTCACAATCCTTCATTCGGCGCATCCCGTCGCAATCCGTGCAAGTGCGACTGCGCTGAGCAGAAAGCGAGAAAAGGCTCCTCACCTTTTATGGCCCGTCGCTTCCCTTCTTCAAAGCCAAGAATCGTCCAACTAGAAAAATCTCCACCCGCGGCATCGCACTGTGGAAGACTGGAAGTGGAAAGAGCCAGTCGGGCAGTCTGACTGCGGCCCTGCCCTGCCATCCATTCACGGACAAGAGTTTCGCTCCATTTGTTCTCTCACCTGCCATTCTGCGCCTCTCCTTCCTTCCACTTCTCTTCCCTTTCTCATTTCCAATCCTCTTCCTTGACTCGCTTTCTTTGCGACTCGCAACAGTTTGCAACTCTAAAACAAACCCAACCCGCGAGCGGTCTGACGCCGGCTGCTCCCTGACTTTATTCATCCGCCTCAGATCGCCTGGCTACTTCCACCGCAGTCGATCCGTCGTCCGTCCGCACATCATCGTCGTCTCCTTTTTCGCCTTTTGCGTCGGCAGCGCCACGCAACGCTATACCGACAAACGAGCATTGTTTTCAATCCCACGATGAACGTGCTCCTATCGCCCCAGCCTCCGCTCTTCCCTCATCAACACGAACCCTCTCGTCGCTCGCCGCCTAGAACAAGTAAGTCGTCACAGCATTGTTTGCCGTGCATCGCAGCATGCATCCAGCGGCGATGCCTTAAAAAGTCTAGCGAGCGCTGCAGATTTGCTAACAAACCGCTTCCAGTGTCCAACTATACCATGGCATCCAGGAAAAGAAAAGCCGACGACGATGACAACGAAATGTCGGTTTCCCCGACCGGCTCGCCCGCAATCAACTCGAGGCAGCTTTCGAGGCCAAACAAGAAAGTTAGGGCTGGGGTCGAACTTGCAGGGCGCCCGCTGCCCCTTCCCCGCCTGCTCGAAACTCTCGACAAGTCGCAGCTCCGGGCCGTGCTTCAGAGGATTTGCGAGCGTCATCCGGACATTGGACATGAGGTGATGACTTCTGCACCACGACCGTCAGTCAACGGGGCCCTCGAGGTTTTGGGCGAGTATCAGGACAAGCTACGCGCCGCCATTCCTTTCGGCAACTCGAGTTCCGAATACACGTATTTCCGGGTTAAGCAGCCGCTTATGGCGTTGGTGGATGCTCTGGGCGACTTCACCCCCCAGTTCTTGCCGCCGGTTGAACAGCAAACGACAGTCTCGTTGGAGTACCTAAACAACGCTACCAAGATCATCCACGACCTACCCGATTTCGACAGCCAACAGTATCGCCACCACAAAGATGGAGCTTACGACGAGATATCCAGGGCGTGGGCGTTGGTGATCACAGAGGCGGCTAAGCGCGGAGGAGGCTTCCACTTGCACAACGGAAGATGGGATCAGGTTCTGGCTAAGCATAACCAGCAGTCCGGAGGAAAGCTAGATCAGGCCATGAACGCTATGGTCAACGAGGTTGGGTGGATCGGATCGAACCAGAACGCTCATGGACAAGGCTCCTCATCGGATCCGAACTCGATACTCAACCAGCTCATGAACGGCACGTACGGTGCGCCTGTCCAAGTCGGCCCCTTCTAGAACAAGCGACGACATGATTCTCGAAGTGCGCCATGACTTGGTTTCTATAGGTATATTCATCGGAATGGGAGGAAAAGCAAAGCGGACATTGACGTCGATTGCATTACGGTTTCTTTTGTCATTCATTTTTCTTTCAACATCCAGGGCATTGTTTGGGGCGAATGGGGAGGGATGACATAGACAGGGCGTGGGTTACTTGCGGTCAGGGATCATTGTTCACGCGGCGTTGGTGTGTTGGCTTTTGAGTGTTGTTGTTTTGCTTTCCCCTTCACTGTTGCCTTTTCGGTAACATCTCTCGCTGGCACCGCACACAAGATACCTCTTTCCTACCAGTTGTCTATCGCTCATGATAGGGGACAAGTTTTGTCAGTCACTTTGCATGTACACAATTTTTAGCATATCCTTGCCGAGGTCGGAAGTTTGGAGCATGTGTGTAACCAACCATCACTACGTTTTACCATATCCCTCCGCGCCATAGTCACGCAATTGGGGAGATGGAGTCTCGGATGACACAGTGTGTGCCTGGCGGGTGACTTGGTGTAGAAACCCGTTATATGGCCGGGTCCCTTGAGTGTTTCCCGAGGTGAAATTCGAGGGTTGGCGGGTTGTTGGTTACCACCATAGGTATTCGTCATCTATTTTAAGCAGGTATAGTATGCTAGCAAGCCGCTGTCTAACATTGAAGGTGAAGGGTCATTGTCCAAGGTAAGTAGTAGTGTAACACCTACCAGCGTCTGTTTCCTTCAAGCATCGTCTTGTTGGGACGAACCAAATCATTGATGCCTCTCGTGACAAAGTCCCTTGCATCGATGTTCTTATGCACTGCAGTCAGTCAGTCCCTTACATGGTCGAGAACCCTTTCACAACAACACTGCTCAAGACTCATTCAAACTATAGTATAACCTAGCCTTAACAAATTCAACATTAAAGGGTGGCCAAGCTGGGAAATAAGGGACAACTGGAGATTGAAATAGGCTTGCCTAACCCACGGGAACTTTTGCATCGAGGGAGGGAAACGAAAATGGTCGTTGGACAAAACAAAGAACGGCAAGATTGACGATAGCGGGGTTCCATCTAAAGCTCCTTGTGCGACGGGATGACAAAGGCCTAAAAGTTAGTGAGGTCACCAACTGAAACCCCACCATTACAGGGGCAAAACCAGACGGTTGTTAGGCAGACAGTCTTAGCGCCCACGTGATGACCCGTCGAACGTCGCGCCTGCCCAATCGACCGGCGCGTCTCGTCCCGTCGTTCCTGCCTCGACATCACTGCTTACCTCGCGACTTCTGTGTTGAGAATCTTCGGATACTTCAAACTTTTCTTTCTCCCACAAGCAAATTCAATTTTTCCCTGCTGTAACCCAAATCGCCAACAAATTTGCAAAGCGCCAGCCTTGAGGCTGCTCGGCCAGACAAGATGCCTGCGTATGTTTACCTCTACCGTCGACCGTGTCAACCGCGTTTCTCGCGGCTTTCCAGCCTTAATGATCCCAAAAACTAACGTTATTCACAAGCATCGGGGACCAACACAAACTCATCACCAACCCCTTCGAGGAGCCCCAGCGACGAATCAGCGAATATACAGCCCAAGAGATCGCCACCCTCCAGAGCCGTCTCGAGAAGCAGCTAGGGCCCGAATACCTCTCCAGCCGCGCCGGTCCGTCGGGGCAAAAAGTCCACTACATTTCGTCAGAAAAATGCATCCAGCTCGCGAACGAGGTCTTTGGCTTCAACGGCTGGTCCTCCAGCATCCAGAACATCCAGGTCGACTTTGTGGATGAGCACCCGCAAACCCTCAAAATCAACATGGGCATCTCGGTCATCATGCGCGTCACCTTACGCGACGGGACGTACCATGAGGATTTGGGATATGGCCACATTGAGAACTGCAAGGGGAAAGCGGCGGCGTTTGAGAAGGCGAAGAAGGAAGCTACGACGGATGCCCTGAAGCGCGCGCTGCGCCAGTTCGGTAATGTGCTGGGTAATTGCATTTACGACAAGCAGTATTTGGCGAAGGTCACGAAGATGAAGGTGGAGCCGAAAAAGTTTGCGGAGGATAATTTGCATCGACACTCGGATTTTGTCAAGAAGGAGCTGCCGGTTGAGGTACCGGATGTTATGAGGATTGATTCGGTTGGGGCGGGCGCTCGTCCACCGGCGGTGTTGGGAAACGAGGAGTCTTTTGAGGATTTGCTTGGTGGTAAGGTTTCTTCACTTCTTGCTGGTGGGCGTGGCTAACGATGTGCTAGAGCTCGATGAGGCGGACTTCAATATGGCTGATGAGGGCCACCCGGACGAAGTTGTTCTACCACAATCTGTACACAACAGCTTAAACGACAAGCCTGTCCATCAGCAACTCAATAATCTCAACCCACAAGCACAACAATCTCGACCTCTGGCAAGATCAGGGTCAACAGGCAGCTTAAACACCCGACAGCAACCACAGACATCCAATCAGTTTACAGCGCGGGCCCAAAGTCGACCTCCACAACAGCAATTCAACAACAACCAGAGTCGTCCCAGTCCAATGGGTCAACCAGCCAACAACTTCACCAACGCAAACACATCCAACAACCACGCCCAAAACTACTCAACACCACAGAAACCAAGCCCCCAAGCAGCTGCCGGTGCCGGTGCGGCCGCAGCTGCAGTTCCCGCCCCTGAAACAGTCGGCTTCTTCTCCGCCAAAGCCGTGACCCAACTTCCCGAGGAGGCACTTGCTAGTGGCCAAGTAGCCCCCACGAAGCCCGGTATGGCATTCAACCCGCACGCCGAAAGTCCCTCCATCCGCAAGACGCCCGGTATCGACCACACCAAGTCCAAACCCCTAGCCAGAAACGGCCAACACGTTCCTCCAGCGAAAACAACCACCGAGACTGACGCCGCCGAACCGAGCACGACGACATCATTCCCAAGGCCTGTGGGAGGAGCGCAGAGTGCTTCACGGCCGATAACCGTCAGCGAAGCACGGGCTCGTGCCGGTGGTGTCGGTGCTGGACAACCAATTGGTGCTAACGTTGGCAAAAACGTCATCAACCCGCAACTTGACCAGACTAGACGTATCGGTGCCCCCGGTGGTATGGGCGGTGGCTTCTCTAGCAGTCCTAGTGGGAACAGAGGTCAGTACCGGCCGTTGACGATGAAGAGGCCTGCTACTGCTATGGGTGCCGGTCAGCAGACAAAGGATGGTGATGGTTCAGCCGCGGCCACGACACCGGCGGGGGCAGCAGGGTCGACAACCGGTAACAGTAATACTGCGGGTGGTAATGCTGGTGGTGGAAGAGTACCGTTGACTGACATGTCGGCTAATGCGTCGAATGCCACATCAGCGGCGGGAGCCGGTAGTGGTGTTAGTGGACCGGAGGTGAAGAGGCAGAGAATGGCCTAGATGAGGCCGAGCTGATGCTGTGCCTCTGGGAAATACGGCATCATCGTTCAATCTCTTTGCTTGCTTGGTTGCCTGGTAGGGTGGAAAAGTGGGTTTATTGGCATCGTGTAGTAAGGTGTTCACGGCGTTTTCTAGGGCGAACCTCAGGTATGAAGCGAACTGATGGCTCAAATTATCGGTTTATGGAAGCTTAATGGGATTATAAGTAAGCCTTATAAGAGGCGTATCAGTGCCAGCAAGATGCATTCCGAAGCTCTTTCAGAACATCATTTCTCAACAAGTCGTCCGGGGTGATTTTACACATTTTGTAAGATATGGGATAGGGCGTCACGCGCCAGTTACCTTCCCGATGAAACAACTTAGATGAAATAGTTTATATAGAAAAGCTCTGCACTCAATGATGCTATCCCGTGTCGTCAAACAGCACACATGATGAGAATACCGTATTGTCTCGGGCGAAAGGGTTTTAGGGGTTGACGGTTAACTGTCAGAATTTAAGCAACATGTGCTTCAGGGGAAGGGTTGTAGTAAAGGAATGGGGAGGACTCCAATGCTTCCTCACTGCTAACCCTCGACCCCTAAAACCCTTTCGCCCAAGACAATACGGTACTTCAGGTGATGCGAGTTGGCGAGATGCAAGCATTGGTAGGGACGGCAGTGTCATATATACCAAGCAAGGGAATCCATATAACGACAAAGATCTCCGTTTGTTTCTAACATGTACCAGCTACTTGAACACATCCTAACCATCATGAAGAGTTACAAAGAGATGTTGAGATATTGGTTACGAAGTGGTGAAGTGCCAGTTCCATCCGATGACGGGGTTGAACGCATCGAATACACTTCATTAACACCTTCACCTCCAGACCTTCAACCATCACTTGCCTCTCATCAGACACACTTGCCATTTTCGACACTTTATCACGTAAAAGTCAAACTTAAACACTAACATGACATGTACCTAATAAGAGAGGAGAGAGAAAAATTCCACGACACAACGAGAGAGAGGTTACGTTAACAAAGTTCGAGATGAAAAAACGACTTAACTAGCAAATTGAGAGAAAACAACCCATCATGTGACCCAATTGTGTGTGTGACCCAACCAAACAAAAACAAGATCCCAGTTCCAAGCACTCCGTTATCCATGGTTCCCATCGCGCGATAATATCATGACCCTGCAGCTAAGAGCTTACTTCCTGGGGGCGGTAACAGACTCCTCATCCGAGGCGTCAAGGATGTCGTACTCCTCATCAGTCATGTAGGACTCGGACTCGTCCCACTCGACATCTTCGCACTCCTCGTAGTCTTCCTCCTCGGGGCGAGACTCGGCCTGAGACTGGGCGTCCTCTTGATGCATGCTAGCCGAAGGGGACTCCTTGTCGAGCTTGGGGAAGACCACCTGGCTATGATCAATCGGAGCAGCATCTGGGGAAATGTTGAGCTTGGACATGTCCTTCTCGACATCCTCAACCTTGACAGGGACGGGGACCTCCTTGGTCTTCTCCTCGGGTGCGACCTCGAGCTTCTTGACAACGATGTCGCACCACAACTTGTGGCCGATCATGAGGCCCTCCTTCGTGGACACCCTCCAGTGAGACATATGTCTGCCCTCCCTCGAAGGGCTCCGGAGGACAACGGTGAAGGGGACGGTTTCACCAGGAGCCACCGGGCGCTGGCAGACGTTGGATTGCAAGCAAGACTCGAGGTCACCGGTGGCAGTGGGGTGGTTAGAGTCTACAAGACCCATGTACTCACCATGAAGGTACTTGACGAAGCATCCAGCCGGCCAAGCGGTAGGTCCATCATTGCGGACAACCCAGGTTTGCTCAAAGACGTGATCAGGTCCGAAAACGGTACCATCAACGACCTTGTCACGCACATAGGTAGCGACGTAAGAAGGAGGAGCCGGAGTCTCGGCCACCTCAGTCTTGACACTGGAAGCGGGCTCGGAAGGCTTGACATCAACCACAGTCATGACATTGGATGACTGGACGGTTCTGTCACGCGAAGTGTGACCGCGGCGGCAAGGACGAGGCCTATCACCCATGGCCGGCATTCTGCGTCCGTTCTCATGTTCGCCAGTGGTAGTGACGTTGACGTTACGAACGGGGGTCTTGAACTTGATCAAGGGATGGGTCTTGTTGTGAGCGTTGGCAGGGCTCGCCTCGCACTTGGCGCAGAAGTCCACATCGTCACAAACGGCACACTTGTAGCGGTCGCCCACAATGTAGTTGTAGCCAGGGGAGTTGTTGTTGTTGCAGTGGGGGCCATCGCAGCATACTCCGACGTGGGTGAGAGCACGCGGGATAGGGCAGATGTTGGTAGGCTCGAGTGGCTCGTAGATGGGGACGAAGCGGTGGCCAGCATGAATGAACTTGGCCGACTCGTGGCAGGTCGAGCAATAATCCCAGTCAGGGCACTGAAGGCACTTGTGACGGACGCCGCGAATGTCCTTCTCACAGCCATCACAGATAGCG
This sequence comes from Sordaria brevicollis, assembly GCA_033439795.1. Classification (NCBI taxonomy): domain Eukaryota; kingdom Fungi; phylum Ascomycota; class Sordariomycetes; order Sordariales; family Sordariaceae; genus Sordaria; species Sordaria brevicollis. The sequence goes on along the minus strand of JAUTDP010000012.1, from coordinate 1,838,051 downwards.
TGGTGAAGTTGGTTGCGGCCCGGAGCGAGACGGCTCTTCACCTCCGACTCGGTGCAAGTGCCGGGTACAATAGGGGCAAAGGCGTGCTTGGGATGATGTCCGTGACGGTTCTTGGCAAAGCAAGCCTTGCAGAGATCAAAGTCGTCACATGTCTGGCAATGGACAAATTCGGCCTCGGGCAGGTCTTGAATGCAGGAGTTGCAGGTGCGCAGGGTTACCTGCGAGTTTGAATCGCATGACTCGATGGAGGGAACGACGCTCTCGTAGCTGTAAGGGGCGGGCGAAACGGGGTCTCTCCACGAACGTTCAGCCTTGGCCTGGGCAAGAATCTCGTTGGTTCTCCGAAGCGCAGCCTTCTGGGCCTCAGCGACCTGGAGCTTTGCCAGATACTCGGCATGAGCTCGACCAAGGCGTTCCTCAGCAGCCTTGGCTTGGGCGAGTTTCTTGGCGTCGCTCATGTGTGCGGGAGCAACGGTAGTGATGGAGCCATTGTTGATGAAGCGCTTGGCTAGGACGTGATCAGGGTGGTGGCAGATAACACCCTGACTGTAGCAGCCAGGGCAAAGATCAAAATCGCCGTCGTCGCAGATGGAGCAGTGGTAATGCTCGTAGGGGATGTTGACGTCGCAGCTGTTGCAGCAGACGGCATAGCCGGAGCGGGTCGAGGTCGAATCCTGAGTGCCCGAGTTGGACATGGTGCTGATAGGCATGGAAGCCTCGCTGGCGGCACGGGCGAAGGGCAGGCGGGCCTGGAGATCTTCGATACGGTCCATGGCCTTGTTGACGCGGGTGATGATGTCGCAGCGCTGGGCCTGAAGATCCTCAAAAGTTTTGGCAACGGGTTTGGCGTCGGACTCAGTCGACTGGATGGCCTCGGTGGTTTCTTGATATTCGGAGCTGGTGGGGTTTGATTCACTTTCCGTCTCTGTGCTTTCGGCTTCGACAGAGGCGGGCTTGGGTGCTGTTGTGGTGACCTGGGGTGCCTCGGGAGTGGGTGGCAAGGCAGGAGTCTCTGGCATGACGCGGCTCACACGCAGCTTGAGCTTCTGCTTCGCCTTTGCCGCGCGGAACAACTGCTTGTAAACCGAAGTGTTGGCTGCATCAAGTGTGATGTATGCCGCAGAAGAGTCGGAGTACCTCTCGATAATGGCGTTGGTCTCGGCGGGGATTTCCAGTTCAGCACGCAGCTGTCCAGCATGTCAGTGGATATGTCCTTGAATAATCTCTGCACAGCCGTGAATGACGTACCTTGGGCTCGAGCACGTCGGCAGTGAGGTCGCGCAGCGGAAACTTTAGCTTGCGAGCACCCCCATTATAAGCCACCTTGATGGTGATGAGGGTATCGGGGCCTGGTGGAGGAGCCGCCATGATGCCGGACTGAACGGTTGAAGATGGACGTGTTAGTCAAGGTCAAAGGCTCAGTCCAGAAAGTGAGGGCGGGTGCGAAGAAGGAGACGATAAGCGGGCATGCAGGGACTCTTATAACGAATGGTACGATAGGCGGTAAAGGACAGCGCTAAACCCGCCACAGCAACAGCGCTGTTCCCTCCAAAGGGAAGGCTGCCATAGGTTTGGAGCCAAGCAGGAACCTGGCTGAACAGCGAGAGAACCGAAACAGGACAAGACCACAACGACGAGGGACAACAACAGCCAGCGACAACGAAAACGAAGGAAGACGGTGTGTATCGAAACAAAAAGGTGCAGATCATTCACCGCAAATGCGATACTTACAGTGGTCGGTTGTTAATAGCCGCCTGATGCGGTGTTGATGATGGGATGTTTGGCGATGAAAGGGAACCTGATGGGAGGGAGCCTGTTAGAGAGAGATGAATGAAAGGGCCAGGTCCAGGTCCAGCTGGAGGTCCTCGTCGACGTCAATCAATTCGACACGCACCGCAGTGGACCACCACGACCCGAGGCGGTGTCCAAATCTGCGACGAGCTGGCGAATGACGCTTTGAGGGTTGAAGGTCAACTTACAATGAGTCTGACGATGAAATGGCCGTGTCGTGAAATGAAGGCCAGAGATGAGTCCCGGCTGTGTTTGATGGAAAGAGAGAAAGAGAAAGCCAGGCAGGCGGATTTGGAGTTTGAGCCGGGCGTTGTAATTGTAGTTGCCTCACTCACGTTGGAGGGTGTCCGTTGGTACAGATACTGTGCTGCAGTACACACTCGCGGTGTAAAACCGAGGACGCCTTCGACCGTGGTTGGAGCTTCCAGTTCCCGTTCCGCTGTGCCTTGCAAACACCATGTCAGTCCTCGGCGGAAAATTTGGGGTAGGAAACACAAGTTGAAAATGAAATTTAACGAAGATGGTCCAAACTTTAACCTTTAATAGCATCCGCGCAACGAAACGCGCAGAGGCGAAATTTATACTCTAAATACTTCCCAATAAGAGAAATTCAATGGTGTTTTTAATTTTTCTTTATCTTTAAAATTTATTATAGAATTTATAAAAAATGTTGTTTTTGGTTGAAAATGAGCCGTTGCAAACACCATGTCAGTCTCCACTTTGCGGTTTTTTTCGTCTTCCTTTTCCGTTTTCATTTTTTTGATTACCATTCAATGATTTTTTGAGATAAGAAAATGAAAAGAGTACCAATAGATTCCTTTTCTTAAGAAGTATAAGGAGCGTAAATTTTGCCTCCGCGCGATTCGTTGCGCGGATGCTATTAAAGGTTAAAGTTTAAATCGCGTTGTGAAAGCGTTGTTGTTGTTGCTCATGGCCTTTGAAGTGGGGACTGACATGGTGTTTGCAAGGCACAGCGGTTAGAGGTAAGATTGTATGGTTCGGTACTTGGGCGAGTTAGCAGACATGCGGCTGACCTGTTGTGAGATGGTGAACATCTTCAAGTACACTAACTGACTGGGCTGCGGTCTGAGGAGGGAAGAGTATACATCAAGCTGTTAAGAGACCAGCCCCTCGTTAACAGTCTCCGAAGGTTATCACGAAGCCGTCTCGGCGAGCACTAACGATATGAGTGCCGTGCGAGTAGTCGTAATGTAACACATCATTACCCGAAATACATCACCAGCCAATCAAAGCCTGGCCTTGTCTCATTGCACTGACCGTCTTCCTTCATTCTGACCAACCGGCCTCTGTCTTTGATCTCAGAGCAGTGCACCTTTGCCCGCTTCCCTACGCAATCAATTTGCAATAATCATCAACGTATGCGTTTATGTCAGAATGCTGTTTCTGCTTTGCACTTCCCTTCTCAGGGGGGATTATCAACAAGTGCTATGAGGCTCTTTGTGTTTCCAGCTTGATCACACTGTCTGACTGTAGTGAAGACGGAGCTAGAAACCACTGGCTGGCTCTCTTTGGACCATCACACATCCAGTCATCAACCATCGAGGCGAAAACATTAAACGAAGACAGGGTACACAAGAAATCCCAGGCGTTCGTCGCCAGTTGGAGGGCCTGTGACCGGGGGGCTTGATTGACCGAGTTTGCCGACTGCCCAAAACGAACGAGGCGGGCAACCAAAGAGAAGTGATGATGGCGCCCTTGATTCCGCACTTTGAAGGGACCGACCAAGCGGCGATATTTTTCTCTGCTTGTCCTTCTCTTGTGAGCAACCTGCGACGGAGTCTCGTACGCAGTTCCGTCGTCACTTTAGAGACCAGCTGAGCTCCTCCTCGGCTACAGAAAATGCAGTTATCAAGAGGTTGCTGTCTCGTCCGGTCGCTCGTTGGAGACTGGACGGCCCGGGGCAGGCAGCGGCAGGCAGTGCTGAGGTGCTTATCGCTGCGTCACGCAAATACCGTAACCGTGCTAGTGTCCAGATGACAATCCTCTCCTCAGTCCTTCCCCCCGGCAGCGGCAGGAGCCCCGACCCCCGGACCCCTCACGTGGGGACACGCCTCACTTCCAGACTGTTCAGTTGCCGGGCGGCAGCAGCAATAGCGGCATTCTCCTTGCCATTTGTTGGTCGGACGTCCAATTGAATCCATTCAGATATTCACTTCCCTTTCAATTTGTTCCATGTTGCTCCTCGAAATCACCACGACGTACGTCCTTCTCGAATCGGGAACCATCTCGTTGCAATCAATATTTATTCCCGCGTCGACCGCCTCAGTAGGTGTGTTGGCTAGCCAACTCATTACCCCAGAGTCCCAAGATCCCACTTGGGTCCGATCATGATGGACGGCGGTCCGTGATCATCTCTTCATGTCGGCAGAGAAACCAACGGATATTCTGACGGTTGAGTATCCGAACACTCAAAATTTTTGTCTTAACAAACGACAGAGCCTGCGATAAGAACGACGAAGACGGCAACATAAGGCTTTGGCAATTGCTTGATGTTGATCTCAGCATATTCAGGAAATGCTGTTTTGAAGCTTGAAGCCCGGAGCCTCGCCTTGAGCTGAAGACATATATCTGCAAGTGCCGGCCGATCTGCCTTGGCTGCTCTCTTTTTTGCCTTCCCACGATTTCCTTCATGATCCAACTTCATGATTCACGAACCCAAAAAATCACATTTCAAGAAGAACCAAACGAAACCGGACTTTACGAACCGTCAATTCTACTGGATCGGAGAGCCGTTCCACACAGGGCCTCTCACACAACAGGTCACTCGCGCAACACAAAAAAAAAGCCTTACTTCTTTCACCTTCCCTCTGGGCCCATTGTCGCCTTCTTCTCTAGACGCGAGGTAACCTGGTATATAGGTGTTGCTAGAGCTCACAATTGCGTGATACCCAGCACGACAGAACACTTTTGCTACCAGGTAAGTGTAAGGCATCGGAACATCGGAAGTTCGGTTGGAGACAGGCTGACAGGCAGGACGAGGCGAGATGCCTTGTGGGCTTTTACTTGACCGAGAAACCGGAAAAGGCCTCGGTCCCATGGGTTATCTCTTACCATATTTGTTGTACGTCGTTGCGCAAACTCACGAGAAAAAAAAAAGCTGAGAGATCATCAGGTTTGTAATCACAAGCCTTTTTTTTTTTCAGAATCGCATAACATTATTTCATCTCATACCCCACCTCCACGATGAAGCTCTTCCATCCGACGTCTTCACCCCATTTTTCGAACATCCATTCAATACTGAGGAAAGGAACACGCCGCGACATATTCCAAACCTTTGAGGGTCACGTCACGTATTGTAAACGAGGCCTGCTGCCGCGGGGAAATAAATTCCAGTCCTCCAGCAAGCGGAAAGGAGGGCGAGGACCCCAAAATTGCTCGCGCACACAATAATTCAGCAAACACGAAAGGCAGAAAGAAATGGGTGACACAATACGGAAACGTGCAGTTCGCGAATCCTGTGGTAGGGGACCTTTTGATCCTAGTGACTTGTCATATGATTTCGCTCAGTAAATTCTGCTGGCTCGTCAACTATACACTTCGGTCACATTCCAGGAAAAGGCGGGAGGCCCGGAGTGCAAGTGGACAGACATATGGCATTTCAGCCTCAGCTAGATCGACAGTGTAAACAGCAGGTTTCGTTGTAGCTGTGGTTTGTAAGTCGTTGGTATCATCACTGAATAGACTTGTAAGAAGGAAGTGAGGAAAGGACCTTTTTTTTTTTTTTTTTTTTTTTTTTTGGACACAGGAACCACGAGGCGATCTTTATAAACTATTCGTCTACTTGAGACCGAATACCTTTCTCCGCCTATCTATATGTCACCGTGTCCTGTGATGAAGAGAAGACTTACCCATTACCAACAGTGTTTACTTCCAGATAGCCTCAAATCACTCCTCCATGATCCCCTCCAGCGCCTCCCCCAAACCAACCTCATCATACCTAACCCCCTTCCCCTCCCCTTCCCCTTCCCTCCCAACCACCTTAACACACTTAATCCCCAATCTATTCAACTCATCCACATCCACCTTTGGCGCCGTGCCCATCCTCGCCAATCTTCCCCCCACTTCTTGCCCATCGAGATAAATAAGATGCGTCACATATTTCCTCAACATCCTCCCTTCCTTTTCCCTTTCTCTTTCCCTCTCCTCCTCACTAGCGTCACCGTCACCGTCACCATCAGTTAAGTTATCCTCCTCAGACCGATAATGCGGATCAGACCGTCGACTCTGCTCCCCCGCCTTCGCCACCGCCCTAACAAAATCCGTAGCAGTCATCGGTTTACTCTTCGGCCCTGTCTCCCTATCAATAGTGGCATTCAACACCAACACCTTCTTCACCCTTTCCCCTCCCTCTTCCTCATCCTCATCCCCGGAAAGAGCCTCCCCAACCCCCCTCAAAACCAAACTAGGAACAATACTAGTCCACAAACTCCCAATGCTATACACCACCATTTTCGTTTTGGCAAGCGCGTCGATGACCTTGGGGTTGGCGTTGGGCCAGATTTCGTGGCCGTAGGGGTTGATGTACCAGACTCTTTCTATGCGCGAGGAGAGCTGGTCGGATTCGTCTGAATCGGATTTGGAGAACTGGATGTTTTGTGTGCGGAGAGACGGTAAAGAGCCGGGGAGGGAGGCGTCTTCTGTTTCTGTTTGGGAGCGGGCACGCGGTCCTGGACGGGTTGGGAAGGTGGGCTTTGTGGGGGTTGTTGAGATGGATGAGGTGGTTGTGACTGAGGAGGGGACCGTGGAGCTGGAGCCAGCTGGGACGACCAAGTGTTGAGGAGGCGGGTTACCATGGCCATGCTGGATTGACATGGACATCACAGCCGGGTGGAGGATAGCAGATGACGAAGTCGGAGCTCCATGACCGTGACCACCATGTAACAACGGAGGAAAAGACGGCGTGGCCAGCGAGATCTTAACGTCATCTGGCAAAGCCGTCGGAGCGCTCGGGTGGCTGATGGCTACCTGGCCCGTTATCGTCGTTCCATCTTCCAGTCCGGCAGAAATGTGGTGCGTAAAGTTGGAGTTGATGGCGGGAAAGACGTTGACGTTGGGCGGGATGGAGCAGATCATCGATAACAAGTAGATGGCGGACTCAAATGAGCCCGAAAAGATGCGGGCACCTGTCAAGAACATGTTGCCGATGGAAGCCTCGGCGAAGTTGAAGGTGGATGTTGGTCGGGCGCGCTTGACGATCTCGAGGTTGAGGGTGTTGAGGATGGACCGGATGAGTTCGCGCTTGGGCGAGGAGATGTAGGCCCAAAGCAGGTGGCGGGCTTCGACGATGTCGAGCCATTCGATACGCGCTTTTGAGGGGTCGCCGGGTAGGCGGTACTCGAAGAGAGCCTTGAGAGCGGCTTTTTCTTGGTCGTTGGAGGGGTTGGGGATGAGGCGGACCAGACGGCCTGAGCTGCGTTAGCAGTTCATCTTCAGAGGTTTTCATGGAAATAAGTTCCATACTTACTCCTAATATCACCAACACCTGTATCACCATTAGCCCTCATTCAACACAATCCAGAAAGGGGGGCTCACTCACTAGGTCCTCCAATGAACCTGATCAACTCGGATGAACTTCCGCCATTGTCACTAATGGGAATGATGTAGTTGAGCTGACAATTCTTCTTTTCAATGATCCTGTTGAACACATCAACAAGACTGTTGGCGGCGGTGCCTTTTAAAGTGTCGTGACTCGTTAGCTAAAGTGTCCATCAAGGTTCCCCATGGGGAAGGGATGGTGGATGGTGGTGGGATGAAAGAAAACGTGGGGAAGTCTGGGGAAAGTTGAACATGAGCTGATTCCAGGCTGACATACATACCTCCTGAGAATACGGTGATGCCTGTCCGTTTGTCGCCCATCTTTGATGTCTCCGGGCCTGTGTCTATTTTGCGTGCTGTTGTTTGGTGTTTTGACCTTTTCTTGTTGTCGTCGTCGATGCTATGACGCAGTAACCGAACGGGCGATGGAGCTCTGGGGATGCCAAGGCCGCTGGACGAGATAGCTTGATAGAGTTCTTTGAAGGCGCAAGTGAAATCTGATATTGGAAATAAGCCCACAATCATTTGTACGTAGAAATGTTCAATTCGTCAAGTTCTAGATATGTTGGTTTATATCTTTGTTTTCGAGAGGCTACCATTCCCGTCCGTCCATCCCAACCCGAACCCATCCATCCCCAAAGCCTAAATGTCCCCAACCAACATCCCAAACCAGGAGATGCTGACCAAAACCAGCCAAAACGTGTCATCTTCGTATTTTGCTCTTTTGACTCATGAATTGTGTTTTCCCAGAAAGAAGGAAGCAACGTTGCCCTTGTTTTTCACTCATCTGAAACGGACAGTTTTCACCATCGTTCTTGCACAGCCATCGTTGTTCAATTTCGGAATCTGGAGAAGGAACGCAATTGTGGGGTTGGATCGGGGAATATGAGAACGCCCTGGAAATGGAAGTCGCAGTGGGCTTGGACTGACACGAGTGAAAGTTTGCACAGTGGACCCTAACCCTCGGCAATGACAACCCCCTTTCGAAGTTAGGATGTCTTCTCTTTTGTGCTCCCAAATCGATGTTTGTGATCCAGATGTTCTTGAAAGCCGACATTCGGAGACTCAATGTGATTTTTAGTATCCGTAGAACTTGTAGAGGTATCAATTCATATACACGTTATTAGATCAAGCAGACTATCGTACAAGTGGGCTCGGGAGAAAAAGCCCTCTTTTGATGAGATAAACCAGCTCATCCCAAGCCATGTTGAGACACCCACGGTTACATGTTCAAAGAGAATCCAGAAAAGTTTGGTATAAGATATACTAAGTTCAGGAAAGAACACAGAGTATCTAACCAAGGCACGCAAAACAAGTATTTGTCCGCAAGAAACCTCTAACATGAAAATTGCCGTCGCCAGCAATGATATTTTTCGTACAGAAGAAACTCGATTGACCATGAAGCAACTACCAAACATCACGCCGCTTGCACCGAACAAGAGGGAAGGACAAGAAGACAGTACTGCCGCACCAAAGCCAACCAGCCGACCGGATATAGATATAAGAACACATGTAACCAGTGTAACAAGAAGAAATGCATCCCATCATTGCAATCATCAAGGACTTCAACAGCTTGTGGGGAGATCAAGGAAGTCGTGCATTAAGGAGGTATAGGTAGATACGTGACGTTGTTGGATTGCCCCGGATAATGATAGAAGTCCTGTGTCCTTCAAAGCTGATGATAGACCCAAGAGTGAACGTTATTGATTTGCCTCATTATTAGCATTGATTCCCCACAGCCATACCACAAGTAGAACTCTGGGGTCTTAGATGGCAGGTCCTCCTCTTGATCTGGTTCGCTTGGGTATCCTCAGCCACTCCCACCCGTAGCAGCCATTTGCTCATTGACCCAATCAGCCATCGCATGCTATGCCGGCCCCTATTGAGCATAGTACACCATCCCCGGCTGTGGCTGTTGATAATAGAAAGCATCCGGCCCAGGAGCCATCATGCCACCCATCCCAACCGGAGCTCCGTACGTCGGCCCTGCAGTCGGATACTGAGGGTACGTAACCATGGCGGGAAGTGTGTTCGGATCGTAGTAGTACACCATGCCGTTGATTTCTTGCGCAACCGGACCTTGTGAGGCGCCATTCTGCGCAGCCGCCTGCGAGTTAACCGGATCAACTTGGCCCGAGGTTGTGTAGGCCATCTGCTGCGGCATCTGCACCCCTCCCGGGATGAAAGCAGGCGCCGCTGCATTCGGTTGCATATCGGCACCCATTCCCTGAGGATAGTAGTATCCCTGCTGGGGAGGCATCATCTGCACTGGTTGGGCATAGAATCCGGGCTGTGCGAAGTTGTTGGGCTGGAATGGAGCCGCATGAATAGCGCGCTCGGGAATTTGCGAAAGCGGAGTTGTCGAAACTTGGGACTGGAATGACGGGTTCCGAGCATGCGACTCCAGTTGGGGAGGTACTTGCTGGTGGAAAGCTTGTTGATAAGCTGGAGGCGCAGCGGCCGTTGGTTGCGCGGGCATCTCGATGTTCTCAACCGACACCGGCTGCTGAGGACGCGGCTGATGTATGGGAAGGGCGTTTGCACTGCCATCTTGGAAAGCAGGCTTCTGGGGAAGTGGGTGTGTTTGCGGCTGTGGGAGGTTGTTGATAGACGGCTCCATCATAGGCATGCTTTGGTTTGCAATCATTGTCGGCTGTTGCTGCGCATGCGGTGGTAGACGGACAACAGGTCTGTTGGCGTCAACAGGAAGGGGAGGGCGGGAGATAACAGAGCCAGTCGGCGACATCATGAAGTCTCTGCCAATGGATGATCGTCGACTCATGGCGATGCTAGGTGAATAGGCGCTACCGTAGTAGCTTCCGCCAAACACACTGGTTCTGCGAGAGAAGCCCCCAATGGAGCCATAGACGGAACGTGGTCCCTTGCCACGACCGCGCTGGTTGTTGGGGCGCAAGGCCCGCGGAATGAAGATAAATGATCTGTCGGCAGCCGGGAAGATGTAGCGAGGCATCACAGGGAAGCTGTGGTCTGGTATGGAGATCCTGACAGGCTTGTCCCTTCGGAGAGGCGGACGGTGATCGGGGAGTTTTGTATACTGTTTCAAGGAAATGCCAGGAAACGTTTTGGGACCGAGGCCGATGTTGGGGATGAAGACCCGGACGGTCACGTTGCCCAGGGTCTTGACGCAAGACATAGCCCGGTTGATATGGGTATTGCTCAATGGCGCGTTATGTATAACACCGTTTCCGTTCGGAGGACCTTCATTGTCGGGCATATACCTGGGCTGCTGCTGTTGTCGTTGAGGGCGAGGGCCAGCGACCTCTTCGTGCATATCGTGAGCCCACGGACCGCTCGTTGTCGGATCGGCTGGGTTGTTGGGAGGACTATAGCAACAGTCAGTATTAGAGCATCACCAGAGGCGCAATGGTATCAGCCAAACTCACTTCATAGGGGTAAAGAGGCCCACAGGTCCACCACCCCGTCCACCACCCCTTCCACGACCTGGTCGAGTAAATGGGCGGAAGCCGTTCGCAGCAGGTCCAGCGTGTCGATGATCGTGTAGAAAGAAAGCACCCCGGTTGGGCACAAACGTTGGGTCTTCGTCCCTTTTCCTCCGGTATTCTTCATGTTCCGACCGCCGTTTCTGTTCGTGTGGGGGGACGCGCGACTGCTTTGCGACAGAGCTCGAGCTCACGACAACAGGCGCGGCGGAGTCCTTAGCAGTAGAGCCTTTCTCAGCGTCTTCGTCATGTTGAGCTTCATCGAAGTCGACTTCCTCAACCTCGCCATCCTTGTTGGCTAGTGATAGTCCGTGTAGCATGATTTCGGTATCCGTCACGGTTGGCTTCTCCTCAGACTTGACGGCAGATGTGTCGCTCGCGCGGCGCCTCGTTCCAGCTTTCGCGGCTCCATTGCCGACATGCTTGTGAAGTTTTGGGGAGGAAGGAGAAACCTCATCGACGTTACTAGTGTCGCTGTCGTTATCAGCGAGGTCGTGGTCGTCGCTTGCGATGGATCCTTCTGTGACCGAGTCATCGTCGAGGTCCAAGGCATCAGGGCCCTCCTCTTCTCCCTCGTCCTCAACCCTGCGACGTTGACCGATGACCTTTCTGCGTCTAGGCGCGTGTGTAGAAGCCATTGTTTCTTCTGCTGGAGGTGACCGCGGTGGTAGGGATATTAAGGATACGGACGATCGCGTTGGGTCTGTTCAGCCGATGGAAGGGGGGCAGAAAGCTTCGGCGGTGGTAATGCTGTCGGTGATCGGCAAGCTTAAGCGTTGGTGGACCAGACGACGTCAGGACAGGGAGGCCCAGTCGGATGGACTATTTCTAGCGTGGTGGTGCGTGTGGTTGGTCCTCTCTCTCGGGAGAAAGATGTGTTATGTAAAAGAACGGTTTGGGATCTGTGTCCTTAAACCGCCCGGCGGTGCTGAAAAGACGTGTGAAGGGTCGTCGTCCAAAGTTCTCGAGTTCCGAAGCTCGCAGGGAGGGAGCAACCTTGAATCCCTCGGCGGGAAAGGTTTGTTTGGTGTTGGGGTAAGATTATTAAAAAAAAGAGTCGGGGGTCAGAAACAAAGCCGGCCTGGAATGTTGGCTGGGCAAGGGGAAAGAAAAAGAGGTTACAAAAGATGCGGGCGACGGGAACAAGGCAGGGAACAGGCGATGCTGGAAAGATGTGAAACTCGTCGAACGTGGAACTTGATGTCGTCGAAGACTGACTGGACTGGACTGTTGAGAATAACCAAAAGGATGGACGATAGAAAGAGTCGGAATTACGCAGCAGAGACGGAGAACCCAAGACAAGGGTGAACTTGTGAAGAAGTACTACCCCCTCTTTGGTCGTTATTTACGATGAGGAGCAGGACAGCTCCCGCCTACGTAGCGCGGCGGGCGGGCAGGCGGTAGGTAGGAGCAATATGGGCGGAAAAGCTGGGCAGAATCGCAAGCCAAGTGGAAGGTTGGGGCCTGGCCGCCTGGAAGCTCGCCAGACACCGCCCAAGGAAGGCCTGGAATCGAATGTGAAGGCGCGGGGAGCCTGGGGACCTGACGCTCTCGAGTGGGTCTTGCCGCCCGCTTCTGGGCTCGTCAACCTCGAGGTTGGTTAGGAGGTGGTCGTGACCATGGCTACCCACTGGCACAGAGGTGAGAAGAATTTCTGGATATATGGCTGTGGTTCGAGTATATAATTCAAGACTCTTTGTAGAGATGAAAAAAAGTCAATGGATGATTGTCATAGTCATCCCGCTTTGAGACCAGTTCACTGTTTCCCTTGTTGATCTGCACAAACTGGCACGCTCCTTGCCGGCCGGGTGCCCCAGCTCTAGTAGCTTCCCTGGAGCTAAAGCCACAATATGGCTCGTGCACTCATCCTCTTACATGGAACTCCACAACTGACCTCTCGTGCTCTCCTTCTCATAGTCGTCCGTCATGTCACTCCATTCAACTTCTCATTCCTGCCCGAGAAGTGCTGCTTTTGCTTTTGGCTTTTATCCATAATTCAAAATGGGAGAACGTCTCATGTCCAATTTCATGCTCTTGATCAAACAGTCTACCGAGGACCACGGGACAAAAGCCCTCTCAACCCCTTTCATCTAAACCGCCATATGAATGACTAGCCCGAGAAAGCCCAAGCACGACAGAATGCACGCCAACAAAAAGGCACGATGATGCACGACAATCGTCGCGAGAAACAACAAGCAACGACTGTCATGCTGCCCTTAGCCAATCGCTTTTCAAGAACCCCAACCAATAACAACCCTCTCGGGATCCGTTCCCGAGATGAGGGACAGTGTCTCTCGTCATGGCCCATGGACCATGGTCATTCCCCATTCCCTTCCGGAGGCTTTCTCCTTCTTTTCACATCTCTTATCGTTTCATTCCGTTATCGCTGCCTCGATCCTCAAACACTTGGGCATCCAGCTCTCTTTCATCTGAAGCGAACATCGGGTAGCACAGCAGTTACAGCGAAGGGCGAGGAAAATGTTTGGGCAGCGGGGCATTAGAGTTTGTGGCCTGATCAGTGATCATGGAGCTATGAACCCGATACTTCCTTCATCCACCACATTGCTATCATCTTCGAGGTACCTGCTTCCTAACTTGGTCCAGAGCTCTCGCAAGAAACGGCTCAAAATTCCCAGCTCCTTCCTAGCATGAAGCCCACACCGAGAGCTTCGTCGACGTCAAGTTGAAGCTCAGAGCTACGTATGTCATCAAGGGTCCCAGGTGAAACACAAAGCCATCTAAAGCCGCGGTCACTCGGGCCTTTTCTCATGAGACGGCATCAGACGATGTTCTTGGGTCCTTCATTGAATACAAAGTTTCCTAAAGCCAAAATGACTAAATTCGCTAATCGAATCAGAGATCTTTACAACCCCGTCGAACAACTCCAGGTTAAGCTGTTTACTACATGCGACTCATATAAACAGACATTTCATGACAACAACAACAAGCATGAACCTAAGCCAAGACTATTTACGCGCCTTCAGAAGAATATACACTAACTGAGAAATATGCCACAAGGTATAGATTAATTCATCCATCAGTCTTGGCCAACCTTAAATCCTCCCTCCATCTTGGATATACTGTGAAAGTCGGGTGTAGTGTGAGAACTTTGGCTTAGGACCATCAACAATCTCGTAGTCCTTTTCCTTCTCTCTTCAGAACAGCATGTCATCGATCGCCACTAGTAAATAAAAGAGTCTGCCATAACCACAAAAAAGTCTACAACTGGATATCTTACATTTGCCATCCCCACCTCTACCATACCCACTTGGTAACAGACTGACACAACTAACTGACTGAGAGACAAATAACATCCCGTGGCCTCACCAAACCTCCTCAGCATATAAGAAACACATACTAACGTCTACAAAAACCAACGAAATATCCACCGTCGTTTTATCCTCAAAAGCTACTACACTACTACAACAAACCTACCCAACCCAACCCAACCCAAACACAGCTTTTCTCCTGACGGGAGTCAGCTATCCTTGTTCAAACGTATATAAGGATCATTTTGTCGACGCAAAAACAAACAACAAAGGAGGTAAGCTACTCACGGCGTCTTAGGTAGTAGCTATATACCCTACTTGATTCAGCATGGATTTGATTCACAAGGTGATACACTCACGTACGAAAGATATTGACGCATAAGACTGCTGAACTTGAGAACGGTCCTGTGCTAGGGTTGTTGTTCGTGTCAAGATCAAATATGCCACGTGTGAAAAGGCCCGGAAGTCATTCCAATCACTTCAAACTGTTTGAGCTCAGGAAAATGTTGTGAAGCTGGTGACAGAAAGCACTCGAACGCCAGTCTGACACAACAAAGTGAATGCTCATGATATGAGAATGATTGATACGCAAGCTCAGCAGTGAAAAGTTTGTAGCAAGGTAGTTCAAGTTTCATCATCTCTGATTCAAAGCGTACACCACTCACGGTGCGGTTTACGATGCAGGGCACAACCACATCGAAAATCTGCACATTTGCTTTATTGGAACTTTATTGTGAAGAATCAGAGTTGAGATTGGGTGAGTAACTAATAGCCACTAGTCTTATAGGTAATACTGGATGTTCCTCAACGTGCACTCAAGTTACAAAGTGCTCAACATAGCGCACTTCATCCACCATCAAGCCGCCATTTCCATACGAATCAAGACATCAATAAAACTGGCATCCTCCTCACGAGCGTCCCTCAGATAATGAACACCTAGAACTCTCTCTCAACTTACACGTGATAATGCTGAATGGGCGACATTATCATAGAGACCGTTTCCCTCCCGAATATGGGTCGGGATCAGGTGAATCGCCCTCGGGCGGTGAGTCGGGCTCAGTCGGGAACTCAGTGTTTTGGCTCTTCTCAATCTTGGGAACAGCCCCAAAGCGGTTATTGCCCTGGTCCCAGATCTGCTCACAGTGTTAGCACCAGTTTCACTACCTTGCGGATGGAGGTACTCACAGCGTAGATGGACTTGAGGAATGTATCGCCCAAAATATCGAAAGGCATAGTGCCCCTCGACTGAACACCGCCATACCAATGGTCCTTATCGGCCGGCGCCAGCAAGAGATCCTCCTTCTGAATGACAAACTGCTTGTCACCAACGGCAACAGTCAGGTCAGGAAGCTGATCAGCCGTAATCGCGCTTGGGATTAGGTAGCCTTGGTAACGGTAGCTGTACGTTGAGCCCTTGATCTTGGCGTAGAGCGCTTTGCAAACCTCGTCTGAGACGAGCGCCAGTGTGGTGCCAGTATCAGCAATTGCAGTGTTTCCACTCACAGAAACAGTCTCGCCGTTGACTGTAGCGCTCTCGCTGGGGAACTTCCAGAAACCCTCCGAGTTGTCGATAGGCGTCCAGGTGATGTCCTTTTCTCCGGACTGGTCAACGAGTTCTTGATCGATCCAGCCGAATGTGTAGAAGGATTTCTCCCCTGATTTATCATCGCGAGCGCTGTAGAAGGCGGAGGTGAACAGCTCGGCGTCCTTGGGGATATCCTCCTGGCTGATCATGTTCTCGACAGGCGTGGGCTGTGGATCCGGTTTGCCATCGCTCTCGATGGTGTTGATCGTGGAGAAGGCAAGCCCAAGAAGCCCGTCAGCTTCACCAGAGGAGAAGGCGCTGGATACCTTGGTGGCGAGCTCGATGGCTTGGTTCTTGATCTGAAGTCCACCGACAGTGATGACGTCCGTACCGACGGTGCCCGAGGCGGTGCTTCCATCACCATACTGGATCTTCCAGGTCTGGTCGGTCTTGCTCTCCTGGAAAGTCTCTGACTTCTTGGGGTCAAACTTCTTGTCGGCATGGTGAAGAAGGGACGCATCGCGGCAGCGGACCTAAGTGAATAGCAGTCAGTGTCATGCCGAACGACAGAGCGACAAGATGGAATACTCACCCAAAGATCGGCAGAGCCAGTGTCAAAGTCAAGCTTGACCTTCTGCTGCGGGGTGCCGATACCAATCTCGCAGAGATACTCGGTGTCGTACTGCTGATCCTCGGCAGGAACGGGCTCGTTGTCTTTCTGAGGATCGTCGGTGAGCTCCTCGGGTGCCTTGACCAGCTGCTCCCAGTGACGAGTGTAGCCGGGACGCTGAAACTCCTTGGTGAGGTCGGTCTTCTTCAAGTGAAAGTACCTGGATTTCTCGGTAGGGTTGAACCCGTAGCGAGCCATCGCACTGACGTACGCCCTGGTGCCATCGACCTTGCGGCCAGGCTTGCGGACGGCCTGGACCTTGTGGAGGCCAAGATCCTCGCGGAGCTTGGACTGGACTTGGTAGATGGAACCCATGGCGACTGATGATGCCTTTTTGAATAAGGGCATACACTGAGGGGGTCGAAGGTGTCAAGTTGACGTGATGAGATGTGTCTCTCGAACAAACAGTTGGAAGCGTGTGTGACAAGATGATAGGTGGATGGGTATGTAGAAAGACAAAGTAGGAGGATGGTGATGGGAAGTGAAAGGAGAGGGAGTTGAAGGGGTGAATTCCATTATAACGTCAAGGGACAGCCAGCAAGCTCAGTTCCCCCCACGCAATGGGCTGCCTAATCGCAACAAACTATGGTATCCGGGAAAGGAGCATTGGTTACTGGAGTGAGTCACGGGTGGCCTTGTTTCGAACAAGAGGCCTTCGTGACTCTCCTTACAACCCGTACATGAAGCAGGAACTCGGTTGAGGCAGGCAGAACCTCGGTCCCGTTGAGAAGACGGCTGTTCTCTCATTCACAAGGTGAGCGACTGCCCTTTCTTGTTCCTGCTACCTCAAACAGAGCAGGTTTTGTGACGTGGGATGCCTCGAGTGACACTTCCACCCGCAAGTCTTGCCCGTAATGCCATCCGGAGGTGGTCACGATATGTCCGATGGTGAAACTCAGCTTTCGTCATTGTCACCGTCCTCGATCTCGTGCAACTGAAAGCGGCCGAAAAGGTTCTCGTGAACAGGTGTGACTAATAACGTCTGGTCTCTCAAAGGCTCGCGAGAAGGAACTTCCATGCTCCGAACAGGCAAGAGGGTCTCGAGTGACGCGTGCTGCCTGTTTCGTTGAAGTCGGTCTCCGAATAAAGCTGCAACTCCACTGCTAGGCACTGGCTCGTGATGTTCCAGGCATTGAAAGTTCGGACCAAATGGAGAAGGAACCGAAGACTCAGTCACCCGGTCGCTGATATCGGTAGGCAGCTGAGGTTTCGCCCTTATCTCGAAAGTTGCGAATCTTCTCACTTGAGGAAGGAACGTTCGTAGGTAGTCTTTCCAATGGTTCACCAGGCGCACCTCAACCGAAACCCCTCGCAGGAGTCCTTCTGAACGCTCCTTCCCTCTCAACAACAGTTTCCTCCTCATGACCTCCGCCGCTTGCCTGGCTTCCGCCTAGGACGTCGTTCTCCGATCCATATCCGAGCCAGGTCATCGAGGGGGGTTGAACTCGGGCGGGTGTGTTCATGTTGCCTGATATTTTATCTGGTGACTGTCAGAAAATTGAGACTTCAGTTTGCAGAGCTTAGATCAAAGTGAGATCTTGTTTCAAGTACCGTCCAGACCGACTCGGGGCGTATCAACCCATGGATAAAAGCGTTTGGCACCTTCCTTGACGGTTGACTGAAATTATGCAGTGCCTTTGGTTCTCTTAACTCTAAGATGCTTGAAAGGTAAAGCGTGTCTAAGTACCTCTAGACATGGCGTTGATTTCGCATCACTGGATTCAGGTAATCAGTATCACTGAGCTCACGAGTGTTCCTGTTGTTGGAGTGTCCAATGTTTGTTCACCCCTTTTTAGTGTCCGTCTTGGTTGCCATGGTAACGGCGAACATTTGATGTGACTGATGGTTCCTTGTTGACATGTCTCCTATGAGGTAAGCATGAAAAAAGACCCGTCTCGAAATAGGCGCGCGCTCATCAAGAAGCTTTCTGTCAGCTTCTCACCTTGAGCCCTCGAGTGAGACGCGCGGTTAGGTGGTAGCATCACGGTGGATAACCAACCCTCGTCGTAGACCTCGGTGAAACACGGCGATTGATGAGGTGACGACGATAGCTTGGCAGCTGGAGACGCTGACAGAATGGCCCAAGCAGGCACGACCCGGCGAGGCGCCCGCAGCGGCACAGGGCGGGGACAGCGGAGGCTCGGAAGTTTTAGGTGATTGACAGGTCCCCGAACCCCGCTGGGAAACTCCGTGGTTCCTTTCTGTCGTGCCCGATTGTGAGAACCTCAACGAACTTGCTCTTTCCAGTCCTCGGGCATATTCTCTTTCCCGTTTGGCGACTGTGCCACCTCCTCGAATTCTCCCTGTTCCCAGGTCTCTTCGATCAATTTCCTTTGGAGAATAATACGTGGAAGGACGTCGACTTGTCATTTCCACATCTTGTCTTTCCAAGAAGCACATGCTCACCAACAGGGCCGCGAATAGTGGCATCCGTTTGGGGCTCAGCTCTCCAGTGGAACAGCCGGAGTCCAGTGAGGCCCTGAAAGCGGCACGTGTGGAGCCGCCGATGTGGGCTGGCTCTGGCTGGAACCGATCAGCACCAATTTAGCGACCCTTGGGGGATCCTTGTGCATTTCCAGGGGATGCAAATCGGCAGTGTTTCCGCCGATATCGACAGGGCCAGAAGGGCATTGATGACCAGAATGGCGCTCTGGATGGCGCTCTGATGGCGTCGCTAAAACATCGCCAGTGACTTCATACCCACTCACCAAGGTGACCAAGGTGACCAAGGCCTTGGGACTGCTTTGTTTGTTGCCATTCATAGACAACCGTATTAAAATGGCCTTGTCTCCTCATCAATCCCGTGGCTGAGTCTATCCGTTGATCTTCCTTGTTTCATTCAAGGGAAAACGTGCACGAGCGTCACTGTTCACCTTTTGTTCTTTGCCTTCCTCTCGCAGCGGCCGCCTCAAGCAGGTCCAGTACTCCCGTCCTTACCTACCTATAGGTAGGTACATAGTTTCTTGATCGACATTGGTCGAGATTAAACATTTTGGAAACTTCAACCCAACCAACACCACCAGAACCCCGAGACGAACGACGACTTCTCTACTACAACCTCTACGACTGCCTTGACTCACTGCCAGAAAACGAATAACCGAAGCGCATCACGAGTGCCCGATACCATTGACACCGCCTACTCTACACCAGCATCGTCATCATCATCATCATCTACAACCACGTCAGTCATGGCGGTCACAACAGACCAACCGCCTGCGAACCCAATGCTCGCTACCTCGAACTCGTCGCGCCCAACGACTGCTGAGAAGGCCAACCTGAGCGCATCAGCAGAACCCTCAAAAGCACCATCACGAGCACCAAGCTTTGCTCCGTCGCGCAAGTCCGTCTCAACTTCGCAACAAGATGCCCCTCGCTTGTCAACGGGCGACAATGGCGTTGCCTCGCTGGACTTCCAGGGCTCAGTGGATAGCAACAACGACCTACCAAGCCTGGCGACCATAAAGAAGATTGAAAACTACCATGTCCTCGATCGCGACGGCAAGTCGCACACCTTCCGAAGTCTCTACACTGGCAAGCATGTTGCCCGACGAGTTCTCATCATCTTTGTTCGCCACTTCTTCTGCGGTGTAAGTTTCAGGGACTTGGACCCCTCCTGGACCCTTATTGTAGCAAACATCAGCTAACTTGCCCTGCCTGGAAACAGCAATGCCAAGAATACCTCCGCACCCTCTCTGCCTCCATAACCCCCGACTCCCTCCTCCGACTTCCACTCTCGACCTTCATCGCTGTCATCGGCTGCGGCGACCCCCAGCTCATCGACATGTACGCCCAAACGACCAACTGCCCGTTCCCCATTTACGCTGATCCCACACGCAAACTATATCAGGAGCTTGGCATGGTACGAACACTTGCGCTGGGCGAGAAGCCCGCCTACGCAACCAAGAGCCTAGTCAAGACTTCGCTTGATTCCATCTTGGCCGGCATCAAACAAATTCCTAAGGGGCTAGTCAACAAGGGAGGAGACTTGAAGCAGATTGGAGGCGAGTTCTTGTTCGAGCCGGTGGACCTTCAGAGCCCTGTCCATGCCGTACAATGGGAGGACATGGAAAAAACGCTGGAAAGGGCAACGAGGGAGAACAATGAAGCTGCCGCTGCCGCTGCTGCTGCCGATAGGAAGAGGGACAGTTCCGGCTCGAGGGTAGAACCTGATGATTCCGACGACAAGGAGACTGGCCCTAGTAAGGGGACTCTAAAGAAGGAGAAAAAGATCTTTGGCGGTCAAGGACACAGGCCGTCAGAAGCCAGCATTGATGGAAAGAACGAAGAGGATGAGGGCGAGGAGAAGAGAGTGACGTGGTGTCACCGCATGAAGACGACGAGGGATCACGTGGAGATTCCCGAGCTCATGGAGGTGTTGGGGCTTGATGGGCAAGGAGAACCCATTAAGGATGTCAAGCGGTGGTCCAAGGCCCTAGAGACGAGAAAGGGCACGGGGTTTAGCTTGGCTAAGAGGATGAGTACTATGAAGACTGAGGCGGGGGCGGGGGCATAGGGTGGCTTCTCGTGTTCGTCGCCCTTTAGCAGAAGCAGAAAGGGAAGTAAGAGGTCGATGAGGGTGGATTCTACATCATCGGGGATGACGGGACGATGATGAGAGGAAATGGATTGTTGCAAAAGGGTAGCAGGGCGGGTTGAAGACTCAAGGTGACATGGTAGCATGGGGTTTCTTATTCTCTTTTTTTTTGCTTAACTTATTCCCACACGGCATGGCGGCTGTATTTTTGTATGCTCACAGTTTTGTCTATAAGCAAGCATGGTATTTGAATCAGATTGGTACATCCATCCCCCGTTTCTATTGTTCGTGGGTACTTGCTCGATCGCCTGTTCGTTTCCGGTCTGCCTTGGTCATAATCGAGCCATTGCCGCCTCGGCTTCTGTAAGGGCCACGGGCTTTCGGGTGTAGACAGGTCGCAGGACACTCGGCCAGAAGAGGCTTGTTTTCTTCCCCTGTCAGGTGTCTGCTGGCTATCGTTTCAAGCCTCTTCTCTTGGTATTCATGTTGTGATGGTCAAGTGTCTGTCCAGTCTAGCCGAGCCTAGACGCCCGCCACCAAGTTCGCTTCCTGCCCGCCTTCCGGAAATGTCACTATCGTCACACGAGGCCAACGTTCCTGGTTTGAGACAAACCGTCGGAACAGATTTTGTGCTACGCCAGATCACTCTATCTCTGGATCTAACCCCGCCTCCTGTACCTGAACATCTGCTTACAGAGACTTAAATGCGTGTACACCCCCTTCAAAGCCAAAGCAGTTACTTTGCTACAAGAGCAATTCAAAGCTTGTACATAAGACCCCGCCATCTACGGACGTAAATCTTCCGAATCCGGTCCCGGTCCCTGTCAGGCGTGTCTCGGGTTCGTACGCGACCGCCACTCCCACCGCCTTACGTCGTTTATCCGATTCAGTTTCCAGATGCTGTGCTTTCCATGTTCGGCCATGGTTTCGAAACAACTCTCAGAAAGCCTTTCTCAACTCTCTACAAGCTGCGTGGGTTATCCAACTCGACGTCCCGTACGAAGAGCATCTTTGGAGCAGAGGTGAACAGAAACCAAGGCCAGCTGAGACCCGTAGAAGTTGTGGCACCGTTGACAGAGGGAGACCAGCCGAGCTGTCGTCGGGGTTGGCATAATCGATACAAGGCCTGCTGGATAGAGGTCTGGTAATCTAAACAGCCAGTAAACGTTATGCTTAGAAGCGGTTGACTACGACCACGGCCGGAATGCGGCTCAGTTAACAATGAAAAAGCCTGGTTTCATACAAGACATGCTTCTGAGGTTAGGTTACACGTAGATGCGGTGTCGTGGAGGTGGGCTAAAGAGAAGACCGTTGACCGGCTGGATCGAAGATGCAGGTTTGAACTTCGTACGTTATGCGCATGTGGAAAACACAGTTGACATTGAGTACCGATTCTACAATGATGAGAAACAAGGAGACTATCCTGGAAAGATCAAAGACTGATACTCAGGGGTTCAGGGGCAGATGGCGCCAAAGACTCATGGCTGGAAAGGTTGATTGTTTTCAAAACTGACATAGGCCTCGATCTGGAGTCCATGGCACCCAGACACTCGCTTTTCATTTCCACCTTACTAGAGGGGAGTCACTCAACTGTCACTTATAATCCAACCTTGAAAGATAATGGGCAATTTGATCAACAACTCGGGGCCCTCAGGATGATTCCCAGCTTGTACCTAGAGCCTCGACTCAAATTAGTCAGTTTCAACGCCAACCATTAGACGACTGGATACATACCACGACAAATCTTCAAAATGTCAACCATGACCCCATCCCCCCTCTGTACCCCAAGTACATCCCTCTCCTCAACAACCGGCCTCGGCATCCGCCTCTCCTTCTACACCCTCTGGTTCGCTCTCCTCCCCGCCACTCTTCTCAAATCAACCTCCCCAGCGCCTTACACCGTCCTCCGAGCCGCCCACGCCATACTCTGCTATGCCGTCTTCATCGGCTTAGCAATCAAAGTCGCCTCACCAGGCGCAGACAACACAGCCTTTGGAGCCGTGGAAGTCTACATCGCCACTCTACTCATAAGCGGGACTGCGTACTCAACGCTGGGGAGGGTATTCTGGAGGAGTGTGAGGCGGTGTATAAGTTCTTCTGTCACGACCGGGGAGAAGAGGAGAGGTGGAAGCAAGAAGGACAAGAGGAAAGGAGGGAAGGTTAGGGAAGGATGTGATTTACTAGCGATAACAGAGTTTCTTCTCCTACTGATTGTATGCGGATTTCAACTCTGGTTTTGGTGTTCCGGCGTTGTTGAACTGGCCAAAAAGAGAGATGAGGAGAAGGTCTGTGGAAAGCAGCATGGGTTTTTATTTGCAAAGGCGGACTTGGATAGTGTCGGGTTTCGAGCTTTCAACATTGCTGTGGTGTTGATAGCCCTTGTAGGAGGGACGGTGTTGGGTGTCAGAAGCTTGACTGTCCTTGGCGGAGGAGGTGGTGGTCAGAGTAAGAAGAAGAGGAAAGGGGGAAGAAGAGAACGGTATGACCCAATCCCCGTTATGCTTCGAGATATGAAGCCTGCTTGCTGACTCTGAGGCTGGGATAGTTCGACTGGATTGATGGATAACCTCCTTCAACTTTCAATCAACCTCCTAATAATCACCACCGTCCTCGTCGCTATCGAACTTTCTATCCACTGGAACGGTCTCTCGTCGTCGTCATCCGGAATCAACAAAATCAATACCGCTTCGCAACTTATACCACTCCTATTCTGCTTAGTTCTCATCATGGCTTGTATCGTCGACTGGTTCTCATCCTCCCCTAATACCAGCGGCAGCCGCTCTAGCCATTCCAGCCGTTCCAGTCGAAGCAGCGGCGGTGGGAGAGGAAGTCGTACTAGTCGCAGTGGAAGCGGTGGAAGCGGAAGCGGGAGCGGTGGTAGCGGTAGTGGTGAAACCCCCAGAAGCAGACGACAAAGGAAACCATCCCGCCGTACATCACACTCCTCAGCAAGCAGTGCCGGCAAATCCAGCCCTAGCCCACCACGACCAAGTAACATCTTCTCTCCTGCACCTCCGCCTCCTGCTTTCCCACCGGGAGGCATGGGAGGTGGTATTCGACCACCAATGCCTCCGATGCCAGGAATGCCAGGAATGCCACCACCTCCCGCCTTCCCTCCGTTCCCGGGAGCTGGGTCAAGGCCGCCTGGCCCTTCTATGCCTCCACCACCGGTGCCGATGTTCAGTGGTACACCCGGGACTGGGACGAGAACGGGTAGTGCGAGTGGTAGTCGCAGAAGTTCCAGTCGACAGTCTGAGCATAGTCGTAGGTCAGAGGATGACCGGTCTTATCATTCCCACTCGGATCATTCCAATCACGACGAGCACGACGAACATTCGGGCCACCATAGCGAACGCATCGACGGCGAACATGACCACAGCGAACATAGTGAGGACGAAGATGACGAATATCACCCAGATAGCATCGACTCCGAAGAACGCGGCCCGAACTCAGTACCGCCTCCAGCACCAGCACCACCCGATGCTTTCCCCTTTGCTCCTCAACCACCCCCTCCTGCACAGTTCCCTGGTGCACGCCCGGGTACAGTCCCTCCTCCGTTACCGCCTGGTTTTGGCCCAGCTCCGGGAGGAGGAGGAGGAAGAGGGGCTGTTCCGCCTCTGCCACCGGGGATGATGGCCGGAAGAGGAGGTGGAGGACCGCCAGGTTTCTTCCCTTTTGGTTCTGCTCCTCCGCTACCCCCTGGCTTTGGTCCTCCGGGAGGGGGTGCGGGTGCGGGAGCGGGGAGGGGAGGAGGAGGATTTCCGCCACCGCCTCCCCCGGCGTTTGGTTCTGGTTAGTTCATAAGGCCTGGCTGGCATAGGTAGGGGATATGATTGTCACGAAGTCATGATAGATCACAGTAGCATAGCGAGATTTGTAAATGTTGAATGTGTTGTATTCATTAAGCTTGACAACTACCCCATTCTCAGGAGGTTTGTCGTAGCCATGTCGTGTTATATCATGATCGTCGTCCGTCGTTAAATCCTTAAATCCCAACTAAACGCCTTGTGTGATGCCTTTCCGCATTTCCAGCGTCCTGTCACATCACCCATGATGCTATGTATTCCTCCCCATTATCGCACTTGTTGCGTTGCGTTCCCCTTGAAGGCCGAAATCGTTGTTGATGTGGTTGTTCACGAGGACTTCTCCTTCTCCAACCCCTCCTTCTTCATCCCAACCTTGCCCAAATCCACATTCTCGCTCCCCGTGCTCGCCGGCTCGCGCAAGCCCGAAGTGACACCCTCACCCGACGAAGAGACATCACCCGCAGAAACGCGGCCGCTGCCGACATTGACGTTGCGCGCGTCGGCGGATTGCCAGTCCGAGGCGACGGGAGGCTGCTCGGGCAGGGGCAGGTTCTGGCGGACCTGTTCGATCTTGTCGGCCTTGGATTGGGAGGACATTTCTGTGAGAGGGAGTGTTAGCAATTGCTGGTGATGGAGGTGGGAAGGGGAAGGGGGGAGGAAGGCGCTTACTGATTGATTTGTGTGTGATTGATGAGTTAGAAAAGTGGTTTTTGTGGTGGCTTCTTTGCGTGTCGATGATGGCTTGGAAGGGCTTTTTGATGATATGTATGATCAAAGTTCCAAATGGTGAGGAATTGACTCCTTATATGCTTCTTCAACACCTTCCTCGAAGCTTCCAATTCGGCGTTTGCACCTTACAGTTTGCAGTGAAGAGCAGAAGTCAATGATCAGTTCAATCTCGAATATGACGTCAGTGACGTCAGTTCTAGTCCACCTGTGGAGAAATCGAGCCCCACCGCTTAAGGCTCGGTGTCCCGCTGTGGAGCGGCAAAGCCCCGCCAAGACCCCGCCATTTGGCGATCTCAGGGGTTGAGGGCAGGGGTTGCCGGAACTAACAATTTTGGGATCTTTGCTATTTTACTGTTACTTCAACTGTAGAACACCAAGTTGATGACCTCTGTTTGGAATTACCGGTATCGGTGGAGATTGAAGTTTGTGCTTGGGCCAAGATACAAACTGATGAGATCTTCATGTTGCGCTGTTTCAAACATCTGATAGTGACATCCAACAGTTCCACGAGCTTCTCCGGACTGCACATCGCATACCAACATCATAACATCTTCGGCAGTTGGCTGTTAGCAGTTGGTATGTTGGATTGCTGAGGAACGAGATGAAGACAAACAACTGAGTTGTGAACAACTCCAAGATGGGTTAAAGTCGAATTGTTGAGATGATAAGGAACAGCCCAATTTTTATGTTGATTGAGGTTCTCATCCAGACCGAAACACCGACCAACGGGAAAATCGGGTTCAAACATGCAAATGGAGGGTATTCAAGATACTCTCAAGACGAAATCTTGCAGGTTAATTCCAAGGAAATGGCCACATTGGATATTGCCTTATATCTTTACCCATCACAACCAACCAAGAGCTACGCATCTCATGCTAGCAATCACAGGCATAGCTCTAAGAGCTACACAACCGGAGCACCAACCCCCAGCGGTACAGATTCAAACCAGGGCACAAAGAGCACCCACTAATTAATACCTCTCCATAACCCACTCCCTCCTCTCCTCCTCCCCCATCCCTTCCAAAAACTCCATCTCAAACTCCTTCACATCGCAATACCTCTCCACCACCTCTCTGCCCAAAAACTCCACAAACTCCTCGTCCCCCCTCAACGCCGTCAGCGCCTCCTCCACGCTAGCAGGCAACATCTCCTTGACTCCCAACTCCGCCCTATCATTCTCCGTCAGCTTAGCGGGATCAATCTCGCAATCTCCCCACGTTAACTTTTCCCCGTCCATGAACCCGTGGATACCAGACAGCAAAACGGCAGCCATGGCGAAATAAGGATTTGCCAGACCGTCCATGGCTTTGAACTCCCAGTGCGAACCCTCGATCTTGCGGAGGGGCGTTTCCCGGTTTTGAGTACCCCAGGTTACCCACCTACCGCCAGCCCAGGCACCATCCTTGAGGCGTTCGAACGAGGCGGGGTTGGAGTAAGTAAACGCCGTGATGGCGCGGAGGTGTTTGAGGATTCCCGCGTAAAAGGGCTCGTAAGTCTCGGGCTTGTCGCCAATGGTGGGGGAGGAGATGCTCATGTGCGTGTGCGAGGCGGTGCCGCAGGCTGTTGAGAAGGGCTTGGGGTGGAGGGTGATTTTGTAGCCGGCTGCGGTGGCGAGGGCGAACATGACGTCGCGCGTGTGAAGCAGGGTGTCGACGGCTTGGATGGGTGGGTAGGGAGGGAGGACGAGTTCGAATTGACCTGTTGCTGACTCGGCGTGGAGTTGTTCGACGTAGATGCCCATGGAGTCGAGGGCGTGGACCATGTCTCGCAAAAGCTTGGAGACTTTGGGATCGGCGAAGTAGCGCGAGACGGACCAGGCGTGGCCGTCGGTGGTCAAGGTGCTGAATCGGCCGGAGGCTTCTGATGCTGATGGACGGTGTTTGAAGGGGTTTAGGGAGTTGAGGGAGATTGTTGCGGAGGATTCGGCGCCTTCAACTCTTTCGAGAAGCAGGAACTCGATCTCGAATCCGAGCAGGAAGGAGAGTCCGTTTTCAGCACCCAGGTCAACAGCTTTTTGGAGTAATGACCGAGGGCACAAGGCAACGGGCGCGCCGTTCTTCTCACGGAACTCGCCATACATGCTCACATGGCCCTCGGTAGGACCAGGACGAAGGGAAGAAAAGTCTGGGTGCAGACGATACTCCCCAGTAGGAGCGATGGTTGGAACAAGACGATCGTTCTGGATGAGACCGAACACAGCCGTTGGAATGGAAATATCGGTTGGTTTGTCCTGGTCAAACAAGGACATGAACTTGCGGAAGGGAACCATGCGCATTCGTGGAAGGGCAGTGTAGTCGTTCCAGCAGATACGGACAAAGTCTGGTGCTGGATGGTCCTTCAGGTAATATTGGAACAGCTCAAGATCGCTTGCGTATGGTCCAATCTCGGCACCAGGCTCTTCGTCGAGCTCGACAAATTCTATGTCGAGATGGTAGAGCTTGTTGGAGTTTCGGAAGAGCATGTCACGGACGAGTTCGATGGCAGCCTTATATCCGATATGTCCTTTGCGAACGTAGTTACTTAGAACCTGGCAAATGTTAGCATTGGCTCCCAGCCCGAGAGTATTGGCAGACTCACAGTTGTGAAAACCTCACGCATCTGAGTGACAGCAAGCAGATATGTCTCTGGAAACCAATGACCATCCGTACTCCACAAGATCTTTGACCACGGACAAAGCTCGAGGATCTGTCGCAAGACCTGCTCCTGGCCGTCTTCGCTGATGCACGGAAAGACCTCGCCAATATCGGCGTAGACATGCTCATACACACTGGCCAGGTAGCCAACCTCTCTCATAAAGGGGTATCCAGCATGAAGGAGAACAATCGGTACAGTAGGGTATGCCCGGATGAAATCCTGCAAATGAGCTGGCGACGACTTGGAAAGCGTAATATCGTTATCACCCAGCCCTGTATGGAACTGAATAGGCTTCTTCAGCTTGGACGGACAATCGCGAATCAACATGGCCGTACGATGAACAACCAAGTCGTTGAGAGTGTTTTCTTGCAGCTTGGTAAAGTCCAGCAGGGCAAAGTTGGCAATGATCTCCGCAAAGGCAGAACGAGCCTCGACCTCATTGACGGTGCTGGTAATATCCAAGCCGGTACGGTAGCAGATGACGGACTTGAAAGCCACCACATCCGGGTCATCGATGGCTTCGTTGATGATGGTGTCGAAGGCAGCGATCCAGTCGTCATAGGCATCGTTCAGGACATCGTTGCCGGTTTTTGGTGAGGCGTCATAGGTCTTTCCGATCTTCTTGATAATATCGGCTGCCACTTTCTCTACGCGAACAATGCGTTTGCACTCGGTACGGGTGTAGTCGTTGTGCCAGACCATGTCTTGGGCATCATCCTCGTTGTCGAGCCCGTCGTCGAGGAGCAAGGTCTCGATGCCTTCCAGACACTGGGCGGTCCATTCCAGGGGGAAGTCGATACGCTTTTGCTCAATGGCGGCCACTACTGCTTCCCATGTGTTGTTACACTTGAGCAGTTCAGACAGTTGGCGGACGGCACGCAGATGGGGAAGTGAGTGGATGGCGGAGTGGACGGCATCTCCATTGTGTGCCTCGGAAGTGATGGACAATAAAGGGTGCTTGCTGAGAGCTTCGAGTTTCAAGAGAGGATGGGCATGGTTGTCGATAATGGGCGTGTTGCGGATGGCGCGAGCAAGGGCTTCGAGGTGTGCGGGTGTCGCTGATGAGCGAGCACCAACCCAAGCTGTGTTCATCTTGAGAAGTCGGCTGTCCTTTTGTGAAGCTGTGTAGTCGTCGCCAAGTCGTGATTGTTGGGATGTTCGGGGAAAGATGTCAGGACGCTCTCGTCTTTTCCGTGGTTACGGAGCTCTGACGCTGAGGGGTTACCCTACTCCGTGGTTACTCCGGCTGAAGAAGCGCGGAATCGTCCGATCATCTTCTCCTACATTGCGCTTTGTCTCTCGTTTGATGGAGCATTTCTGTAGAAGTGAGGCAGGTGCAATTGTGCAATGTCTCTCCCGTGCATTAGCAAGTGGATTCCATTTCTGTGTTGTCACACAACAGCTCCAGTGTTTCCGATCTCATTCTGCACAAAAGAGGGGGATATCAAACAGCCAAGAGGGTAGGCAGAGATTCTGAGCAAATCATTGAGACAAGACTGAAGAGTTGCAATGAGGCTATAGGTAGACTTTGAAGAGAGTCGAAGAGTGAAAGATGTACCAGGTAGACCCTGAGCTTTTTACTGTGTAATTCTAGGGTCTAGGGTTCAAGGAGCAAGCTCCGCTGGTGGGGTAAACCTCCGCGTGCTCCGTTGTTTCAAGCTATGACCCTAACCCTTAGAGAAGTGGGGTAGCAAATGCAAAGAGTGCCGTTTTCATCTGTTGGTCAACCCCAACTTCTTCCTCCGAGTAACCAACCCCTCAATTTCCATTCGTCAACCAAAACCTCTTCTCGTGTCTGTCCGGAATCGTACCGACCAACCGAACATCGACAGCGCCTCATATAATGTCTCTGTGGCTGGCTGCCGCTCAGTCCCGCTCAGTGTCGCTCTCTTTGCCGTCGACCTGTTGATCATGTTGACCTTGGCAGGAGATCGCCAAGTGAGCCGAGTTCGGGGACAGCGTGGGGAAGAAGCAAAGAATAAGCTTGTTTTCTTGGAATGCAGGCGAACCCTTGTCACCAGTTCTTGGTATATCAAATGTTTAACGACTCAAGTCAACGAGGAGATAAACATCAAAGGAACCACTCTCCATGATAGATCGAGAATCGACATGTGCCAGTACAAGTCGAAGAGATATATGCCCTCTTTTATCAGAGTGTCGACGGACTGCGACGTTCATGGACAGGATCACCTCTCAGAGGGCACTTTTGTCTGTCCATACCAGGAATCCCGCAAGCGATCGAGTTGATCAAACCAGGCATCCCACCCCGGCGGTACACTCCGTTCCTGCCTACAAGTGGTAGTGACGCGTCAATCCTGCCTCGTATTTTGCTAGTGCTCACCATGCTTCCACTAACTGCCTCTCAAGTACCCCGGAGCGTTCCTGGTACCTTATCCGTAACATGATGACATCCTGTTTATCCCAACCCCTTGACCCATCCATCCATCCATCCATCCCATCTTTTCGTCGGCAACAACACGGATGTATGGGTGTCACACTCACACACCGGCAGAACAACCATTGTTATCTGCAAAAAAGTTGGGGTGACAACTGGAAGCACAGCACCGCCACTCGTTGCAAACCCGTCCAGATTGATAGCCGGTGGTACACAACTGGAAAAGATTGCCGTTCTGTAGTACCACTCACTCACAACTTTCTCTCTCCATTCGACCCTTCCTCCCAGATCACTCTCTTCATTCAACACTTGGCCTTCAGATTGCACCAAGTTTCTTTTCGTGCCACAACGACGAACATTCAACGCCGCAATCTTTTCCAAAGACGATAATCGATGGCCACCATCTAATCGAACACCGAAACCAATACCAAAAATCATCAAGTCGCTCGTTTCTTTGATTTTGTTTTCCAGTCGCTCGCTATTGTCACCCCGCCGTAACCATGCTTTTGACATTACCACGGCTCGCCGCCGTCGCCCTTTTTGGGATTGACATTGCAAATGCCGCCTTTAGCGTCGCGACAGTCGGTACGTTTATCTTCACATCGCACGTGGCAACATTAGTGCTAACAGCTACATGCAGACGACATCAAAAGGACAGCAGCCGACATCGCATGGGACATGATGCAATACTACAAGGGAAACCTCACAGGACAAACACCAGGAATTCTCCCCGGTCCTCCTCCAGCTGGTGATTACTACTGGTGGGAGGCAGGTGCCATGTGGGGAACTTTGATCGATTACTGGAGATTCACCGGCGACGATTCATACAACGATGTTATCACACAAGCGCTTCTCTGGCAAGTCGGCCCAGGACAAGACTTCATGCCACCAAACGTCACGGCATCCCTGGGCAACGATGATCAGGGCTTCTGGGGAATGACGGCCATGACGGCTGCCGAAAACAACTTCCCCGACCCACCCGACGACCAACCTCAATGGCTGGGCCTCGCTCAGGCTGTCTTCAACACTCAAGCACATCCCGATAGACATGACACAACCTGCGGCGGTGGCTTGCGCTGGCAGATCTTTTCAATCAACAACGGATACGACTACAAGAATAGCATTGCCAATGGTATGTACCGAACACTTCGAAACTCAGATTATCTTAGCTGACTCGAACAGGCTGCTTCTTCAACCTTGGCGCAAGACTGGCACGATACACCGGAAACCAGACTTACGCCGACTGGGCCGAAAAGACATGGGACTGGATGAGGGGTGTCGGGCTCATGGACGACGACTGGAACATTCACGACGGCGCCCACGTCCAAAAGAACTGCACCGATGTCGCCGGTGCTCAGTTCTCGTACAACTTTGGCGTCTTTACTCTTGGCGCCGCCCACATGTACAACTACGTATGTCTCCTGTTTTACGATTTATGGTTAATCCCACACTGACATTTCCCAGACTGAATCCCAAGTCTGGAAAGACCGCCTGGACAACCTCGTCAACGCCACTCTCGTCCGCTTCTTCCCCGAAAAGATTGCCTACGAGCCCGCATGCGAGGACACCATGGGCTGCACCACCGACATGCTTTCCTTCAAGGGCTACGTCCATCGCTGGCTCTCTTTTGTGACGCAAGTCGCGCCCCACACAGCCTCCACTATCCTCCCTGTTCTCAAAGTATCGGCCGAAGCCGCCATCCAGTCGTGCACCGGCGAAGCCAACGGCCGCACCTGCGGGTTCAACTGGCGCAAAAAGAAATACGACGGCAGTCATGGCGTGGGACAGCAGATGAATGCTCTGGGAGCTGTGTCTGCGTTGCTTATCGACCAACCGGGCAAGGCGCCAGTCACAAACAGCACTGGTGGAACGAGTAAAGGCAACCCGAGCGCGGGAAGCAATAGTGAGGATTTCATGCACAGCAAGCCGTTGACAACGGCGGATAGAGCGGGGGCGGGTATTGTGACGTTTTTCTTGGCGGCTTCGGCGCTGGGCACGTTTGCGTGGATGGGCTTGGGGAAGTAGGAAGGCAACTGGGCCCAGACACAGTTTACGAGGGAGGAACGTTCGCAAGAAAAGAAGATGAAGGCGCCTAGAGGACGATTGGTGAAGGAGAATAAGGATAGGAGACAAAAGGTTTGGAGTGATGCTACTTTGGTTGCTAGTGGCGAGGCTTTGGAGAGGGTTTAAGGATGGGTGGCTACCTTGGTCTGGTATCTTGGTTTCTTGTCTTGTCGTTTTCTTATGGCCGCACGACTTTCTGCGGGCCCGAGTGTTGGCGGGACACTCTCCTTTCATGTTGGTATTTCGGCAGGGAGTTCCGCGTTAGCAGGCACTGTTGGGTGGCAAGGCGTTGGCAGGTTTGTAACAATCGATGATTTATGGATTAGGTCGAAGGGGAAGCTGGGGTATCATAATCAAGGCATTGGAAAGACGGGCCGAAGGTTCATTTTCTGCCCTCACGAATCAAGCTGAAGGGTATCTTTTCTCTTGCTCTTTCTCTCGTTCATCCTCTTTGTGGAGATATAATTATGAATAACGAAAGTATCCATATCATGCCAGTTCCAATCTCACCCGCGAACCCTCTTATACCTGATCACGTCTATTATCTCGAGGATGATTGCAGAGTGTCTCTCTCAAAGGTCTAGACTCATGTCAACGGCTGTAGTACCCCACCCATTGATCCTCCCGAGCCTCCAGATGTGACGCCATCCCGAACCTTAATTTCTCCGCCAAGATGCTTGGTTTCTTGGTGGAGTTTCACAGAGCTCTTGTCATTGTCGCTTGGCGGGAGGGAAAGCGTACTGTGTGGGCACTGCTGGCTGGGCGCTTCTTCACATCTGTGAAGGCAGATTCGTTTCCGTTGTTCTTCGTGTTCGTGATAATATAATCTCAAAATTCGTGGTGGTTAGGTATTGGTGGACGTATTCGTAACCGTTTTCATAAAGTTTCTGAAGAGCCTGGGCCGACGTTGGCGCAACTCGGTGCATGGATAACTCGTGCGCCTTGCAGATGTTGAAGCATGCAAGCTGCGCTCAGGGCATGGCGTCGACATCTAGGCGATCGGTGCGCAGGTTACAGCGGGGAGGACGCTAAAGCTTAGGGCTGTTTCAAGTTCTTCCAAGCACCTTCGCGTGCTCGTTTTCGGAATATGTTTCAACTTTAGTTTCCACGAGTTCCCCTGATTACCTATAGGTAGAGTAGACCGAGCAGAACTTTTATTTCCTCGAGTGATCCTCTGGTGACTGACGGGCATTCGTACTTCTCACTTTTTAACACCTGCCGTCCCAAAGGTCACCTCATTGAGTCCCGAGCCCCATCTCATCTCAGCTCGATACTTGGATTAAGCCATCAACACACCAACCAGCCCATCCGATCCAACCTTTATCCATATTCCATATTCAAAATGGTTATACCCTCTCCAGACCAACTATCAACCTTCTCCTCCCTTCCCGTTTTCTCCTCACATCCATCTCAGTCTCAGGGAGAAAAAGACAGATACCTCCTAGCAACCCTAAAATCAAACCTCACAATCACAAAACCCACCTTAATCCTCACCGATCTTGGGGGTCAAGACTTCGCCCTAGTCTTTGACACGCCCTTCTCCGTTTCTGAACCGAGAAATCCAAATGCTGTTGCTGAGAGATTCAAGGAGGTGGGGCTGAAAAAGGGGGTGACGGTTGTTATTAAGAATGCTAGGAGGACGACAGCTGGAAGGGAGGGGGGGCAGGGTTTCGTCGTGTTGGAATCTTTGGGGGCTTTGGGGGCTTTAGGGGATGGAGAAGCTGGGGCGGGAGGAGGAAAGAAGGGGGGCAGTGGGAAAGGGGAGGGGAAAGGGGATGGGGAGGGAGACGATGGTAGTGGTGGGTATTTGATGGGTGTGGTGCCTGGGTCGTTGGAATTGACGAAAAAATTGATGGAAGTTCTGCGACAAAAAGATAAAAGGGGAGCCGGGGGAGAAGATGAGGAAAAGGTGTGCGATGGGAAGGCTGATGACGGATGTTCGACACCGAAAGGGAAGGGGGATGACGGAAAGGGGTTGAAGAGGTGTCAGGGGTGTTTGGAGGTTTGGTATTGTTCCAAGGTGAGTTTCCTTCTTTAAAGAAACCTTTCTCACAAAGGTGCTGAGGATGAGCGAGATGTGGAAGAAAGAAGGGAAAGAAAGTGAAAGAGATATTAAGCTAACGAAAACGAAAATAGGAGTGTCAAACTAGAAGATGGACGGCGCATAAAGATGAATGCAAGACTAGCAAGGCTTTGAGGAAGATCTGGCCTAGGCCTGAAGGGTTGGAATGGTCTTTCCGAAGGGTTTGAGATTGAGACGCTACTATGAGATGAGAAGAAATCGAGAAATGACAAAGTTCGAGATCAAGCCAACCTCACGTCACCGTCCTCTCTCCGCTACACCTCGCCATCGGCAGTCTTCTTCTCACTCTTCCCATCTTCCTCGCCTCTCTGCTCCTCTTCTTCCTTCTGCTCTTCTTCAAGCACCTCCCGATACATAACATCAGTCCTCACACTATACTTCACCCCCCTCAGCACATCCGCACCAGCATGCAGCACCCTGCGATGCTGGAAAATCAGCACCCTCCCGACCTTACACTCAACATCATACTTCCTCTTTTCGTCACCCGACAACATCGCCGTCGCACCACCTTCCAACTCCGTCTGCTCTTTGAGTTCTGGAGGGGCTTCAGACTTGCAGTCGTTTAGGTACAAGTGGATGGTGAACAAGGTTTCGTTGAGGCGGTCGGGGTTGATCGGGTCGAGGGCGCGGTAGGGGGAGTCGCAGTGTGCTTTGTTTCTGTTAGTTCTTGTCTGATGATGGGGATAGAGGGACATACGACGAAAGAATTGCCCTGGCGAGTACCGCAGGAACCGCAGGCGTTGGTTAACATTTACAAACTCCCACTTCCCCGTCCTCCCATCCCTCTTCATCTTCTCCCTCGCAACCGTCCGCTTCCCCTTTTTCTTCCCATTCGCATACCTCTCCACCACCTTTTCTTCGCCATCTTCAGGGGAAGCAGGTTTACGAAGTGCCACCCCCGTAATAACCCTCGCATCTCTCTCCGTGTTTGCATCTAGCACGGCCAGACGCTCACGAAGTCCAGGCGCCAAGCAACACCGCTCCCAAAGCCGATCGACGATATCTTGCTGGTCCCAGATTATACGCGACGAGTTGCGGTAGGACGGGGTGAGCACTTCGTAGCCCATGCCGATGTTGACGAGGGCGGGGGTCCAGGGAGTTTTGCTTCCCTTTTCTTTTGTTCCTCCTTCTACTCCTCCTTCTGCTGCCGCTGCCGGTTCTCCCGTTGTTTCACCGTGCTCAGCTTCTCCCTGTACCTCCCCAGATTTTCCCTCATCATCGTCGGTTCCACCGCCTGTTCCAGTTGAAAGTTGCTCAGCAGATGGCTCGACTGCTTCTTCTTCGGGACAATCAATCCATTTTTCGAGAGGTACACTCCCCTCCGCCAACTTCAACAAAGTTTCACACTCCTCCCTTGTTAACACCCCATCCAGGACAACTGCATATAGTCCCTTATTCTCTGGGACATCTGTTTGTGACCAGTCTATTTCGGTCAAGGTAGGTGGTGGAGTAACGCCTGGCTCTGTGGCGAGGAAGTTAGGTGGGAGAGAGATGGGGAGGGATTCGTAAGTGGTCTTGATGGGTTTGTGATGGTCGCGAATGTTCTTGGGGGGTGGTTGATGGGCGGGAGTAGGTGTGACGACTTTTTTGATTTCGGAGAGGAGGGAGGAGAGCATGGTGGGCGGTTGTTGGGTCAGGTTTTGGTGAGGTGGGAAAGGGAGGGACGAGAAGATAGAAGCTGGAGGGTCAAAAGGGTTGAAGTGAAAAGAGGTTGTGTAAGTGCGGTGTCGAACAGTCTCAGAGAGCGGTGTACGATCGAGGTGAGTGAGGTCCAGAGAGTAAGTATCTTTTGTGTGTTTAGCTTGGACTTTCCTGGAAATGGTGGTCAAGGAGGTAAAATACAAACAGGCAATACGAAATCTTATAAAACCTCGTTATAGATGGTTTTGAAGATAATCACAGTTGAATGAAAGTGAAGAGTCATCCTCTCGGACTTCAAAGAAAAGGTTGACACACTGCCAAAAAGAAAGCCTATAGGAGGCGCAGTACCCTAGAGAAGTCTGACGGGTCCCGTTCCACTAAGCCAACTAGACCCTCGCAGCAAAAAAAAAGCCCACGATGGCTGC
Source organism: Sordaria brevicollis (assembly GCA_033439795.1). Taxonomy (NCBI): domain Eukaryota; kingdom Fungi; phylum Ascomycota; class Sordariomycetes; order Sordariales; family Sordariaceae; genus Sordaria; species Sordaria brevicollis. Next base: position 1,801,468 of record JAUTDP010000012.1, on the reverse strand, counting down.
CTGGAGTGGTATCTCGGTACTACAACTAGGTGACTGGACAGTGAGCAACCTTGGCGGTATAGGGCTGACAAAACTCTGGAGATCACCAAGTCCGAAGCGGGGAAGGGCTTTCGATGATGTGTTTGCTGTTCTCTTTGACGGTCTAGGTAGTCAGTGTGTATGGAAAGCAGAAACTTCATAAGAAACTGTCTGGTCGCTTCACCTTTATCGTTTATTGAAGGCAACGAGATGATGAAGCAAAGACGATGACGACGACTTTACTAGGCTGCCGAATAGATGCCGGGTAACAGTTTTCCAGATTTTATGATGACGAAGCTGTGAAGTGCCCCGTAGCCATGTATGATACAGTGACAACATTGAACTCTGGTCGTATCGTTGCAGGTGGAACTACGATAAACCCCCTTTTAGGATGTAAACAAACCGCCCGACGACAATCGAAGGTGGACTACCTTGTATATGATCAATAATGGAGCTGAAATGACAACAAAAAGACAATAGGTATCTCATCTACATTCTACATCTAAGTTCTATCTCTAACCATAAAACTCGGCACACTCAGACTCCCACTTTTAATCCTCCCTCCGGTCTTCATACCTTCTACCGGCGCCTCCTCTATAAGTCTTCACATCCACCACCATACACCTCACACAGCAGCAACCTTAACCTCTCTCCTCATCTCCTCCACCTCCCTCTCAACCTCTTTTTCCAACCTCCTCTGCCCCTTCCTCCCCACCGGCACCACCTGTTGTTGCCCACCCGCCGCCGCTGGACCCCCCAAAGTAAACCCACCAAGTCCCAACGCCCTCTTAACCCTTAACCACAACTCAAAAACCTCCAGCTTAACCTCCACCCTAACCATCTCCCACCACGCGCCCACCAACCTCGGCACATTTCCCAACGTCCATAGTTTTCCGTTACCCAACCCCCTGATGATCTCCAGCTGCTCGTTAAACACCGTCCGCATACAATACCGCGCCAGAATCAAGAACTGTCTTACGGGTCCTTGGCTCGTGCACAAACTCTCGTCGAGTGCTCTAGTCAGGTCATTTGTCTTGAGGATGAGTAAGATAATCCTCGGGACTTGTCCTAGCATCTGGACTAGGTCGACGATTAACCCCTCCTGCAGTGCAGTGCTCATGGATTTTTGCTCCGAAGCTTCCTTCGGTTTCATCACCCCGCCCGCATCGGTAGCGCTTACAACGTTGATAAAGTCCCGCCCTGTGATTGCCGAAGCGAACAAGGGAAACTTATCTTCGCCGATACCGGCTACCTCTTTGACATACGTCTTCATCCTTGGTATATCCCCGTCTATAATAGCCAGCCAGAGCTTAGCGTAGGAGCGTCTCAAGGGAAGCGGGATGTCCCGGTATAAACCGTGGTCGTACAAAATGATATCAAAGTTCGTTTTGGCGCGGTTATTACGTGAAGGGTTGTGACGAATAGCAATGTTCCCGCCGTGCGGATCGCA